>JACTOM010000921.1:63918-105456 GCA_015832385.1 Elymnias hypermnestra
AAGTGGAAGAGAAAAAAAAAAAAAAAAAAAAAAAAAAAAAAAATCATGCAGTTTCGTTTCGCCATGTTATATCTCAAATATAAGGGATTAGACTGCGTTTTTGATGGAGGCTCCTTTTTTCCGGACGGTTTGCTTTTTTCCGACACTTCAAACATTTGTCGTTAGTTTTCAACAAGACCTTAACAACTTATGTACTTTACCTTCCTTGAGTATCGCTTGGTGTAATTAGCTTAGCGTAGCTTTTTACTTTAATTTTCAAGTTTCGCGAATAGGTAGACAGAAGGAGCAGTTTTATTATTTGTAAGAATATATAAAAATTGGACTCCAAAACTATTTAATCTGTTTTAATGTTTTGTTTTTTATTTTGCTTGAGATGTTCCAACTTAGGATAGGTATAGCTTTAAATTATCACCACACTTTTTATTGCAATTATTTTAAGCACGAGTTCTGCAGTCAACTACGTTATTATACATAGGCATCTAAGAGATGGCGCTTAAAGTTACACATTTATGTTTACGGAGATTCACTACTATAGATATAGATAGGCGGACATTTACATAGTACCTAGTAAAGATATAGATATCAACCGTTCCCATCGATGTGAGACAATGAGGTCATCCCTATGATACTCTGATATCCGATGCGGCTTGCAATACCTGAAATGCTGACTATTAACCGTTCCTGTAAGAAATATTATAGCTTCAACTGTAATTGTCAGCACAAAGTTTGTAAGAAAGAACGTACTCTGAAAAGTTCGAGCATTTAGATGAACGAATAAAGTTTGACGCCCAATTTGGCAATTCCTTTTTCTACAAGTCAAATTTCAAAATTAACTATTTATGCATTTTTTAGATTACATAAACGGGAGTAAAGAATGGAGATATGTAATAGCCTATACGAGAACGCATATACCTTCCTTGACGGGCCCTTTGGGGCAATGGTGCCAATACTCGCTTTGCTACAGATTGTCTGGCCTCAATTCCCATCCAGGCAAACAGGAAATTGTATTTTCTAACACGGTCTGAATTGGAGAAAGGCTTCTGTCGCGATTAGTTACCATCCCAGCATCAAAGACGTGCCGCCAAGTATAAAAATTGCACTCCGGTAAAATGCCGAGGTAAATCTCTTATAATTCCCAATAAGAGATAAATTACCTCTTACCAGGTTATCGCGATTCCACCTTAGACTCTATAATCCCTTGTTCACAAAAGACTTGTAAATCTTGTTAATATTAACATTTTAACTTATTTATATATAGTACATGATATACTGTCTAAATTACTTAAAATAGTTTGAAACTCATTGAAATTATATGGCGTAAAAAGTCCGCAGCAATCTATATATATATTATTTTAGTCCCTATTTCATATATAGTCAGGAACAGGATACTAAGGACAGGCGAAATTTTAAGAAAAATTAATTACCAGATTAATTTACCACAATGTTAGAACTTGAACTCCTCCGAAACGACGACGCGACCGATTTTCGTGAATCTTAGCGTGGATATCGACTCGGGGTGTAGAATCGGACATCTATTTTTCACCCCCCTACATGTTAAGGGAAATCCACCCACAATTTTTTTTATTATTTATTTGACAATTTTTTTATATTTTTTTACGATACAGCATATAAAAATACATATACCCCTAAATTTTCACCTTTCTATGACCAACCACCCTTTTTAATAGCAATAATAGTTATTATAAGGCAATACAAAGTTTGCTGGGTTACTATTATATATATTAAGAAATTTATGTCTTCTAATAAATCGGTGTTATCGATGATAGAATCGATCCAATGATAGAATAAACACTATATTTTTAAATAATTATATTATTTATTAATTATACTATATCGAAATCAATATTTAGTTAAGGTAGTGTTAATACACTACCTTAACTAAATATTGATTAAATGCAATGCTTAAATAACGTACTTATTTTGATAAGGATTAATTCTGTAACTGTCTGTATATCTTTCAATTGATCGCTTTGTACGTGGCCATTTATAGCAAATAAAATAGATGTAGCGAGTTATCCTTGAAAGATAAATATATGCTATCACAGACTTTTTGGTAGATCTATAAAAAAGGATATCTCATAAGGTATTAACTTGTTATATCTTTGAAGGTTTTAGGCTGCATTTCCTATGTTTGTTTTTCAACCCATTCACTTTTTTGTCGGTGGGATATGCATTTACAAACCCCGCCTAAGGGATATACGGGAGTATGGCGACTCGCTGGTAGTACCAGAATACCCACTAAAACCCAGCGGAGCCCTCGTCATTCGTGAATGGAAGAACCAGGGGTTCGTTTCGGCATTGTACCCTGGCCCCTTCGGATAAAGCCGGCTGAAAAATGCACTACAGGGTTGCATAAACATCCGTCCTCTATTTCTTACTATACTGTGCTTGGACTGCATTCGCCCTCCCTCTTTACCGTGCCTCCTTCAAGGAAATGATAGATTCACGGAAGGTGGGAAGAGCAATCCAGGCCAAATCACTGACAACCATTGTACCTATAATACTTGCCAGCGAGAGGTTCTGACCGAACAGCGACGTCAAAAGATATCGCTGAGGTCTGCAAGCCGGACATTCTTCAAATCTTGACAGATTATATAAATAAACTTTTCTTCCAGAATCACTTTGTCTATTGTTGAAAATAGCATGAAAATCCGTTCAGTAGTTTATCGCGACTATACATACTGACAGATAATAGTAATAACAGACAGACTGACAGACGCGGCAGAGGACTTTATTTTATATGTATTCTTCACGTGTGTATGGTTGGTCCTCGTAAACGCTTGGATCGATTTTAATGATTTGTGTGTTTATTCAGATGGACGCAAATATTGTTTAGATTGGTATTTTAGTCCGGATTTCTCCCTATTTCCAAGGGATCTGGAACTACACGCGTGACGTTACCAGGAACAACTATATTCATAACGAAAAAATCAGTTTTAATTAATTTAACATGGGCACTTATTTTATATAAGGAGAATAACGATAACAAGTTTAAAATTTAATCACTTACGTATATAGTTAAATAGATAGCGCTTGTACGAACACTTTTTCGGGCCGGGAAATGCATCGCAACCACGTACATATGTCAGGAATGTAGGACTCGACAAGGGGGATCTCGTGACACACATTAAAAGCTAGCGGAACCCTCTTCATTTGTGAGTGAGGCACCAGAGGATCAGTTGCGTCTTCTTCCCAGGAGAAGTCTAACTGAGGAAACCCTATTGCGTATGTACCCCTGGAATACGTTTGGGCATATTGGGTAATATTTTACCCAAAATGCCCAAACGTATTCCACCGATTTCGACGAAAGCAAGGCTAGAAGTAAGACTATTTGTTGAAATTAATAAATTTAATTTGCTTTTGTAGACAATCGCCTCATACCACTGTGTGTTAACATTAGATATAGAGAAATTACAAATTGAAGACGATTTAATGCACAAATCTAGGATATATAGAACTATGAACAAAAAGTCTTACGAAATCTAGCATATGACAGTGAAGCTCTGCAATTCATTTTGTTAATTATTCATAACTGCCTCATTGGTCTAGTAGTTAGCATATTCGACTACACACATGAGGTTCTGGGTTCGAGCCCCGGGTCGGGCCAATTAAAAAATCAATATTGAGTTTTCTATTAAGATTTTCTCAATATTTGCTCAGAGTTGGGATGTTGGCGGTGTGATCAACCCTTGTCCCTCGGAGAGCATTTCAAGCCGTCGGTCCTGCGTCTGATCTCTCGTGTCGCCTGTGACGGTTTCCCTTCACATCGGACTATGAAAATGAAAGAATAGAGAGTGCACTTGTTGTACTATGCCTGCCAAACCGCAGTGGAGCAGCGTAGTAGGTCTAAGCTCTAAAAATCCTGTATGTGTGTGTGAGGAGGCCTGTGCTCAGCAGCGGGACATTAATGTGCTGCTACTTACCTTACCTTTATTATTCTATACATTGTAATGTTATGCGCGGGATCTCAAGCCATTTTTTAATATAAAAGTGGTTTAAATTAAACCTCACGACTAGTCTGCCAGTGAATTTCGTTAATTTTTGTGACGTTCTTATGGTTTTAAATTCAAATTGAAAATTTCAAAATTCTATATTCAAGTATACACAGTAAAGGTTTGATATCAGTATCATAACCTTATATGATACTGACATTAAATATTTTTTTTTATGTTCCGCTAAACATGCCGGTGTGTATAGGTCTTTATAGCAATTTAGTATAGTAAAATGTAGATTATTCCATGTACGACTGATGATGATATTAAAGAACAACTTGCAATTTAAAACCATTCGTGCTGAGGAGAGCCCGTAACAAACTAAATCGGGTATCTATTTTTTATCATCATCATTACCATATTGTATAAACTTATTTTTGAAAAATCCTACTATAATTAGTTTTCTTTTAACACAGGAGTTAAATTTATCAAGAGACATCTCTAAAACGTCTTGTGGGATTGTTATGGAAACGTATACTTATAGTTCACTTATAGGACGTAAAAAAACAAGTACATAATACAATCCTGAGCTATCTTACAATTCTCATATATTTTTAGAAAGTTAGTTAAAACAAATCTGTATCTTCATACATACTACTTAATGCGAAAGTCTAAGTCAAAGTATCAAGAATAAAATTGTGACTAAAAAAAATAACAGCTGGTAGCGTGTTAGTATAAAGAAAATCAGATTAATTGAGTAAGTTCTATTAAATACATACAGTTATGCCCCCTCACCTTACTGAATTATCTTGAATGCGTGGTCGTTCTCACGGGTGGCACCTGGCCTCATAACGTAACTCGTAAGGGTGTATGTGGGGGGAGTACATTGTGGCGTCTGCCAACTCGTTTAAAATTACTTTACTGTGAATTATTAATATGATAGGTAGACGATTCTAGAAATTAACTGATTAACCATAAAATATATATTCTATTACAGTAAAAACCTTTATTATATGCTCGAATTCTCTATTTTGATATCGTTGTAATACTGTCGTTCTGGTATTAAGCAGTTAAGTCCCAATTCTTACTTTATTTCTACTAGAGAAAAATCAAAGCTCTTCGCTAGTGATTAGTTTGTACGTATTAATCACATTACACAACATCCTAAACAACAAATTTAAAATTAATTTTATTGTTTATCGTTGAGGTATATATTCCGTTTTCTACTAGTCTAGAATAAGTTTTTTTTTTTTATTTCTTGTATAATACAAAATTTATGAGAAGCTCCTAGCAATTAACAATTGCTTCTCATAAATTAATGTCCTTAGACATGTTGAAGGGAGGTATACATATACTCGTATAAAACCTTTCTTGTTGTATGTAATGTATTGATGAAGGGGATTAAAACATTAATTTGTGTATACCTAAATATTTTATCAACGACTATATTATTTCAAATAATCTTACCAAAAGTAGAACTTAATTTATAGTAACATTTCCAAATTACAGCTATCCGAGGGATAAGGTGTAAGTGCTTTCGTACTCTTTGAGGTAGTATTTAATTACATTTGCGTATTTAATATACCAACTAAAGCAATGTGTTTATTAAGTGATTATTTTAATGTTATATAAATCAGTGTTCAAATAAAACGCCGTGGGAACCTCACCCCTAAATAATTTTGCACATCGCCCTCCGCCAGCTAAATGCGAATCCTAGACATGGAAGGGAAAGATTTCTCACGATTCACACCTGCAGTGAGCGGCGCTGCGCCCTCCGCCTTACTGGATTATAACTATTATTCAACTGGTCAATTTATACACTTATTATTTTTATTACTAGGGGAGCAACAAGTTTAATACGTCAACATAAATGTTTGTTTCGATATCATTCTCGAAGTTAATACTTATAATAACATATCGCTTCTTTATTTCAATTAGGTTTTAACACGAAAATTGATCTTTCATTCATTTTCAAAAACAGAATTCTTTGTATTTTTATCAATACATGGATTATCCGTTACGAATACCTATATAATAAAGGGCATTTGTAGAATTTATGCCATTATATGTACCATCTTCATCGTATATGCAACCTTGACAAGAAAATGTATGAAAAACAAATGTAAACTTTGATCTTAGCATATATCTACTTTATACTTTTATCCCTTGTATTACTTATCCCTTTTAAATTCTTACTATTAGTTAATACTCTACCGATATATATCTTGACCAAATTATCAATCGTATAGAATTATTCACGTATTTTATTATATAACTTTATTTCAAAATGTTTAAACCATTTATAGATGTATGTATTGCATTTTGAAATAACGTTGTTTATGCATTTCAAATAATTTTAACAGATTATAATAATCTAAAAAAACACAGTTTTCATCTAGCTGAATATGTTATCATAGACTTTCACGATTTTATATAATTTGATACTAAATATAGTATACGCATTTGAAATAAATAAAATATTTATAAGGATTTTTCCTGTTTAAAGGATGTGATTTTAAAGGTACTTATTTTATTTAAAGTTATATTAAAAACAATATTTGTAATGTTAAAAGGGGTATTAAATGCAAAAAGTACAGAAAATGAAAACACCAAAAAAGCTAACAATAAATAAAGCGTTGTTTGTGGATTGTTACGAGAGGTGAAGTAGCGGTATTTTCGAAGCAGACAGCCAAGTTATCATTATTGAGTGTAACATTTCGAACATACAAATTTTTCTTTATTTAAATAATGTACTGTGATAAAATGTAATAAAAATCGTGACTGGAGTTTGCGCAAACTACAACACCTATGTCTATATTTCTGTGTTATCTGTCCGCCATATTATCATGACCGCAGAATTGTCTTGTAACACAGAGTACATTTATATAACAACATAATTATCTCATATTTATTTATTCCTTAGATAAACCAACAACATTTATGTATAACTTTAAAGATCCAGGAAGAAATATCTATGATAGATACAGGTCAAGAAACAATATTTATTACATTATTATTACATCACTAATAGGTTTATACAGTAATTACATAATATAGATTAAAAAATTATAAACTAAGAAAAACAGTTAAAATATAAATTAAACTGTTGAAAGAAAGAAAAAAATCTATGGTAATTTACACAATAATACTTGGCAACGGAAACTAGCTACTTTGGGGTCGAGAATATCTTATTTGCTATGTAAGAGTTATATTGGCGGCGAACGCAATTTAAACACGAGTGAAGTGACAACCTTTTCAATACTGTTAACATAAGTTTTTTGATACGTGCTCCATACCGTAGCTGCATATTCAAAAATTAGAATTTTTGAATATTATTTTATAATATTTATTATATATTTATTATATAATAGTTTAGATTTACAAACCGAGTAGTCAAACAAAATTTTTTCACGTTTATTAGTAATGGTAAGCATAAAGCATTCATCAACGTTTCAAATCATACTGTTCTGAATGCACCAAAGCCTAACAGAAATAAGCTCTCATTGAAGTATTACGCAGTTGTCTACATTATTAATGGTACTAAATATTTTTAAATCGTCTGCATAAAGAACATATTCATTTTTAATAACAATAACTACGTCATTTAAGAACATTGAAAAGGGCAATGGTCCCAAAGGACACCCTTGTGGAACTCCAGAATTGGCTGAAATCGTTTTGTAATAAAATCAATTTATTGCGACTATTTGCATTCTATTTGAAATATATGATATTAAGCTCCTTTAATAAATCACCGTGAATACCATCCAGTTTTTTAAACAAGAATTGATGATATACTTTATCGAATGCTTTCTGGAGACCACATTAATTTGTTGTTTTTTGTCAATATTTTTAGCCAAAAAGTGTATTCGGTGAAATTTGTAATAGTAGACTTATTTTTAACAAATCAATATTGCAATGGATAAGTGGTTTAAATGAGAAATAAATATAGTCATTTACAATACCTACGAATATTTTAGCAAAATAATTCAGTATGCATATGGGACGATAATTACTACATTCCGTTTAAGTGCCCATTACAAAAATGGCCCGCTTTAAAAATATATGAGTAATTTTCCATAATTCCGAAAAAACACCACTACCTGAGGAGTGATTAAAAAATTTATTTAACGGCAAGGCCAGTTCCTTTACTTAACAAAAAGTTATTTAATTGAAAAATGATATTTTGAAAGATTACTTACAATTAGACGATAAGAACAGAGCGTGAAGGAATTCTTGTAATTGTAAATTTTAAGTAGTTTTTTAATATCTTCAGCAATAGAGCATTGGAAATAATATAACAAAATGGCTAGATTTGAATAAAGAACATGGCAAGAATATTTTTTTATTGTATTAAAAAGTACTTAACCCAAATATATTTATTTATACATTTTAAATTGTAAGACAAATAAAAATAATACTGAAAAACCAAAATTAAAACAAAAATAATAATTAGTTTTATTTTAAAATTATAATCAAAATTAAATAAAAATAGATAGATGTATACTTTATTGAACACCACAGAATGAAGACAAAAGAAAAATACAATAACTTAAAATTAACTTCTTTTAGTGCGCAATTGAGCGGTCTTATTGCTACATAGCGATCCCTTCCAGACAACCGCTGCGGTTAGGGAGGCTGTCAAAGAAAAGAAAGAGAGAAGGTAGACGGTATTACTATAGAAATAGACATACATATATTATCTACATACATAAAGGTATTTATAATAATACAATTACTTACATACATGTAATAAATACATACATACACATAAATAAATAAAAATAGTAATAATAATGTTAGATAAATCTGAGGGTTCAAGGCTTCCTCGTCATTTTTGTGATTGTACAATTTTCTGTAATTTATATGTTATTTACTTTTTATTTGTATCACGAAGCACGACAAGCCGTGAGGAAACTATCCTGAGATTTACAAATGTGAGTCCAAAATGGCGCGTTTGAGTTCTTATTACCGCCAAGTCTCGTACTCTGGCATCGGCAAACATACCCGAAGCACTGCAATATCTCAGTAGTCTTATCAAAATACGGTTTGCATTATTATACAGCACACTGTTGAAAAACTCAGGTAGTACCTAAGTTTTTCGCGCAATTGGCCCCAAAGACACGAGTAGAAGTACTGACAGTATGCTCTGAACAGTGTCAACTTTGCTTCAGCACTGCAATGGGCGAAACGACGTGCAAGCATGTTTCACCGAACAGCCAGAGCCCTCCTTTCTCGTTTCACATCTTCATCATCCCGCAGATCCTCGGGCAAAATGTGTCTTAAGTACTTGAAGCTTTTCACTCTGTCTGTACATATTCCATTTAGGAAAATAGGTGTGTCGGAGAATAAGAGAAATCGGACAAGCATACAGCACAGGGGCGTATCCCAAGTACTTGAAACTTTATACTCTGTGTATACACACATATATACGGGTATATATATGGTAAGAACGTAGAATTGTGCAAAAATAATTGGCCAGTTGGCAAATCTAAGTTTTGCTGCTTAAACTATGTTCTGTAACACTGCGAAAAACTATGTTCGAGAACAGTGATTGTTGTAGGTTTGTTATACGTCGACGAAACTGAGAAGGGCTCCACTTGTACTTCGTTTGTGCTCGGACCTATAGATCGGAGCGTAGACCCACCTAAAAGTCACTAGAGGTGACGTCGCCACATTAACAAAATTCCTTTGGTGTTTGTACCAGTATCTCCACAAATTTAAAGTTCTACTTGGTACGTTAGACTTAATGAGCTTTTGCCAAAGTAAGTCGGAATTCACCAGGTCAAAAGCTTTACTTAGATCTAAGAAACAAGAATTTACTGAAGTATTTCTACTTGCATAATAGTTGATCGTACATTTCACGCTAAAACTTGCAGTGTCTGTGCGCAACTGAAACCAAACTGCGCATCATCATACTATATATTGTGATTTAAGTCAGGATAGATCACATTTTTCAGTATAATGATCACCAAAAAATCGGACGATAGTTGTTGCGGCTGGATAGATTACCGGTTTTATTAATTGGTGCAGGTATAACCATAGTGCTCATAAGATTATCATGTAAATAACCTGAATGCATACAAAAATTAAATAAGTCTACAAAAATATCAAAATTTATTACCAAATTATTACTTTTTTTAAGTACATTTCCGGAGTCGTGTCTTTTGTTATAATCTTTTTCCATTTGATAGACACGTTATTAAATTTTAATACTAGCAACACTACACGTCTATTGTTTTTTTTCAATTCCTTCATGATAAGTCCATATCGCGCATAGTTCTCCCATCCGCCATTACGGCGTCACGATCGCTTCAAAGGATTGATTAAAACGCCCTCGTCGAGAAAAATTAGAAGCTGCATCAACACTTTCAGGTATGGTATATTCCCCATTGTAATAAATAAATTTCGTTAGTGTTTGTAGCAATGAAATTATGTTCAACCACAATGCAACGTGGCCCTTTTTATGCATGGAAACTAGGAAATCGACGAAAAATTCTGCTCTTATTCATGTACACTGACGACAGCGCCGTCTATGATATTTTTCATTACTTTCAATAGTGGCGGTAATTTGTTATTCCTTATTTTAAACACGCTATGAACCTTCTCATAAATAATTTGTTTTGACAATTTGGAGTATCTATTACAGGTAATAGCTAAACTGTCCGATTTTTTTAATATGGCGCCCACGTTCTATATTATTAATCTTATGGGCGATGATTACTGCCTGGCCTGTTTATTTTATCAAAAATCGAAGTTAGGCAAATGTTTATTTGTTAACCACTTTTTCTTAAGTATATATGGTTAAATAGTTCAGTTATTTATTGGCCTGTTGCTTCAATAAAAAAACTTATGTGAATTAGGTATTGTATTGACATCTACAGCTTCTAACGTTTATATACTTTATAGTGTGTAGTTTCATAAAACAAAAGAATAGTTCGAATAAGCTAAACAATACTCCAATATGTATCTGCTAAGCAACTGCCATTCATAACATTGTAGAGAGCATCAAGTTTGTGTATCAAATTAAATCAGCTATAATGCAAAATGTTAAAAGTGCCTTTAAAAGATACTCTACAATTAAATATTTTGATTTTAGTATCATGCCACCACCAGATAAGAAAGGCACATCAAGCAAATGTAAAACCATTCTTCAAACATATTTGGAGTCTCTTGATCAGGACAGTGAGACAACCACTGTTATTGCTGGTAAGATAATTTAGTTATTAAATATATCCAATATGTGATCAATCCTTTGACGAAATTTCAAAAGTGATTTTTTTATTGTTCTGTCTTTATTAATACAAAACTGGGTCAGTATTGTGTTTTTATAATCATTATTAATTTAATTACATTGTTTCACTTAAAACTTGTAGTGTTTCAGTTCTCTTACTGAGTGTGTATATTTATTAAATTAGTCTGCCATGATTGAGAATGTAAATAATAATCTGGAATTAATGCTTATTGTAGCATATTCAGCAGATAGTAACCTAAGGTCAGATTTTATTAACATTCCCTATAGCAGTATATAGTTAGGGCACCGCTTAGCAATCCTCTTAACCGACCCCTCACTTTACTTAGGTAATGTTACATAAAGCTTAGGGGAGTTCGGTGAAATCAGGCATAAGAATATTGACTTTTATATTAAAACAGCAAAGTGCTTACCATAAAGTGAATCCTAAGTTTAATGAAAATTCTTGACACATTAGTAATTTTAATGATAAACAGAGTGTAGACGGGCTGTAACCTGAGGGTACCTTTCTAAAAATTTGTTAAAAACTATATTTTCTAAATATTGGACAAGAAGTAATACACAGATTTTTGTTGTATTATTGTTAAATAAAATTTACAATCATATTTTCTTGATTATATCACATTATTTTTGTATGTGAGCAAACTGAATGACAAGTTGATAATAGATGTAGTGGAGAGATTGCTAAATAGTGTATTTAGATTGTTGTATTTTTGGTAGTACAAAAATCATTCTAAAAATTAGTATTTCAAACAACTACATACAAATTAACTATATCTTTATGGTATGATAAGTTCCATACTGTGATCAGAAATCTAGTGAATATCAATTTTACTATTCCCTTAAATTCACTAAAAATATTTCCATTAAGGATTAGGTATTTATAATATAATGAATGAGCTGTGTCAATATAGTTAAAAGATTACATGATATGAATGTAGTCTACAAGTCAATTTAGGCAATTAATGACAATGTCATAAAGTATATTTGCTTTATACTTGTTTACAGCTAGCTTTTTATTGAACAACTTAATATGCCCTTTCGTTACTTACTATATACTAAAAACAACAACACAACTTACTTGTTTACAAAACAACAAAAGATAAAAGGACCTATTAATTTAAAATATTTTAACATAAAAATACTAAATTACACCAGTTAATCAAAGTTCCTAGTATATTGAAATCTTTATTTTGATAAACAAACGTTTATTTTAATTTTAGTAAATGGAAGTGGAGATGAAGCAGACACTGGAGTTACATACTTTGTTGATGAGGAGGGTCGTTATTATTACCAGCCTTCTGGTGACAGCCAAAATCTTGTCTCTCTACCCACTGATGGAGACCAGGACAATGATGAGGTACATCTGTGTATATCACTACTTTAAAAAAATTGTGATAAAATAAGAAAAACTAAAATTTTCAGGAAAGAATGTAAATGCAACTAACTTTTAAATCAACCTACCACATAACAATACATTATGGAGTTGCATCACTATTTTAGACAAATTGAATATGATTTGTTAACAAAAATAAATATAGAGAAAATGTAGATTTTGCTGTAGCCTTTAGTTTGTAATGGGTATTATACAGAACTACTTTAAAGAACACAAACTTTCCAATTTTATAATGTCAATATGTCTTTTCTTGCATGAGGTCTAACATAAATAACTAATAGATAAAAGACAAATATTTATCTTTTATCTGTGTTGAGGAGTATCATATTAAAAGATATGAAACTACGCTGTTAGTGGTTTGATATCCATTTATGTTTCTGAAATAGATAATGGCCGAATAGTTTTACATAAACAATTTAAATTTATTTATCTATTCTATGTCCCCACTGTTTGATATGGCTTTTGAGTCTGTCTATTTACCCACAGCATTGTTGTTAACTGAATTACATTTTAATATGGAATGATTTGGATTACATAATACATTTTAATTTAATATTTTGAAAAAATTTATGTCTAGTAAAACTCATTGTGTACAATTTCTCTATATTTCTGGAACAAGTGTCTTAAGTTTTTTGTATGTGAGTTTCTTGCAAACTAATATTCGATTGAGTGAGATGCTGATAACCCTTAATGGAACTGAAACTTTGATTGCCATAGATGGGAGAGGAGACTCAGATGTTCGTGGATGGTGAGAGCTATCAAACAGTCACATTGGTGCCGTCAGAAAGTGGGAGTGGTGAAGCAAGTTATGTACTTGTCATGCAGGAGGACACTAAGCCTGTGATTAATATAGATATTAAGGTGAATGAGATATATGTATTATGTTGTCGATGGGAGACATCTGTGTTCATTGTTGCAGGAACATGCAACTTCATCTGCATTATATTAGATAGAAAGAGGATTAAAGAGAGCAAATTTGTTTACCACATAAAAGGCTATAGTAGGTCACCCTTAAAATATTTACAGAATGAAATGTTAAAAGGATGCAATACATCATTACGCATAAATTATACAAACTTAAGAAAATCAGTGAAGCTTTGTCAGATGTGAACAACAAAGAATTTGAATTTATTAAGTGATGTCACTAGCATGTATTCTGGAAGTTTGTTATAGACACATATACAGTTATCCATAAATGAGTTGTTAATTTTATGTAGCCTACTAGAAATAAAAACAGTTTATAAATTCTACTAGGCTTCATAAAATTAACATTCCCTAAGTTCATTGACGGGCCAGTAAAGAGGATTGTTTCTATTACTAAGCAATGCCCTAATTAAACAGTGCCCTAGGGAATGTTGGTGAAATCTGATATTAGGTTTCTTTCTGAATTTGTTACAGTAGATATTAATTCCAGATCCTTATTTACCTTCTCAATCATGGCAGAGTAATATAATAAATATACACTCTCAATAAGAGAACTAAAATACTACACTACAAGTTATAAGTGAAACAATGTAATTAACTTAACAAAATTAACTTAAATTATAAAAACAATACTGACTCAGTCTTAATAAAGACATAACAATAAAAAAATCACTTATGACATTTCATCACGAGATTGATCATGTATTAGATATATGTTATAATTAAGTTATCTTTTTTGAAATGAAATGAAATGAAATCTTTATTTGCGAATATGGGTCATATACATAGGTGGAGTAATTATAGTTGATCCATCATATCCTACTGTAATTACAGCGTGCAAATATTTGTATGGATTACAATATATTTTTAGATACTTTTGAACAATAACAGTAGTTGTCTCACTGTCCTGATCAAGAGACTCCAAATATATTGGAAGATTGTTATGATGTTATGAATGGTAGCTGCTTAGAAGATACATATTCGGGCTTTGTTTAGGTCACTCTAACATTTTTTTAGTTTTATGAAGCCACACATTATAAAGTATATAAACGTTAGAAGATGTAGAGGTCAAGTCAATAGCTAATTCAAATAACGCATGCAGTAACTTTTACATTGAAGCAACAGGTCGATATATAATTGAACTATTTAACCATAAATACTTAAGAAAAACTGGTTAATGAATGAAGAATTGCCTAACTTCGATTTTTTATTACAAATTATCTTAACCCATTTATATGTCTATATATATATTAGCCATATGCATTATTTCCTCATTATCAACATTAACCACACCAAAACTAACTTCAACTTTAATTCACATTATTTATGATAATAATTTCTTTTTTAGGAGGAGGAAAAAAGTGATGTATATAAGTTTGAAGAGGAAGAAGATGAGGCAGGGCTTGAGGAAGGGTCTGATGAAGGCGAAATTATAGGGAAGGTATAACAATACTATATATATAACAGCCTTTTCTATATATAAATAATACTATATACTGCTACTATGTGATAGTATTCTAACAGAATCTAACCTTTTGTACTTATCCTACTGTATCATATAGTGACTTCGTCAGATAGTATTGGAAAGAAAATAATTGCATAATGATTCATCTCTGCTGGTATAGTAGTAACAACCCACACCCGAAACCACAAATCAACACTATAAATTGCAAAATATTGTTGGTCTGCTAGGAATTTGACACAGTACACCACTGGTTACACCTCATGGTGACTGCCTCATTAGTCTAGTGGTTAGCATGTTCGACTACAGACATGTGGCCCCGGGTCGGGCCAATTAAAAAATGGATGTTGTTTTTTCTGTTAAGTATTCTCAATATTTGCCCGAAGTTGGGAAGTTGGCGGTGTGATCCACCCCTGTGCCATATACTATGCCCGCCAATCCACAGTGGAGCAGCATGGTGGGTTCATGTTCTAAAAACCCTCTCTCTTATGAGTAAGGAGGCCTGTGCCCAGCATTGGGACTATAATGGGCTGCTACTTACCTTTACCTCATGGTAAATGATGATATAGTGTTAAGATGGATGAGCACTCTGTGATTGGCGTATATTTGAGGTTACATACATACATGTTTTCAAAAGAACTTTTCTTATCAAAATGGATGAGGGTAACATTTTAAATTGTCGATCTGTCGACAGCGCTGTTTTTAAACATTTTCAATTACAAATTATGTATTTTCTTTTTTAAATAATCTAAGATTATTTGTGGTTTTTGTTGTTGTTGAGTACAGTCTAAGATGGAAGTGCACTTTGCGAATGGCATGTTTAACTATTTATTTCAATCCATAAGTTTTACAAAACATTCTATTCATTATTCCCACATAATAATACAAATTTATTCCACAATTGGATAGCAATCCATCTCACAACAGGTTCAGACATGTTAACAGACAGATTATCTCTTCGTAAGACAGTCATTGTTGGTTGATGCTGAGTGACAAGTTATATAACAAAACTACCTTGTAACAAATTACTTCTTATAACAAATATTAAAGTGAAACTTCTTTAGGCGCATGAGGGTAAAATTTTTACGATTGAAACGCGTGGTTAGCGTCACGAAGATGTGCAGCGTTTTTTATGCTAATTCGTTTGAAGGTTAAGTAGTTTTAATATTTACAAATAACGTGTGGCATTTTAATGTGCCACTTATTAATAATTTGCATTATTCATAAAATACAAATATGTCATAAATTTTGTTTTCTAAATTTGATATTCAAAAACAAAAAACACGTGGCATTTTTATTTTCAGTTAGTCGTTTCAATAAGTTTATTTTTATTATTTACGACAGTTAATATTTTAATGGCAATTAAATTCATTAAATTCCTAACACATCATCCTCTTTCTCCCCTTCTAAGTTTCGAAAATCGAAAGTTTTAGATTTGTATAAATATAAACAAGGCATCAAAATTAGTTTACCAAAGGGGTTTCACTTCTGACATGCGTACTTGGTACGCACTCACTTTCAATTTATTTTCTAATTTCCTATAGTTTTGTTTTAACAAGGTTGCACTATATTTAATAATCCTAATTGTTCTCAGGGCAAATCTGGCTTGGTTATGAAACGTAATAAGTACATTCGTCCGGATTTTACATGCAATTTTTGTTCTTACACAAGTCATAGACGGTAAGGGAATCAATTGAATTATACAACTAACTTTTCCTTTACAATTTACTTTTGGTTCATAGTATCATTTAATTTCATGTCTATCTTAATGTTTATATTTCTCTTCCGAATAAGAGAACCTGTGCCTAGCAGTGGAACATTCATAGAAACTTATTATAGCGTTATTGTCATGATATCGAAACTTTGTCATCTCTATATAATTTTGTTCATACGAGATGTTACCGCTAAATTTCAATTCCGAAAAATCTTTATTTCAAGATTAAGATGATTTTTGGGAAAGTGTGACTGATACGTTGGAACGAATGTGAACCGAATGGGCGAATAATTATGTTAGGAGATTTTAATGAATGGTTAGGTGTGAAACGGGATGAATATGAAAGGACCTTTGGTATGTTTGGTGACAAACGGGTAAATGAAAATGGAAGAAGTTTGCTTGGGATATGTCTGGAACATAATCTTTTTGTGGTAAAAACTATGTTTGAGCATAATGAGATTCATGTTTATACAAGGGAAGAAGGGAATGCTAGAAGTACGATTGATTTTGTAGTTGTGGACGAAAAACTGAAGAAGAAAGTTCTAGATGCTCGAGTATACCGCGGGGTCGACATCGATACTGACCACTACCTGGTTGTTGCCCGAATCGGTGGTCTTTTTAATCGGTGGCGCCATAGAAAGAAGGAAACCTCGAGCATTCTTGAACGAATAAAAGTGGAGAGATTGCAAGAAGAGGATGTTAGAGAAGAATATCTGAAAAATTTGAGTGGGCGATTCAAGAGTGAAGACGAAGGAAATGAGATTGAAAGTTTATGGAATAAATTTAAAGATGGAGTGGTTGGTGCTGCTATTGATGTATGTGGCGTGTCTAAAAGGAGGAAAGGTAAGAAAGAGAAGAATTTGTGGATGGACAAAAATGTTCAAGCAGCTGTGTGTGAAAAGAAGAAAGCTTGGTCCGATTGGTTGGCTACAAAAGCGAACCAACGAATGCAAAAGGCAACGAATGATGACGTAAAAAAGACAAGAATGGAATACAAAATGGTGAAAGTAATCGTGAAAGAAGCTGTAAGAAAGAAAAAAAGGAGAATAAGGGCCAGGTCAAGAGTACTCTAAACCGACGAACTTGTATGAAAGGTTTAATGAGAATGAAAGAAGCGACGGAGATATGCAAGGATCGTGGCAACTGGAAGGACGTGTTCTCTACCTACCCCTATGGGAATGAGGCGTGATGCTATGCATGTATGTATGTATAGTATAAAATAAAGTCA
Organism: Elymnias hypermnestra; assembly: GCA_015832385.1. NCBI lineage: Eukaryota > Metazoa > Arthropoda > Insecta > Lepidoptera > Nymphalidae > Elymnias > Elymnias hypermnestra. The sequence continues at coordinate 81,845 of JACTOM010000921.1, forward strand.
CTTCCGCTGTCTTCTACGCTTAGTTCTATAAGAAATTTTACATATTATAAAAACGTGTTACTATTTTATACAATGCGGTAATATTCCTTATCCAATTAAATACATTTCATATTCTTATGTTGTTGTTGTTGTTTAAAGTAGATCAAAACTGCCCGTAACAGCATTTCATTAAAACGGATGTTTTAGAAGATATCAGAGATTTAAAAAGAGAAAGCAGAATGGCTGGCGGGCCGTACGTTTCGGCACGGCAAAGTTATATAAACATCAGATATCGCCGATTTTAAATTAATAAGTAAAACCGCCGTGTGCCGTTTAATTTTTCGGAATAAAAATAGCACCTTATTCTCTCTCTTAATAGGCAATGAAAAGTCATTGCCTATTAAGAGAGAGAATAATTGACACTAAAAAATTCAACGGTTTCGACACAACCATTTTTTGAAAGTTACTATAAGAACATTTCATATTGTTAAGTAAATAAGCGATATATTCATTCCACGTCACCGCAGGTATCTTTTGCTGCGGCATATGAAAACGCATTCCGAAGAGCGTCCCCATAAATGCAACGTTTGCGAACGCGGCTTTAAAACGGTGGCGTCACTGCAGAACCATGTGAATATGCACAATGGCGTCAAACCTCATGTCTGCAAATATTGCAAGAGCCCATTCACTACCTCAGGTATATTGTTTTCATAGACCAGGTGTTGTCAACTAGCGGCCCGCTCGAGCAAGAGCCGTACCACTTAACCCCGCACCGCACACCTACAAATTAGAGTAGATAGGTAATATGCTACGTTGAATACAATGTACTTTTAGTAAGAAATTGGGCGGTTTTATCGTTAATTAGCGATCTCTCTCCGATAAACCAAGGAGACCATCATAGGACGAAGAGAAAAGTGTATGTAGTGTGTATAAATAGACACAATTATTACACGTATGTAACATTTATACTTATATATATTTATAATGCCATTTATACATTCGTATGTTTATAAATATGGAGAAATATAGTATAGTAGGACAACTATAGAATAGTATTAATAATGGTAAAAACAGTTAATAAAGTTATCTAAAAAAATTGTGGTCTGCAGCAATATCCTCATAACATTTGCAACACGTTTTTTAATTAGAAAACGTAGCTGACCTGTACATAACTACTGCGATTATCACATATATAACAAAGTATTGTTGAATTTTTTCTCCAATAATTATCTTGAACTAGCTTTAAAGATTTTTTAAATTGCGGACTGGTTAGCGCTTGACTGTGATCCTACCTGATGCTGAGTGACAATTTAGTCTTAGATTGAAGCGCTTAATCTGGTAAGAGGTTATTTACCTCTTATGGTTTATATATAGCGTTGTACCGGAACCTATTATTTTTGCTGGCCATGATTGATGCCACCTGTCCAGAATAAGGCAAATTAGAAAATGCAATTTTGTTAAATCTTTTCTTCCGGGGATGAAGCCCAGAGTAGTACAAGCAGAGGGTCTGCTTTCACCATTGCACGAGCGAGGCCGTGAAAATTATATTGTTTCAGGTGAACTGGTGCGACATGTCCGTTATCGACATACACATGAAAAACCTCACAAGTGCACTGAGTGTGACTATGCCTCTGTAGAATTGTCGAAATTAAGGCGCCATGTCAGATGTCATACTGGCGAACGCCCTTACCAGGTAGATATTGCTTATAGCTTCTAACACATCATGTAAAGTACATAGATTTAAAAATTTTACTTACGTCTTTCGGGAATATTGAGTTGGCGCCATCTATTACGGCGCGGGCCCATTAGTGCGTTGCGTCGTCGCAGCGTTTTCATTGCGTTGTTTTCAATGTATTTCATACAACATGGCCTATTACACCGTTGCGTCGTAGCGCGCGACTTATCAATGGATCGACGGACAAGACGAAGCATTGTGAAGGGTAATGCGCTTGTGTTGTCGGAGCTCCGCTGCGACGACGGACAGAGACTAACTGCTAAAGGATGAAGATAGACGACCGTAACGATATTTTTTTATCTTACCATGAGTGCGCAGAATATTGATACAGATTTTTTCATATCCTTGGTCGAAGAAAGACCCATTAAATGGGACAAATCACACGGATGCTACAGTGATAAGTTTCGTAAAGCTAATTTATGAGCAGCTGTATGTAAAAAAATATTTCATGATTACGATTTGGCATACAATGCGTTATTCCGTTGCGACGACGCGGCGCAACGCAACGCACTAATGGGGCTGCGCCCTTAAAGGTTTAGAAAACTACTCCAAGTCTCATTACACTATACAATAACGACTTTATTGCATATAATGGAATTAAATATGACTGAGTTAAAAATAAGTTTATCATTAAGTTATATATTTAAAAATTAAACGATAACATAATACCATATTTTTTAATTATGTTAACTTTCATATATGTATAGTTGAACTTTTCCTTTAAAGTGGCGTTTTTTTCTCCTTATGTGACTCTGATGATATATATATAACGCTTATTTAACTATATGGGTAAATAAAATAAAATAATGTATTTTACGTACGGTTATGTTGTATTGTTTGCTTTCAGTGTCCTCATTGCACGTACGCATCTCAGGATACTTTTAAGTTAAAACGTCACATGCGGACGCATACGGGAGAGAAACCATATAAGTGTGAACATTGCAACATGTGTTTCACTCAATCCAATTCGCTGAAGGCTCACAGGCTGATTCATAACGGTAAATTGAAATATACTCTCGTATAACACACATACATTGACACACGCAGAAACTTACACGTGGTCGCGCACTCATACACACAAGTATAACCTAGTTATTAAGCTCTGATCCCCATGACACACGCTACCTAGTGTGGAGATCAAAACAAACAATGTTACAATGGAGGAAACAATGTTAAATACTGAAATTATGATAAAAATATTTTATTTACTATATTTTATATTTATTATACTCAAATAAGTATCTAAGGCAGCGAGACATAAACTATATTATTCATACCAATTTAATGCTCATTTATGGATACATTAACTGAAATAAAAGTACGATTGGCTGTCTTATTGCTAAGTAGCTATTTCTTCCAGACAACCTTGAGTTAAAAAAAATAAAGTTATGTTAGAGGTAGTCAATAAAATACACACAGATATCTACATATTAACAATTACGTGACAATAAATATATTAATAACCTAATATATTTAATATTATGACACACATACCATACATAAACGAAATATTTTTATATATACATATATTGTCGTCAAGCATTAAGGATTTTAAAACTCCGAATAAGTTATTAGCGATTTAACCTCCTGAATATAGCGACGTAATCTAAAATTTGGGCATCTGGACAACAAAGGAATATTCATAAAATGTTGTTTTATGTATTGGATTTTCTAAATTATGGATTGTAAAATGGTGAAGAAGTGAATGGTGGTGAAGTAAGAAAGTGTTTAGCTATTGGAAAGAAGGCCCTTATTATTTTTTAAAGTTAAACAGCAAATATGTATTATATTTTAGTTGCTGAGAAACCAGTATTTCCTTGTGAACTTTGCCCGACAAAGTGTGGTCGAAAGACTGATCTTCGTATTCATGTACAGAAGCTACACACTTCAGATAAACCTCTCAAGTGCAAAAGATGTGGTAAATCATTCCCAGATCGGTACTCCTGTAAAGTTCACAATAAGGTAATCACCTTTATAATAATACAAACCATTTCCCTTGTTGTCTCTCAAACCCACAACAAACACACTCGAGTATCCCCTTATACCATTGTCATTACTATATAATTAATTTATTTTATTTACATTTTATAACGTCTTAAGTAATCCGATAAATTATAGTAAGATTTTAATTCATTTTCTTTTATTAAAGGATTTGAGTTTATTATAGAAACGTATGTCATTACCTACAAATGCGTTCTAAATTTTATGTAGTATAATGTAATTTATAAGGATTTTATTTTTATTTCTTATGTCATATGAGGTGCATATTGATTTCATGAAGTTGTCAATATTTTAATGGACATATCAGAAATGTGTATGTATATTTAGTGATTCAGTAATATAATATCCATCAAAAAAATTTATATCTTTTATTTTTCATATAGACCCACGAGGGGGAGAAATGTTTCAAATGCGAACTTTGTCCATACGCTTCCACTATGCTCCGTCATCTGAAATCTCACATGCTGAAGCACACAGATGAGAAACCCTTCGTCTGCGACCAATGCGACCAATCCTTTAGGTAAATATATTTATCCAAGAGTATTTTTTAAGAGTAAATTTATATTTGGACACTTACAACACCTACTTCGTTCACACTTTCCCTATATTTTATTTGTATACTTGAGGGAATCTGTAAAAACTTTAACGTCCACCCAAGTTCAAATATTTTTTAAAACTTGACAGTTAATAATAATACTGTTTTTTTCCCTTCAAATATTTTAATTGATTAACTCAACTAGCCCAAACCGGGAGATTTGTAATCCGCCATGTATGAGTTCCAATTTAATAACTTGAGTATTGGAAGTTGTGTAATCATAAAAACATTATAAAGAAATCTTTTTCATTTCTTATTTTCGAGAGCACAAAGAGTTTAAAATAATTTTATTGGTAACAAAAATCCAAGTAATTGATACGCAACATTTATATTCCTATTATTAACACGTTTTGTTGTAGTCTGCTAATGACATGCTATTTCTCTTACTCAACGTATGAATTTAGGAAATTTCACATTTTTCTGAAAATACAGGGCATAGGCAAGTCACCTATGTCCAATGTTTCTAATAAACTGATATTTTTGTTTTTTTTTTTAGACAAAAACAATTACTGCGGCGCCATCAAAACTTATACCACAATCCCAATTATGAACCCAAGCCGCCAAAAGAAAAGACTCACATGTGCCACGAGTGCAAGCGTACATTTGCTCACAAGGGCAATCTTATCAGACACCTCGCTATACACGATCCGGATTCTGGTCACCACGAGAGAGCATTGGAACTCAAGTTAGGTCGCCAAAAGAAAATCAAGTTTGTTGATGGAAATATAAAGGTGAATATTTTTCCTCTTCATTTTGATCCATTAGAAATGCATATGGGATATTTAAAGCTTTAAATAGGGCCTCGACGGCACAATGACGCGAGTACTCGCTTTGCTAGCAGAGGTCCCGCTTTCGTAGTGCGAATTTTGGAAACTGCATTTTCTCATATGTCTGGGTCAGGACCGGTAGGAAGCTTCGGTCGTGGCTAGTTACCACCGTACCAACAAAAACGTGCTGATATACAGTTTATTACTTGTCCTATATTTTGTTTAAATTTTCAATCATTAGTAAAATTCTTTTTTATTCCTGAACTCAACTTCTAATACATTTTTGATTAGTTGTTTTGTATGACACTTAATACAGTAAAATATGAATACTGTTTTACAACACCTTTTGTGAACACTATTATAAGTTCACACTTTCCTTATACATAAGTTTTTATTTGTATGTATTTTGTTCAAACTTTCGATCCAGAAATATTGTTTAGTGTCATCTATTGGAAGTTGATGATAAAAGTTTAATGTTTTCTTTCTTTAATGTTTTTAATTTTCATGTCCATATTTCTCTAGAATAGTTATAGATTTTACTTAAAATTTTATATAAACCTAAGCTCTGCGAATCCATACAACAGTGACCATTAAAATACTAATTTATATTTCGCTTTGTGTTTATTATTGCGTAAAGAGCAGCTCTTGACTCATGACTGCAGTATGTGATCACAGTCTGTACTGCAATACTGCCATGTATGATAACTATATACCGCAAGTAACAGAGAGTTAGAGAACTTTGACAGTCACCAACACATGGTTTAGCATTGAATGACGCACTCGATTTAATTGCTCCAGAAAATTATAGGTTTCCTTATATTTTCCTGTATAACAATGCATACGAATGAATTTCATACAATAAACAGGCACAAGGTTTCTCTAGTGTTACTCTTCTAACAAACTAGTTCGAATCCTGAATAGATGTTATTAATTTTCTCTTTATAAAAATTAAACTTATTAAACTTTTTAATTATTGTTTACAATCCTTCATTGTACTTTTCGGTGAAGAAAAACATTGTAAGCATATCCCGGGAGTAATTCAATAGCGAATGTGTAGCCTGTAAACACGCAGAGGAGCAGCGTGATAGGTTCATGCTCTAATTTTGGAGGCCTGTGACTAGTAGTGGGACTTTAATAGGCTGCTACTAAGTAATTCGTCATTAGGACTTGTGCATGCTTAGCATATAAAATGATGAATTAATTTTTAACTTGAAATAATACTCACGCGCTCTAATTGCTAAACAGGTGCATTATTCACTTGCAAAAATTTGCCGCTTCAGCGAAACATTTTATCCAACTTAGATACTTTATAAAATAATGTGTTTCGAGTTCCTACGAAGTATAACAATTGTGTTATTTTTGAATGAATATTTATTATGTTTTTAATGTATGTTACCATGAATTAATAATTGTCCGCATATGGCGTTGTAGCTTGCGATTATTTTTTTGTTGGGGGCGCACTGCGAATTGATGATAAGAAGGCTTAATACGTTATACATGGAAAAAGTATATAGTGTTGATAGAATAAACTAAAAATCCATAGAAAATATATATCTCGAATCGAACCCGAGATTTTTGCAAGTAATAGGTGTTATGGTATATAAAGTGTGCAAATCAAATGCCAGGCTTACAGGCCGTGTGTTATTATACTGAATGACAAAACATTAAACATCGAAGTTTGTATATATATACTATAGTCTTTTCGCGTAAAAACGCATACTTTGTTTTTTAATATCATCATCATCGAAAATAATACAGAATGACGATCAAAACTGATATAAATCGTTGATTTGATTTAATATACTTCAATTTTCTGTTTGCTATATAATCCACTGTTTATTTCGCATTGCCGAAAGATATACCTAAAATTATAATATTTGTAAAGAACAACCGTGAACATAATACCTAGTAAAATTATTAACTACAGATAGTTTTGGTGATTAATCCACAATTAGACAAACACACAATATATAAAAAAAAACTATATTTATTTAATGACATGAAATTTATTTGTAGCATCAACAACTATGCCAAGCCACTTTTCAAATAAGTTGATATAGAAAAGTGTGTGTTTGGCATAACCATATTGAAATATAATTTACCACATTGAGTTATTCCAGTTTTGTGTTGACAATTTGTTTGTCTATAAGCATTATTTTACATATGGTTTGTTTTGTTTTGAATTATAGACTGATGATTCTGAAAACGAAAATGAAGAACTCATGAAGCTGGAACTGGGCGCTAATCACTTGGAGCGTGGCGAGCTATTGACGGTAGCTGATGGTGATGGACAGCAGTATGTGGTTCTAGAAGTAATACAGACCGACGACGGCACGGAACAGCAGCTCGCTGTAGTCCCACCACCAGATTACTTGGAGGAAGAAATAGCTGGTATAGTAATATCAAGTACCTATCAAAAGTTAAATAGCAGCCTATTGACGTTCTGGTGCTAGGAATAGTTCTCCTCACGTGTAAGAGATGATTTTGGACCTCAGACTTAAAATACCATTGCAATGTGGATTGCTGGACTACACACGGCAGTAGGATTTTCGAATCCTTACTGTTGGGCTTGGTTCTCCTCACTGAATAGGGAGAGAAAGTTTTGGAGCATAGACCCACCACGCGGTTCCAAGGTGGATTGGTGGACCAAACATCGCATATGCTCCCATTGGAATATGAAAGATTTCCTCATACATTTTAACATAAATTGGCTAGGTTATTAAATCAAAATCAAAATATTCTTTATTCAATTCAAAAAACACTTTTGAATCATCACTAGTCTGGCCATCGTTAATAAATATACCACCGGTTCAGAAAGTTGAATCCGCTGAAAAGAAACCCGCAAGAACTCAGCGGTTATTCTTTTAATGATAGTTGTGTATTTTACAATATGCAATATTTTGCTTGTGTGCAACTGGTATCAAGTCCAAACAGTTTTATCACTTAATAATCTTCAACAGTATAATATGCCTTTTGTAAAAGAATGTTTTAGACATGTTTATTCACTCTAAAATACGGGATTACAAGTTTGTTTTTATTTCTTGTATTAAAATTGTGTATCTCACTTTTTTTTTGCTGTATAAGTAAATATTATTCCGTATGAATTGCGATGGTACCGCGAGAATTGACGTTTCTTTGAATTTATTTCTTAGAGAAGCACAAGGTCGTAATTGATATATATGTAGTGCTGGACAATAGATATGGTGAAGGCACTTGCGCCCTTAACTCCTCCGACAATGCATTTAAAATGACTTGTAGATAATTACCCATTGGATATTCACTAAAGTAAACTGAGTACACTTAGTCAGACTTAGAAAAATTTACAAAAAATATTAATATGAGATGAATTTAAAATAAAGTTATACAATTCAATGCAATATAAGCCGAAGAAGTTTCACTTTCTCCACATTTACACTTATACAAGTGTACTTATTTTTATATATAGTATATAGGTGACAGTTTTATTAGCTTATGTATAATGTTATTAAATTATATTTCAAATAATACGAATGTGATTTCAGAAGAAATTTTTGATAACATATTTGTAAATCTTTATTGTAGAAGAAGAGGAAGAGGAAGAAGAAATGGATAAAAAGGATGTTTATGAACAAATTAATGCGAATCCAACTTTGGATAGGGCCATTAAGCTTGAAAAAGATGTCGACACATGCTTTGGCTTTGATGTAAGTTTTTCAGATGCTGTGATTTTTAAAATTCGTTTAGCTTATTTTTTTTTATTGTGGTCATTAAAATAAAGACAACAGACCGATAAATTAACACATACCAGCGTCGCCAAGTAAAGAATACTAAATATACTTGCATTCTAGTATGATACTGTATAGAAATAATTAACCTTTTCGGTGCAGCGGCATTTTTTCAATGTCGCTTTCTCTGAGAGGCTTTTTTTTATGGAAACCGTTGAGCAGTACAACAGATGTTATATTATGTCCCAACAAAATGTTCATTCTCAATCTATAGACAATACAAAATAATTTGTGTAAAATAAATAACTATCATATTTTATTCGAAACTTTTAACATGTAATTAACCCAAGGTATAATAATAATGCCTTCATGTTAACACAAATATCTATGTAAAATTCAATGCACTTAAAAAAATAAAGAACAATTCGTTTAAAATTGTTGTCATATTTAAATCTCTCTTACCAAATGACACATCTATGTATAATAAGTAGATATTTTTGGTCCGTTTCACTGAGCATCACATGTTGAAAACTTCCCATATATGAGAATGGGCTTTACCATTGACACTTCCTTAAATTGTTGCCACTTTGTTAAGATTGTATAATATGCCTATTGCAGCGTGAAGGGGATTACTATTGAGATTGTTAATCTGTAATGAGATATGGCATCTCTTCGAATAGTATATAATCTGTATAAACATGGCTTTAACCATTCTGTGTAATTTGCAACTTGGCACAATATCCTTCCTTCTTGAATTAAATCTTGTATGTGATTTACTATGCAATACCGGGTTTTATTCTCAATTGCCTTATCAAGTAAGCACACTACCAGTGCAATTTTCCTTTTCTTACTTTATATGCAATATGTACAAATTTTGATTTCCAATATTGTTATTTGCAGGAAGATGAGGAACCAGAGGAGGAGGATATGAGTTTCAATGAAAAAATTGTCCTTCGTTTAGTATAGTTACCACATTACCAATAAGCGATCTCCTGTGTACGACTTGATACATCAACATTTATATATAAATATACATAACAGAATATGTATGAATTATTTTTATCATAACATTTTTTGCATTGAAGTGTATATAATAAGTATTTTTATTGCTAAATGACTATGCTTTAGAGCCAATTGTACTGTACTGTATGATGCTAGTACCAAATATATTTGTAGCTTCAATTAGCGTTTCCGTTTTAAATCATGTATAATATTTAAAAAAATCATATCTTATATATAAAATGTAAATACGATTTTCAAATTTAATACAAATTTCTGTAATTTATTGAGACGCATATCGCATCTTTACTTCAATAACACAGTCATTCTGCACGATCATGTTTTTTATTGCTTAACTGTGATCACACCAATTGGTAAGTGATGATAGAGTCTATATTGGAAGCGTGCTAATCTGATAAAAGGCAATGGTTTCTACACAGCATCATACTGGAACACAAATGTCTTGCTTGACGTCACGTCTTTGCTGATGGGGTTGTACCTAGCCACGGTTTAAGTCTCCTACCAGTCCAGACTTAAATGAATTGGAAATACAGTTTTCTAAATTCGCACTACTGGGGATCACCCTTAACAGCGAAGAAATCAAAAAATTTACATTAAAACTAAATTGTTTCTACACAATTATTTTTTCAAAGTTACTAAAGAAAATTATAATTTCTAACTAACAACTAACATTATTGAAGTAAAGATACATTGTAAAAAAATATGTGCTTAAAGTTTCAGAGTCCCGAAAGTACCTTTCTAATTCCAATTGATTATTAATTTTTTTCTGTGCCTTAAATGTGAAAAGTTTCGATATATCCCTTTGTATTGTTTTGGTGTTAAAAACTGTCTTAGTTTCTGTGTAATTATATTGCTTTGCAATTAAAACAATGTGCTCTGTAAATAATTTCGAACGTGCCCGTGAATATTTGATAAAAGTCATGGCTTTATTATATTTAATAATTTAATGTATAGTAGAACGAAATATGTAGTAAACGACGAGTTACATTCCATTACACGTCAACATGGCGGCTCATCAACGCCGGCTCTTTTTTTTCTTCCGCCATTGTCAAAAAGCATCCATAAAGTCTACACGGTCACAAACGATAAAAATTAAACTGTACAATATAATATTCACTAATAATTAAATTCATCCGCACTAACATTAAAATAAAGGCCGTAAAAAATGATTCCAAAATAAGCTAAAAGTAGGAAATATTTCAAGTTAACATAAAACCAATATGGCCTAGTGGTGAGCCGCGTGGTCTCACATTCAGAGAAGTCGCGGGTTAGAATTCTGTACATAAAAACACTGACGTAATTCTGGCTGTAGTAGGTATTTATAAGGCTGGTATTTAACTTTTATTTAGAAGAAAAACTTGCCAGTGGGTTGAGAATTTATTAATTTGTTTTGTTCAAAGTATAATTAAAGTTTGAGATTGGGTTGTAAAGACAATATAGAGAAATGTATTCGTGAAGCTAATATGTTTATAGTTTATTAGCTAAGAAAGGGTTTTTGAATATCATATTTTGCGCTTGTTTAATTTATTTAATTTCAAAATACATAAAGATATCATTAATAGACTATATTTAGTTCAGGGACTCGCTCGAATTCTTTTGAAAATATTATCTCTACATTAAATATATTAATAATATATATTTAATACTCACCCTACCATCAGACATTTACGGGCACTTTACATTGTGCATTTACATTAACATGTAAAATTAAATTATGACTTATATAATATATTCTATTTTAAAGCAATTTGTATATGTATCTTCTTTATAGTCTTACATTTAGTTTTAAGGTTTTAATTTTTAGTTAGCTTTTAACTATTTTTTTTTTTGCAAAATTTTAAGTTATTTACTTGTTTATTTGTCCATTTTATAAATCTTTAGGTAGTTATTTCAGTCAATTATTTTGCCTTGCTGTAGTGTTCTGGTGGCTTGGTAATGTGGTATCGAATCTTGGACAGCCATGTATCAGTTTTCTTGTAACTCTTAACGTTGGTTAAAGAAAGAAATTGCGTGGAAACTTACATATTTCTTAAAGCAATTCTGGTTAAATGGCTATGTCTGTAGCATGCTCAGTAGTAGGACATCAAACTTTTAATTTTATAACTTGATTCTTTTCCAATATTGTTTTAATGGGAATAATTAAATACATTTGCGATAGCAATAAATGGTTTTATTCACTCGTAAATACTTTTTATGATATTGGATGATAGTGTTAGTCATATATGAGACAAAATTTCATAAATAGCCAATTAACATTTGTTCTTTACTTAATGATCAATGTGATTTAAAAAAGTTTAAATATTATAATCAGTGTGTTTTTACATTTTATATAATTTATAAGACCAGTTACTTCTGGATTTAAATAAACTGTATTTTAGTGATGATAATCATAATTATTACTTTAAGCTAAAATTATTATTAGTTAGTATACTTACATTTTAATTATTAATAATTTACCTACTACTATTATTGATTATTTTAAACTTTCATTTTCTTAGCATTACATATAATTTATATTCTTAATAACAAGTCCGATATTTTAAAACCTAACTCAAGACAATGCAACTTTCGAGTTACGAAATAAGCCTTTGAAAGACCTATTAACCATTATCTTAGGTAATGGGCGACTAGTTAAATTGCATTAACTGCGTTGTCCCTGTCCCTGTTCTGTTCTCTATCTAATCTACTAAATGTCGCTTTTCTCTGTGCGGATTCTTTTACGCAAAACGTTCTGCAATACTATGGGTGTGATATTATGTCCCAACAAAATAGTTCGTTCTATGCGGTTGGCGTACTTTTTACTTCCTAATTATATACTACACAATCGGTGCTGCGATAGGGAATAGAAAATTTGTGTAAAATAAATAAATAATTAATAGACCCCCACAAGGTGGACTGATGATATAAAGAGGGTCGCCGGTGGCCGCTGGTGCCAGGCGGCGCAAGATTAGGCCTTATGGACGTCATTACGTGAGACCTTTGTCCAGCAGTGGACGTCCATCGGTTGAAGGGACGACGAAATAAATAACCGTAAAATTTTATTCCATTAACATTATCTAAATTTATAAGATGAGTCTGCTAGGTACTGATGTTAACACATATTTCTATATAATGATCGATGCACTTAACAAAATAGATATCGATTTGTTTTAACGTTTTGCCATATTTCAATATTTCCTAGCATATCACACATCTATGTTTAATAAGTACTCAACTAGTGTTCAAAACATCACATATACTAGAACAGTCTTTGCCGCTGGCCCCACCATTTATGGGAGCAACATTGTTGAAACGTAATAATACGCCAGCCGCAGCAATAATGATAATTTTTTATAAAACGATGCCTGACAAACGAATCCAAAATATAATATGTATATAACGTACGCATATATGCTCGCTTCATACATAAATTTATTATTTGATAAGGTATACATTTTAATAGATTTCAAAATAAAGGTCTTATTCATATACCTATATAGTAAAATTTTTGTATTAACTTGCTAGTACTTAAGTAGTTAATAAGAAGATACGATTATTTTGTTATAGAAATTGTCTAGATTCAGATTTAAAACAAATTCAGAGCATTACATTGCTTTTTCTATTCAATCCCTGTTATATCCTCTTCAGATTCTCTTTACAACTTTCTCATTAATTTATTAGCACTAACTAATCATAGTTGTATAAGTTAATTGCGTTCTATCTACTGAGACTATCGATTGAGTTGTAGTTTATTAGAACTCAAGTCTCACATGAATCTATTTATACGTCAATAAACAATATCATACACATTTTCTCTGGTAAAACCTTTAATTAATCGCTTATAGACTTTTGATATGTATACAAAAATAGGTCAGTATATCAAAATTAATAATTCATCTGGCACGCTACTTTAATTGTTTAAAACAACGAAACTATCATTTGTTACCATAAGGAAATATAAGAAGGCCTTGACTTATACACCCTTTTAATGTAGTATAATTGTTACATTATATCGACGCCCCCTAAGTATAAACGGTCACTTATATTTTGATGATTACATCACCCCATTCAATGACCGAGTTCGTCGTTTGTTTAAATCGCATATTTGCCTTAAACATATCACTAAAACAGCTAGTACAGTAATAAATATTTTATCTTTGAAACTCTGTCTTACAAAATAAGTATTTTATACCTCACTCTTATACATAGGGGCCGTCAATATAATTATTTAGTTTAACTATGTTAACATATTTCAGAATGTCTGTCTTGACTTTTCAGATGATAATTATAAATCTATCTATAATTATGGTTATGGTAAAATTCCATTTAAAGATGGATGTCACCTCTTAAAATTATATTACTTCCTTTTACGTAGACTACATTATAATTCAAATAGGGTAAGAAGTCACTCTAACGGAGTTTTGAAGTAATCCAATTTGAAATTCAATTACCTTATACATAATTGTTATTGTATTAGATGTAGAAGTAAACGTTAAATAAATAAATTAATTTGTATACATATTTAATATAAACCATCAGTTTGACTCATTGTTAACGGTAAGCCTATGCAGCATTATAAGTTTAGTTAGTATTAAGGAATAGTACCTCAGTAGACTAGAACTGTTTTATTAGTTTTGAATGTGTATTCATCTAATAGATTATTTACACTTAACAGTGGCATTATGAATGTAATGCGCTTGAACAGATAAGTTGTTGCTCTATATTGTCACTGGAAGAGCCCGTAATTTTAAATACACGACAAACAGGCTATGGTAGTTTTATTTATAGATTAGGTAAAGCCCCTACAGTCCTATGTACTCCTTATCCTATTCAAACGGAGACATAACTAAAAATGCCTTCAAGTTTGTGAGAAAATACTCATTATAAAAATGCGCCCCTAGGATAATAATCAAACTCGGCTTACGCCATAGAACAGCAGCTTCACCTCAACGTGTTGCCGAAACTCGTAGAAGCAAATATTTTTGGACAGTAACTTCTTTTGATCATTAAGAACTCAGTTTTGAAATTTTCTACTAAAATGCTGGGCATAAAATTGACCACAAGTCTACTTTCCTACAATACACACGTGTGAATAAAAAAAGGACGTGCGTACAAAGTACACATGACAGAAGTGAAACTTCTTTGGCAAACTAATTTTGAAGTCTTCTTTCCGAGATATAGAGGGAGACACAAAGGAAGATATTGTTACGCGCCATCGGAGCTTGTCTTAGTAGCGGAGTGCGACAGCTATTATATTGATGAACAAGTGAGTAGACGGTATGCTGAGCGGCAAAGAGGATTTATGCTTAGACATTGGTGGTCCGCGTGTTGATACTGGCAAAGAAGACTGGAATTGATATTCCTTATTGAAAATTTGAAGAAAGTGTTCTTGTTTGAATTACGATCTTTGCATGGAAGATTGGATGGTTGTAAAACTCTTTCTAAGAAAAATTTGATAAAGAAGTAATAAATAAATGATTGTATCGATACGAGTTATGACTTTGCTCTAATAATATGCTAGGAATTTAATGAATTTAAATCGTCATTAAAATATTAAAAGTGTTGAAAATTAATACAAATAAGTTATTGAAATCTCCAATGACGAGTTGTAAATAAATATGGCACGTGTTTTATTTTGTTTTACAATTCAAAATTTGGAAGACTGAAATATTTTTATTTTATATAAAATAGTATTAAATGACGAGTGGCAAATTGTAACGCCACATGTTATTCGTAAATATTTAAACTACCTAACCTTCAAACGAATTAGCTTAAAAAGTGCTCCACATCTTCGTGACGCTAATCACGCGTTTCATCCGTAAAAATTTTACTCTTATGCGCCTAGAGAAATTTTATTTCAAAAATGTACACATTTTTACACTTTATGTAAAGAACCCCGTATATATTAAAATATGCTGCTGACGGGATGCAATAAAATTATTATTAGTAAGATAAGTAGCAGTCATTAATGTTCCACTTTAGGGCATAGTTCTTCACTCCTAGCAGAGAGGGTTTTTAGAGCGTAGACTCTCCACGCTGCTTCACTGCAGGTTGGCAAGTTGCCAAAGAGGATTTATGGTTGAGTTTATTAGTAGTCGTCTCGTTGAGACTGGCAAGGTAGTCTGGATTGTTCGTTTTAATCAGAAGTGGTTCTTTTTTTGGGCGTGGACGTTTGGATTTTATAGTTGTATAGCTTCTCACTAGGAACAAAACTGCGTTATTGCTTTTAATACATTATACACAACTATATATTCTTTATTCGCTTATATATACATACAAAAAGGGATTATGAGTCCAAGAGTGAATGGGAAAGTTGGAAGGGGGAGACCAAGTCGAAGTTCCTGGACCAAAGCCAGGACATTTTAAATAAGGGCCAGGCCAAGAGTACTCTTAAACCGGCGAACTTGTATGAAAGGTTTAATGGGAATGAAAGAAGCGAAGGACATATGCAAGGATCGTGGCAAGTGGAAGGACGTGGTCTCTGTCTACCCCTATGGGAATGAGGCGTGATGCTATGTATGTATATACGCTTATATATTAAGCTAAAACAGTCATTCACTCTGCCCGAGAGCGTCGAAATTCCGTCTGTTGACTAGAAATTGGACATATATTTCTTTCGCGAAGTGGATGCTCACTAAACTATGAGTATACAATAGGTACATATATTATTAAATAAAAAGCATATTTATTTCAACAGTTTATTTGATTATGGACTGCTATAAAATAGTTCAAACGTAAAATGACAATACAGTATCATATCTAATTTACTCAACAAAATCCTTAAAAATTAAATAATTGCGAATTATTCATAGTATTTACATATGATTAAAATATGATGAAATGCAAGAATTTTTCGAATCTATTTTGTTCAATTGAACAGGCTAATAAAATTACGTAAGAATTATTTAGGCGATTTTTAACTCCTACCCAACATAAAATTTTGCGAACCTCCTTCTTACGTAAAATGAACATATTACAGACTTAACCAATAAAAAAATTAAAAGTACGTGCGTACAAAGTACACATGTCAGAAATGAAACTTCTTTGGCAAACTACTTTTTAAGTCGTGTTTATGTTTACACAAATCTAAAACTTTAGATTTCTGTGACTTAGAGGGAAAGAAAAAGGAAAATATGTGGGGAATTTAATGAATTTGTTTGTCATTACAATATTTAAAGTGTCGAAAATTAAAAGAAACAATTTATTGAAATCTCAAATGACGAATTGTAAATAAAAATGTCACGTGTTTTTTGTCAATATTAGAAATTATTAAATTGGTTTTGTTTTTGAAAAATATTATGTTAAATTGTTAAATGACGAATGGCAAATTAAAATGCCACATGTTGTTTGTAAATATTAAAACTACCTAACCTTCAAACGAATTAGCATACCACACGCTGCACATCATCATGACGCTAATCACTCGTTTCATCCATAAAAATTTTACCCTCATGCGCATAAAGAAGTTTCACTTCAAAGATTTAAAATATGAAGTGTACATTTCAACAAATAAAGATAACCATTCAGCAACAGAAATGAAATTAAATTTTTAATATTAAATCTTAACTTAAAAAATATTACTGGAGGATGGATCCCCTCCTAGTTTCCTTAAGATAAGGAGATGTATAAGTTTTTAAATCTCTGAAAAACTTAAGTAATGAATGAATAAGTTTTGTTGTATATCGGCTACATAAAACATTACAACACTAAAATGTACGGTTAAAACAATTAATAAAATGTAGAATGATTTTCCACTCGTAACTCTTTTTTATTTATTTATTGCTGACAGATTAACGCTTGACTGTGATCTCACCTGATAGTCAGTGATGACACAGTCTAAGATGGAAACGCGCTAATCTGTTAAGAGGCGATATACCCCCTTACGGTTTCTACAAAGCATCGTACCAGAACACAAATCTCTTTGTTTGGCGGTACGTTTTTGCTGGTAGGGTGGTTACTAGCCACGGCCGAAGCCTCCCGCCAGTCCAGACTCAGACAAATTAGAAAATACAATTTCCTAAACTCATCCTACCGGGGATCGAACCCGGGACCTCCGCTAGCAAAGCGAATACTCGCACCACTGCGCCAGCGAGGCCGTCAAAACTCATATATATAAAGCGCATTCTATGTGTTGAAGCGGAGGCCATCGAATATTTAGAAATGGAAATATGCTCTTTTATCTTTATTCACTGAATTAAATGGAGGATAACTTGCAATAATCTTTTAGTTAATGCTGACGTGATTGCAATGAATTATCTATAAGAAATCTTTGTCTGTCTGCGAGTATATCTACAATACAATAAAGATTGCCGGCTTGGGCGAGAAATTTATAGTACATTCTGCGAATTTTACAAGCTATTTCTAATATTTAAATATAATTTTGGAGTGAAACTTCTTTAGGCACATGAGGGTAATTTTTTTACGGATGAAACGCGTGATTAGCGTCACGAATAATTGCAGCGTTTTTTATGCTAACTCGTTGGAAGGTTAGGCAGTTTTAACATTTACAAATAACATGCGGCATTTTAATTTGCCATTCGTCATTTAATAATTTAATATACTATATTTCATATATACTGTTTTGAAAATTTTAAATTCAAAATAACATTAAACATTGGCATTTTTATTTACAATTAGTCATTTTTATTAATTTGCGACATTTTAAATATTTTAATGACAATTACATGCCTAACATATCTTCCTTTTTGTGTCCCTCTAAATCTCGGAAATCTAAAGTTTTACATTTGTATAAATATAAACAAGACTTCAAAATTAGTTTGCCAAAGAAGTTTCATTTCTGACATGTACCCTTTGCACGCACGCACTTTTAATTTTTTTTATTCTTAATTATATGTTTGTTAAATAATGTAATTTTATTTCGAAAATAATTGGAGGCCAAGAGGGGCCTCCAGATGTTTAAATCCGGTCCGCATATAGAGTTACTGTGAAGAAGAAATATCTACATTACGAAATAGTTATACCTATTTAACATATAAATCTAGACAAGCAATATATATGTATAAATCGAATTGTAAAGCGCAACTACATCTACCCAGTCTACAATAATGTGCATTTAATAAATCCTCCCGCGAAAAATCTACTTTAAAACTTACAGAATTTTGAAACCTACGTTTTCCTACAGTATCACTAACTTGTTCCCTTGTCACTTTAATAAATATTCGTATGATGTTTTACACGCTATTAATTCGTAGATACATCGTACAGTAATGAACATATCTAGCTTATTTTACATTTAGGTGTTGAGGCGACAATATGCAACGCTTAGATAACCCATAAAAACAACGTTCCAGTAAAATGATTTCATGTATCAACTAACTGCTAGTGTATCTGTATAAAAACTTAAACTCGCTGTTGCCAACGGTGTAACCCGCGTAGTTTCAGATCATAGGTAATTTGAGGATTGTTATTTATTGAATCGAATTTTCAATCTGAACACATACAAAAAAGTAATAATTATTTGTCCAGAAGTTTAGGAATTCAATCACGCACAGTATAATATGTCGCTGGTTTGGATTAATGATTACCCAAACCAAATTATTACGTAGTAGAATCCAGAATATTCATTAGTAAAAATGGTTCACGCTCTCCAGTATTTTTGAAGTAATAACATATTTAGCATCCTTTGTTTTGAAGGTCGATGAAACGAAAAAGAGACAGATAAATAAATTCATAAGATTTAACGATTATAAAGTGTTTCTTATGTTCGTGGTTCTCTTTGTGCTCTGGTTCGTACCCTCTCCACTCGTTATTACGTTACCAAAACCTATAATTATCCTCTTCCCAAAATTTTACAATCGTCTCATCAAATTGAAGCCAAAATTTTTGAAGGTTTCTCTTCTACCACATGTGAATTGGACAGAGTTTTTGTTTGGGTCACTATTCTTCCAAAGAAGCGATACTTAAATAACAACAGATATATTGTAACAATATAAAATTGAATTTGTCAAGTCATTTTATTTAATATTAATAATACATAAAGAAAATATTATTATTAAGAATATTTTAACTTTATTGAATTATTTAAGTAAACACATTTTAAAACCTGTGGATAGATTTATCGATAATCTCTATTATATCTTTCTATCACTGAAATCTTTATCATATTTTGTACGTTGATATAACATTTCTTAACATAGTCATTTTATTCTATTAAAACGGTGATATAAATCCGGATAACTTTTTTTTTAAATTAAGCTTATCTTACATATTACTATTTTACCATTAGTCTTGTTTAAAACTTTATAGACATTTATTTGCAAAATTCGTTGCTTCAATTAATTAACATTCAGGCTATTTTCAATTTTGTATAAGATTCATTCACATATAATTATTGCTGTGGATATTAATTATGAACAAATTAATCATTACATTTTAAAAACAACTCTAGAAATTATAAGTTGCACCTTTTATCAAATAATAGCTGTGGATAATTAATCACATAAAACAAAATTTCTAAAGTAGAATAGTCTAAAGAAGTCACGTGTTAAACTCACACAAATGGGCAAACACTTAATGGGCAAAAATGACGCTGTAATACAAGATGTGGTTAGCATTAGTTGATTTAAAATAATTTGTTTAATTCACAAACGGCTCTCTAGTAATATAAAACGTTTTGAGTTTTATCACTATTCCAAAGTGATATGTGTACACATACACATTACTATTAAGGCTTATATGATCGAAAAATTGTTACAGAATCCTATTGGGATTAATTTGCAGGTGAAAAGCAACTGACTTATAAAAGTAACACTGTATCAAAGTAATGAATAATATCACGAGAGCATAAACGAACGAGTGACAATTGAAAATTGCTGCATGAATGAAATACAGAACACTTAACGCCCCAATTTTAAAATTTTGCTTCACTGGCATTCGTAGCACGGTATAAGAAAAAAGAAGACCTTTGCAGAGTAAAAATCAACATAGTACATTGAAAATGATAACTACATTATTTGATACAATAAATTAAAAATAATATTATGCGTCTGTATTTCATTCGTCCATCATATTTATTTATTATTATTAAGTAGCAGGAGCTTTCTCATTCATAATTGGATTTAGAAAATTAAACCCAACACGTTGTTGGCAGTTGACAAGATTCACTACTAGGATATGTATCTAACTAATATTTTCCTCCACTTAAAAGTACAACGATGAGTTTGAAACAATAATTGGACACATAAGGTTTTAACTGTGACTTCACTTGCAGGTAAGTGATATAGTCTTAAGATACGCTCCTAACATGGAAAGAGCTAACTGATTAAATTAGAGGCAAATGATTTCTTCACAGCATCGTAGAGGAAAGAATTTTTTTGTCTAATATCTGATATTTTATCAACTTATTTGTTAGTAGCAATGCCCCGCGGTTACACCCGCGTAGATACCAATCGCGCGGCAGTGGAAGGTCTACTAAGTGTTCCTCTCAGATTATGAGACACACTCTTACATTCATAATCTAATCAATATACAGATTTTACTTTACAACGAATATATATCTCACTAATACATTTTAAAATTCGTGACATCATTTATGTAGAATGTCCGACATTAGCAAATTTAAAAATACTGTGGTATTGATTTTATTAAATCGGTCTAGTAGTTTTTAGCATGATTATTATTATATATTATGTTTTAGAATAAAAACAAATATATAAAATGCAAAATATTTTTTAAATTTATTAGAAAAGAGATTTATTTGTAATACTTTATTGTTTCAGAATTTTTCTAAACACGACATTTGACACTCTGGAGTTCGACTCGGGACACATTATTTTCTCTAATTTGATATTTTTCAATTCGTTATATCTTTTGAATGGAATGTCCGAATTTAATCATTTAAAAAAGTATTTTACAGGCATTGAAACGGTTTTTAATAAAAGAGATATATATTAATACATTCTATTATAACGTATAACATTTTTGTCCTATGTTCAATAGTTTCCGCAGCGCACGCGATAATAATTTTTTTGTTTTACACCTTGGTTTGCATTAATGCATTTTTCTTAGGGACCCCTACATTTTCTGAGAAAGTAATATAGCCTATCTCGCTCAATAAAAATGCTGCTTTTTAATGGTGAAAAAATTTGTGAAATCGGTCCAGTAGTTTTGTGTGAAAACGTTACAAACACACATACATACAAAAATAAATGTTTCCTCTTTATAATATTAGTTTAGACTGAAAAGTTATTTTCTCCAGGGACTACATATTAGTTGCGAGATATTTACATCGGAGATTTAGAATATAGAGCTACATGATAGACACTGACGTGAAGAAGATGGTATGCAGTTAATAGATTAGAATTTCAAACTGAAGACTAGGTTGAATAGTGTAATATCTTTGATCTAGAGAATATTAAAAAAATAGTCTACATTTAGACACATAAGTAAAATTTGAGTGTTAATCTCGTATTAAATAATTTATTTGTTAAAAATAACTAAACTTCGTTCAACAATATGCTCTATCTCCCAAGCTAATAATTTTTTAATTAAAAGTTTTTTTCGTTACTTGTTCTATCAGTAAAGAAGCAAATAACACATATGTTAGTCAGTTATCCTACTCTTAATGAGATGCGGTCTAGTTTTCATGATTCTTAATAGATAGCGGTAATTTTTTATTTGAAATATTAGCGACGGCATTTATATTTTAAGGTTGTAATGTAAATTGTGGTGGATGCAGTCGGCGGCCTCTGGTGTCCTGCTTTCGGCAAGCAAAGATGCTACAAACGCCTCCTGCTCCTTGAGTCGAGATACTAAAGGTTCCCAGGATCCGTAGTTCAATTCCATCAGTTGAACAGCTTTCTTTATTATCTTATGGGCTTCAAGACACCATTCCCTGTTAGATAATACAGTCTTATATATTGAATGTTACATATCGGAAGATCTTTTATGTGTAGTGATTCAACAAACCATCAATTATTATTTACTACAAGAACAATTTTTATTATATACAAAACTTGTTCTTGTATATATACTGGTTTTAGAGCACCACGCTGCTCCATTGCGGATTGGTAGGCATAGTACACAAGTGCACTCTTTATTTCTTCACTCTCATAGTTCGATGTTACGGGTATCCGACACGACCCGAGATCCGAGAGAGATCAGGCACAGGACCGACGGTTTAACGTGCTATCCGATGCACGGGTTTAGAATACACCGCCAACTTTCCAACTTCGGGCAAATGTTGAGAAAATCTTAATAGAAATCCCAATATCGCTTTTTGAATTGCCCCGACCCGGGATTCGATCCAAAGACCTCATGTCTGTTATGTATCGAATCGAATAGTCAATCTAAACCATTCTCGAATTCTCCTGAAGTCACACAAATAACTTCAATAAAATCGATTTAGTCCATTTAGAAGGAGTTCAATGACATATACACGCACATACAATTATTATTTCCATATATGTATGTATGTGTATATATATATATGTATGTGTATATATATATATGTCGGAGAATAGGAGAGAACGGAGAAACATAAAACACGGGGGCGTAGGGTTCTCCGCCGACATCGTTATTAATTAGATCCATTATTTAATTTCTTATTCTGTGGGCGTTCATGGGTATTGTTGGTGCAATCAAACACTGTATTAATTAACTCAGTTTATAATGTTCAATCACTCAATGTTCCCGATATCAATTTACACAAACTCATTAACACTAATAGCTAGGAACGCGACAGTTTCAACAGTTGACTGTTCCGATCGAGCGCTACTCGACAACTGTCGAGTGACTCCCACCGGACCGCCACCATTGACTCCGTCGACGCCGATAGATGGCGCCAGCGTTCCACAGATATCTGCCCTCCGACA
>JACTOM010000921.1:107976-596121 GCA_015832385.1 Elymnias hypermnestra
GGGGCGTAGGGTTCTCCGCCGACATCGTTATTAATTAGATCCATTATTTAATTTCTTATTCTGTGGGCGTTCATGGGTATTGTTGGTGCAATCAAACACTGTATTAATTAACTCGGTTTATAATGTTCAATCACTTAATGTTCCCGATATCAATTTACACAAACTCATTAACACTAATAGCTAGGAACGCGACAGTTTCAACAGTTGACTGTTCCGATCGAGCGCTACTCGACAACTGTCGAGTGACTCCCGCCGGACTGCCACCATTGACTCTGTCGACGCCGATAGATGGCGCCAGCGTTCCACAGATATCTGCCCTCCGACATATATATAATTCTACTATTTAAAATATTCTATTCTAGTAATAAAAATCAGATTTGACATCATCTGCATATGTTTTATGTAAGATTATTGCTACTTCATTATTATATGTAGTATACTACATATAATTTGAAGACTACGTAAACGAGGAAATGCTTGGGAGTGAATGAATTCCTCCAACTTAAAATAAAATAAATTGAAAAACGTATAATGATGACGATAAAACGAGGAAATCCGACTGAGTTTGTGCTGGTTCTTGCCAGAACAGAGCGCGATGCAACATTTGTAATTTTAGACTGAACGTTCTTTAAATAACCATCGGTTAAAAAAAAATCTTTCCTAAATTCTTTGATTCTTCTTTTGCAATAGGTTTTTTTTTTCAACTTATCTCTAATCCTAAAACCTTTTACTTATAATCGCAAGATTTAATATTTTATTTCTTAATGTAATCTGTAGGTGCCTTTAAAAAAACAACCTGGCGTACATTCAAAATAATGTGCGAGACAAATGCTGTATTGAACGATTCAAAAAGCCTGGAAAAGATACGAATACAATTTAAACAGATTTGTTTTACCTGTGTTCCATATGTTGTGGCGCATTGAGTATCCTCCCTAACATAACATCAGACAATTTTCTAAGCTCGTGGGCCACCTGCAATAAACAGATATACATATAGTAAAATAGTGTAGTCAAAACAAAAAAAAAACAAATTCAAGTTATTTGAAGTTGTTGACCATCAAATAACGTAAATGTAAACGTCACAATAGTAAACTCCCAGAAGAAGTTCTAATGATGTCATTGAATAAATTTAAAACCTTTATAAGAGAACCTTATTAAAAGCACGTACTATAATTTGAAAGGTAATTTAGACGGTACAAAAGCTTGGGAGCAAACGAATTGCTTTAATCTAAATAGAATAAATTAAGCTAACATTACGGAGGTGATACTTAATTAATTAATATAAAAAGGACACCCGACTGAGTTTGTTAGATAGATAGATAGAATGTTCGTTATTTAATTTGTTTCATGTTTGTGGTAAACATGAAACAAGTAACACACAAACAAATTTAGTAAATAGTACAAATTAGGCGACCTTATCACTTATTAGCTACTTCTTCTGGGCAACCTTAAAGTTAAGGATATTATATGAGGTAAAAATGGTAGGTGGTGTTCCACAATTCATATAGACATACATACAAATATTCCTACACACTAGTGCATATACCTTTAAATATATACAAATACTTAAATACATACATACTAAGTCTAAATTTGTTGTTGATTATTCTTAGACCGGGGCGCAAAGGCACTTTTTTTTCAAATTATATGGTCAAGTTCAGAGTAACCAGTTGAAGATCTTCATTAGGGGGCTAGAATGGTGACTCACATATCATGATATTTCACTTAGGTTTTAAGTTTTGGTTTTATTTCGTGACAGGACGTTTATTATATAATAGAAACCTTTTCATTGGGATAAAAATTCCGGTCCAAATCAGTACAAAACAACTTAAGCAACAGCCTTTTTACATATATCGAAGGCCTATACGTATAAACAATCAATTTGCATTGGATATTTTATATTTATGAGGATTATATCTATCAAAGTAGGGAATCTTTTTTTAATCATATAAGCTATTAAAACATGTTGCTTAAAAGACATACCACTAATACAATTTATCATTAAATCTCTTGACTTATAAAAAAAGGATTTTATACATGACTCTTTATAAGCAGGTGCCTTGGATTTTATATTTGAATAGAAAGTACATCTTATATATCAGTAACATGTTACTCACTTCTACGCTGAAAGACCCGAACTGATATTCCAAACTTTGAATGTTCTGCTTGATGAGTTCCATGCTTTTGCTAAATTCACCTAACAAAATAGGAAATATTAAAAAAACCATGATGACCTAGTCGTGAATCACATGAGGTCTCGTTCAGAGAAATAGCGGGTTCGAATCCTGGGCACGCACCGCTAAGTTAATCACTTCTCTATCAAAAGAAATTGATGTGCTTCATTGTTCTTTCCAATCTATCATTGTTTCTTTCGCTGATGGCAAACATCGTAAGGAGACGTGCATATCCCGGGAGTAATTCTTGGGTATGTGTAGCCTGCTAGCCCGCAGAAAATAAGCGTGGTGGGTTTATGCCCTAAAAACCGCTTCTCCTATTAAATTTTTACCTTTTATGAGACTTATCTACTATATAAAACTCTTGTGTCACTGTGTTTGTTTATTATTATTATTTTTCATCCTCCTGCATCCACCTCCAATTTTAATGATGAAACGTAGGTGCGCGAATCAGCTAGTCATAGTAGTATATGATACTCTTTATATATGCTATATGTGACTAAATCCCTCTTGAATGGCTTGGACCGATTTTGATGAAATCGTATGTGTACACATTCAAGTAGATTCAAGGCTTAAAATGACAAGTCGATCCGGGTTTCAGGATTGGTAACTAAGCGGGTAATACCAACGTGGGTAACAGTTGTGTGTGTATAGAACTGAACTCCTAAACGACTGATTTTATGTGAATTCAAGAATGGTTTAAAATAAACGATTTCGCGATATTTCCCCGAATTTCCAACGGGAAACGATGCACTGCACAGTATACTCGCTTGCCGTTTTATATAAACTATGCTAGCTAAGCTATAACTAAATAATAGTTTAAGAAAACTAAAAAAACCCTCCTTTACAAAGGACCAAACAAAAAATGATAAAATAGTACTTAATAGGTATGGCGTATTGTCAAACTTTGATATGTGTGCAAAATTACAAATTAATCCGAGATGTTAAAAAATGGAGGACGTACAAATAAAAATAAATATGTAATGTATGTATATCCATATATATATATAAAGGTGAAGCGAGCAGAAACGTGTAAAAAAAAGGAATTTAAAGAGCCTTATTAAATTGCAATAACTTACCCAGGTCTGCATAGAGTCGAGCAAGTTTATCAGCAACAATTCGCAAAGAGGAGTGATGCCGATGCAAAACTTGTTGCTTCAAACGGTACGAGGCGAGTAACTTATCACAACGCTCTTCCAAGCTCGCCATTTGCTCCGCTGCCAACAAATGAACAAGAAAAATAACTTGAAATCATGCTTCATACTAAAAATTATCCCGGCTGACGTATTATTCCGTCTTAACTTAACAAAATCGCACCTATATACACAGGGGCAGTGTCAAAGATTACGGGCGAAAATAGTTCTTAACCGACTTCAAAAAAGGAGGAGGTTTTCAATTTGTCTGTATTTTTTGTTATGTTTGTTACCTCATATCTCCCGACTGGGTTGATCGATCTTGATGATTTTTTTTTAAATGAAAGGTGGTGCTCGTCATAGGGACCCATTTTTTTAAAATCCAGTTCTGATGATGGCATCCATGAGAAAACCGGAAAGGTGTTAAATTTACATTAAGCATGTGCGCGACAAATGGACGAATAACTCAAGATCACGCCAACCGATTTCGATGATTCCTTTTTTATTGGAAAGGATATACTTCAAGGGTTGTTTTGTTGATAGTTTGGTTAGGTTCTAATGATGGAATCCATGACAAAGTGACGGAACTCTTCAATTCTTAGGAGCAAATGAACGATACTCGACAGAATCTTCCATAGACTATCCAGATGTTTGAGTTACCTACCGTAACTTCGGTATGGTCAAGTGCTAGTCGTAATTAAATATGAAGATCAATGGATCTCCTCAACAGCTTACAGTAACGGTGCGGTTTATGGCAAAAAATATAAGTGTCTGTAATCAAATAGCAATGAGCTTACGTTTGTTGCTGCATTGCAACACGTTTTTAGGTCTACACATATTGAGACAAATTTGTTAGTTTCCTTCAGATTCATTAAAATGCAAAAAATAAATAAAAGTTTTAACAAAAAAATAACCGCCTTCAAAACAAATTTACATATTTACATTACATAAATACGAAGAACACTATAAAAGAATACGCAATTATTTCTTACTTTTTAGAGCATATTAATATATTTGTAAGTTTTTTTTGAAGGCGGTTCTTTTTTTGTTAAAATTTTACTTATTATACATAAATGTATGATATGCTGGGATTTATATAAGTATGGCACCACGTTGTAACTAGTTGTTTATTTTATTAAATATTACATACAAATTTGTGTGGACAAAAAGACATTTTATTACGTCTAGCATACTTATAAGTTTATTATTTTAGAAAGTGCTAATAAAATAAAATTACACGATTTATTGTTTATTTTATAAGGCAACAAAAAAGTTCGTGGGGTTTTCATTTATTGTTTACTTATATGAACTGTATATCAAGCAAGATAAAGTAGTGAGTAATTTTGTTTACATTTAATAGTTGATATTAAGGATTATAATTAAATGTGTTAGATATGGATACTATGTAATTTCCTAAAAAAAATTGTCGACTCTCTTGAGAGTTTGTGTTTGCACATCTTACAATTAATGTTTATTGTATTTCTAATGATGAGAAAATAAAATAAATATCGTCGTTCTTGATCGTCGATGGTTTTCCGGAAGGAGATTCATCTTCTAGAATTTCATTTCCTGCGTTTTCTCTCCCTCTCTATATCTTTAGCGGTTCACCATGTTCAAGTTAATATAATTTTAACTCAATCGAATGGACGGTATGTTTCAAGAGCAAGCCAAGATTAATTATTATTTTTAACTTGTGCTTAGACAATAAAAAAACGTGAGAGTGCACTTATCTTAATAAAATAAATTAATGTTACAATATATTCTAATAATGATGTTAAAAAAAAGAATACCCGGCTCAGTTTGTCAGGACAGAGCGCGAAGCAACTCTCGTTACTTTAGATTTTAAGTCGCTTTTCAATATAATGACACGTGGAAAAATCTTTATCAGACAATTCAAAACTTATGAAATATTTCCTAAGCACCACTGATAATGAATGTTAATATTATAAGGGGTGGTTCATTATTTACTACAATTCATTAATTCCCAAGCCTTTTTAACATCATCCAGAACTATAACATGATTTTCTAATTAGCTTTAAAGGTTTTGAATTTATTTATGATACTTCCAGAGCATCGTTTAGGATTTTACTATACAATAGGAACCAATATACTGGGGGATTCAAAAGTGCTGTAATGGCCTAATTAAATAAAGGATGACTACATTTAAATTCAAGAGGACTATATAATAAAGAGAACCTACCTTGTGTCGCCAAATCATCGGCATGATCCACGAGGGGAATGATTTTTTCTGGTTTAAAGTCTGCGTGACATTGAAGGCACCGAGGCTGGCGACTCTGCCACGACACTGGGCCCTTGCACGACTGGCATGCATATGCATTAAACAGCAACTATCAACCATATAATATTTACTCAATACCTTGATAAATAAATAAATAAAAAACCTATTATTCGTTCAGTCTCACTTAACTAGATACAATAATACACAATATAATAGACAAATATAACAAGATAGATAAAATCATATTATAGTTAAATGTGACATCGAACTGGAAGCGCCGCTGAGCTACTAATGTTGTTAATAACTGGCATTTTGAAAAAAATAGTAATAAATAAAAGATCGTATAGAAATTTTGTAACAAAACTATTATTTTTTCGTGATAATTAATAAGTTATATAAAATTTTAAATTCCTAAACCGATTACACGCCGACAAATACGCCGACAGTACCCGACGAAACCCGAGACCGTGTGACGTCATAATTACCCCTAACAGAAGATTTTTAGTGTTTGAATGTCATCAATAAAATCTTACATTATGACGTCACAAAGATGGCTACCATACGTCGCGCGTTTATTGTCAATATATCAATTATAGTAATTATATGAAATTTTAATTATTTATTTATAATTATGGCTAGTGGGAGGCTTCGGCCGTGGCTAACTACCAATCTACCAGCAAATACGTAATGCCAAGAAAGGAATTTAAAAACCCGGTATGTTGCTGTGTAGAAACCAAAAGAGGTAAATTGCCTCTTACGAGATTAGCGCGCTTCTAAGTTAGACGGTATCATCACTTGCCATCAGGGCTGATCACAGTGAAGCACTCGCAAAAAGAACTTATGGCCGTCGATACGCTGAGAAGAAATTAGAAGTCAAATTAATTATGTCACATTATTCGTTAAACATTAAGAGGTTGTGGAGGCTGAAGGCTACGCAGATGAATTCGCATGCATAAGCTATTTGGGGGTAAATGTAAACTTACTTACCACAAAGTCTTTTCTGTCTGTGTCAGTGCAAGCTGTGCAAATGCATGTGAACAAGTATTGCGCTCGCAGTTGGGCACGTCTTTGTGTGGTTGACTCCCGAGCTCGGTGCGGTCCGTAGCAATTTAACACCTCGGAGCCGGATGACAACTCGCGTGAACAACGAATTATCAACCGGCTATTGTAGAACCTACAATTTCGAAAATCGGAAAATTAATAACATCCAGAACATTAATAACAGAAGTTCACCAACACATTCAACACTCATAACATTTTCTATTGAAGTGAAACTTCTTTAGGCGCTAGATTTCCGAGACATAGAGCGAGGGAAAAAGGAAGATATGATTCAATGAATTTATTTGTCATTAAAATATTAAATTAATACAAATAATTTATTGAAATGTATCTCTCCGATAGCCACAGTATGGGACACGGGTATGCGATCCCGGCTCCCCGAGCTATCTTCTCAGGTCTTCCGAGTCAGTAATATCCTACTACCTTATATTTTCCTTTCTCTTCCTTAAAAAGTTCTAGTTTTTTTAACCCGTTCACCCCATTTCTTCCATTTTCCTACTCGTTCCTGCCAGTCCAAGGTGTACTGTGCCGAGGGATTCATGGCTAGGGGCATTCCCTAGTTTCAAGCGGCCGCCCTGGGACCGGGCAAACCCAGAATAGGCTAGCCTTATTCTGCCAGAATGGACCTATGTTCCCTTGCTTCTCGTGGGAACGCAAATGGTGGCTATGAGATTCGCAATCCATCACGTCACGTTCCTAATGGGGGCGAAAGCGGGTCACAGAGAGCCGCTTTGCTGCTATGAATGTACGAGGAGGAATGAATGAAAAAAATTGATAAAGTATTCCAGATGATGCATGATAGGTGCATAGATATGCGACAGTTGGAAGGGGAAGACCAAGGCGAACGTTCCTGGACCAAATCCAAGACACTTTAAATAAAGGCCAGGACAAGAGTACTCTAAATCGACGAACTTGTATGAAAGGTTTATATGAAAGTGGAAGGTAGTGGTCTCTGCCTACCCCTATGGGAATGAGGCGTGATGTTATATGTGTATTCCACATGTTATGTGTAAATATTAAAACTACCTAATTTTCAAACGAAGTAGCATGAAAAACGATGCACGTCTTCGTGCATCGTTTTACTCTCCTTCGCTTAAAGAAGTTTCACTTCAAAAACAGTTTGTAGTCTCTAATGCATTTTGTAGGTTACAACGTTTCTCCTTTAGTCGTTACATAATAAGGAGGTTTTTATATTGTTAACAATACTCACGTGTTAATAATGTTGGGGTCGCAGGAGTGATTCATCATAGCCGCTGATGGATAAATAGCAGTCGCGCGACGCACTTCTCTCTCGCTCAATGTGTGGCCTATTAAAACCGACATTCTTAAGACTACTTACCACACAAGAAAAATTCAAATTGTTCTTCAAAATTTCTTTATTCAAATAGGCTTTTACAGCACTTTGGAAGAGAGGGATAAATCAAATACTATCTCAAAACGAAAATTTGGAGGGGTCCAATAACGGATATTAATAAAAATCCGAACACGAAAATTCATATTATTGTTTATAATATCCCAACACATTTGAATAATCGTCCCTTATACTAGAATACAACGTAGCTTCTAATATTTATATCTCACTTATATAGTGGTGCCTGCCAGTAACATGAGCTGTCAAACAAAAATACTTCATTCCAGTATAAAACTGTATAGAAACTAGTAAAAGGTAAATTACTCCTCTCGAGATAACCACGTTAAACAGTATCATCACTTAATACCTGACAGCAAATAACAAAAATCAAGAACGATAACTGCGAAAATGTATTAAAGCTGTATAGATACTTTATTACACTAAAACACGTAAAAGTAAACAAAATCACAGGCAAACTTATAAATTACTTAAGATAACCACAGCATGCAAAGGCGGTCTTATTTAAAAAAGCAATTTCTTAAAAGGCAACATTTGAGTAAACTGTTAGTAACAAAAACATTAAATGTGATTATAAATACCGATACATAATTAAATATACATGAGTTTGACATTTTAACGATTGCTTCATACCGTTTCTGCCATCGTCTTCTTCAATGGTTGTTAAACTAAGCGTGGCGTGTCCATTGCACACTAGCTGTCCTAAACTCCTGAGTACAATCGCAGCGGCAAATAACTTCAGTTCAGCATCAACAAGCTTATGTGGCATTTTGCTGGGCAGAAACTCAAAGAAGGAAGTGTATTTCTCCAGATACAATGTCAGCATTGTCGCCGTCTAAACACAAACTGGCGTTGACACAGTGCATTTTTTATATTTTGACGTTTATATAGTGGATTCAAAATATATTCGTAAAACCACATAATTCAACGACTCCTACGTATAGAGTCAAGTATAAAACCTTTTGGAGTAAAACTTCTTTAGGCTAGCTTGACTTGGGGAGTAAGATGGTGAAAGCGTGACGAGAGCGTTACGAAAAGTACAATCGGGCGAAACAAGAGGGACGTACATAATAAATTTAAATATTTGGAGAAAATTAATGTTTTTTGAGTTATCTGAAACACCCTTTTTTTTCAATTGCTGAAAGGTGAGCGTTAGAATGTAATCACATCTTATGATAAGTGTTGATACAATCTAAGATGGAAGCAAGGTAATCTGGTAAGAGGGTCTTCACCTCTTATGGTTTCTGTACGGGAACTCTCTAGCTTGGCGATACGTACGGTAGGGTGGTAACTAATGAAAGAAATTAGGAATGCAAGTTCCTAAATTCGCCCTGCCGGGAATCGAACCCGGGGCCTGTATTAACAAAGCTCAGTTATCACACTACTGCGGCAGCGTAGCCGTCAAGTCTGCTTTTAAAAAACTGCAAATAAAATATTTATTACTGTACTAAATTTTGTTCTAATGATAACTTTTTAAGTATCATCATTAAAAAAACGACGATCTAGGTCAAAATGTTTAAAATGCAACATGAATCTTTATACGTATTCGCCATCTATTTTGTTACATATTGTTTGGTTAAGTTGGACTATAATTCGTTTTAACAAGACAAAAAATTACTTATCGAATAAAGAACAACGATTACCTTTCAAAGAATACATCGTGCCTGAATCTTTCAAGACATGAATTACTATTAAACTGTGTCTAATGTCGACTCAACAGATTATGAGTCTACTTGAGATATTTATTAATTATGGAATAGTGTTCACTCACCAGAGCATACTGTATATAGTCCGTGTTATTCATTTTGTTGAAATTCGTAACGAGATTAAACATCCTGTAGAACGGCGAAATACCCTGCTTGTATATTTGAATATTGTCTACTTTTGAATAACTCCTAAAGAGTTCATCGGCAGTCGTATGCTTGGGAAGTCGACATGGTGGCTTTGGGAATCCATTTTCAGCACTTATTAGTAAGACCCTGTAATGTTTTGTACTATTTAAGTTGAAATTTATGGTTTGTAGTTCCGAGGCCAGTTCGTATGCGGTGATTTTGTAATCGATATCAATAGATAGCTTAGTAACAGTGAAGAAATACATGAGTTAACATTTTGACAGCCTCATTAGCTTAATAATGCAAATATTATTTTCCATATTAGAAATCCCGGGTTGGATTCATAACACAGCAAATTAAAAAATATATAATTTCTGTCTGTCTAGATCTGGTTTAATGCCTAATTGCCTATTCCCAAAAACAAGTGGAGCAAAGCAGATGAAACAGTGTTTTCATTGACAAAAATCTATAGATTGTACAATCGTGCTCGTGATTCTCTGACAGAAAAGTTGAAATATAGTATACTATTAAGTATTACCTTTCACTATAGCTATGCTACAGCAAACAATATATATAAAGAAAGTACCCAATTATAACACTGGAACCCAAAAACTTTCTTATGACGCCGTAGTTAGCTTAAAAAAGTACCGAAGTCAAGTCAGAAGTATATATAATAATATTGGTATATCAATCAATCTTGAATTTCCCTTTACATAAGTGCAAGCAACATATAAAAAGAACTCTCATGCGTAAAACGTATTATAGAGAAAAGTAAAATTTTATTGTTAGAAACAAATGGATTTGACTTCACTATCATATATATAATATAATATAATAATATATAATAAGTAACACTTAAATGTTTTCGGTAGAATTCAATTTTGTTACTAATAGACAGACTTGATGAATGAAGTGATTGTGTATATTCACTTTGCTGCCAGAAGTCCTGAGTTCGATACAAGGCAGGTCAAATTTAGAAAATAGTGATTTCTAATTCCCCTGGATCTGAACTGTTGGGAGGCTTGGTGGCTAGTTACCACCCTAGCAAAGTCGTGCCGCCAAGCAACAAAACTGCGTTCCGGTACAATGCTGCAGATACCATAAGAGGTATACAACTTATTACACACACAGAAGCGCCAGCTTGTCAGAAATAAAAAAAATCCTGAATAACAATAATAAGGAATAAAAGTACATCAAAGTCAAAATAGTCGTTTTGAGTTTAATTTTAATGAAAAAGGCTGACCTTAAAGCTAAATGCGCAATGCCAATTGTAGGGAATAGAGAGCACTGCGCCGCAGGACACTCCCAACGATGGAAAGAGAGCGCTGCACGTGACCGACATTGCTCCCCGCAATACATGCTCCGTGAACACACGTCGCAACTGCGACAAACGTGACACAATTAATTATTTTGATTTTTTTTTTTCGAAGTGTGTAGTTGCTGTTAGCCCTACTGGCTTTGACAGCGTAACCGAGAGGGATGGCGAGCGCATTAGCTCTGCCGTGGGGTGGGCCCGTAGAAGGGCCCTGCTGCGTCGTGGGGGAAACGTTGCTCTAAGGGCGCCTCCTGCGAGGATCGAACCTAGGCTTAGAGCAACGTTTGCTGCTGCTGAAAGGGACAATTGGACAGGTGCTTAGTTTTGACGCCCATGGGTCCGCGACTGGGAGCCGCGGCCGGGGTGCGTCAGATAGCGGGGACCTCGTCTTCGCCGGCGAAGACGTTGTGTGTGTGTGATAGTGTACGGGGCGTTGTCATTAGTAGTCTGGTCGACTGGGTCGTCAAGGAGGTGAGTGGGCCGCCTCTTCCTAGGCGGGATGTTTAGCCTAATCCCATAAGAGGCGGCATTCCTAATAAGAGGGTTGGGGTGACTGATGGCTCTCTTGAAGTAGTCTACGGAGAGCGTTTTGAAATAGTTGTTGACCGTTGCGAGGTCGAGATCTCTATGGAGATCGACGTTGTGCATGAACCAGCGGGCGCCCGTGGCTATGCGTTTGAGTCGAACCGTCTGGAGTCGAACCAGCCAGCGTGTAGGACACTACACTATTTTGAATTAACAATCCCGATTTTATATCAGTTAAACTAAATTTTAATTAATAAGTCATATTTAAGATCGAGAAAAATGACATGCGGCGACGAAATAACTTTAAATAAATATAATTGTTCTAAGTTTCATTATTAACATAGTTTTAAAATTGTTTGTTACCTAATCATTGGACGACAAAAAAAATGTGTTAATAGAGGAATATTATATTATAAAAAAATTGAAATAAGCTATTGGTAATTTGGATCTCGTGTGAAATTTCTCAATTGTCTTAATAATCATTTAAATAATCGACAATAGTCTATACTTTCTTATATTAAAATAGGCATAGGCATTAAAATTTGCTTTTGAAACTTTTCCCACTATTCTTCCAAATCAGCAACAAATCTGAGGAATCTTAACAACATCAATTAATTTGTTAAGATGTTTATTCATTAATTGCAACAAAAACGGCTGAGTATATTTTTCCCAGTTTTGAGCTACATTAACGCAAAGGATACTTTTTATTTCGATCACTTTATCATATGATTGTGAAGACAATGTTAATACTGTATTCTAATTAAAATATGGATTTATTAAAGCTCAGCGTTATTCTCCACTGTTATTATATTTGAACAGTGAATTTGAATTCTACACTAAAACTAAACCTATACTGAACTAACTACCCTTCTGTCTAATTTATCGAAGAAAGCATTACGTAAAGCAGATAAAAAACACATCTCATAGTGCAATATTACTCTTCATGTGTGTAAAACTAGAAACAATAACAGTTGAAATTAAAAAAAGGCAACAAGGAAATTACTTACGGCACTTGATTGATATCACCTTTACAACACATTTCGCACACTGCCTCTTCTGAAGGAAGTGCAACCCATGCATATGGTTCTTCTGAGAACAAAACGTCACCTCTTCGGATATTCTCTTTCACTATCACATGCCGTCCAACGGAGTCATTACTCCTGTCAAAATAATGATATTTTAAATGCCATACAGACCAATGCCCGACATAGGTAAGGTACAGGAAAGTAACAGCCAGTAAAGTTCAATACCAGCTATTAAAGAGAGGGTCATTAGAACATAGACCCAACTTTACCTTAAGGTAATAGCATTAGAAGCTGCACTGAAGTTTAGATTCTCGCCCATATAGCAATCAGGAAGCATCACTAAATCATTTAATTTTGCATCTTCTTTAATTAATTCTAGTTTCTTTCCCAATAGTTTTATATGTCGTTCAAATTCCACTGAAATACATAACAAATAGTTAAATAACGAAAATGACCACTACACACACAACAAATAATTTGCAAATATTATAATAACATTCTCTAAATTATTATTACATACAAACATCAAAAAGCTCAAATTATTATCTACTGAATAAAAAATCAATAAAACACTATAGTTCAAATAGTCAGACAACTAAAAATGTATTTTTAACATTAGATTATATTTTTATTCTACAATAAGCAAATTGTATTAATAACAAAATAAAAAAAAATAAAACAATTCCCATAATATATATAACACAAACTTCTTAAAACCCTTACATAGAAAGAAAATTTTAAACTTTCAATAGATGGTGCTTTACAAAATAAAGAGTCATTAAGTACAAGCTTATAAAAATAATTTGGAGTAGAAGAATAAAAAAGTATTTACATAGACAGCATATACACAATATATATAGCAATAGTGTAAACTAATAGCAGAAATTGAACAAGTAGTGCAATACTTATACTCACAAGCAGCAGTAGCTGATAAATTAAGTGAATGTGCATGTTGTGTTGCAGCATCTAGTGCAGCCTGAGCTTCTGTTCGTTGTTGTAATTCGATGAGACAATCTGCACGGCGAAAAAGCAATTTGTGCTGCTGCTCCCTAGGATACCCATGGTCAATTGCCAGTGTAACATCAGACAAGCATTCCTATTTAACAAGGTTTCATACAATGAAGGGAAATAGTTTATATCAGCTACATTATTTCAACATATAAAAGTTTAGAGCCATCTTTTACAAATGTATTTTCAAGGAGTTTTCTCTTTCTTAACAAAAATGAAGGAATAAACACCAAATTTAAAATTGTGTAATGTATGTATATAGTATATAAATAGTCATTTATTTATAGTATAATAATAAATAATTAATTAAAGATTGCTGACGAATAAGTTAGAGGACCATAATAAGATGGTAGCAAAGAAAATTACCTGAAACCTCTTCATTCTTAACAATGCAGCTGATCTATTTGCAAGAGCTAGACTGTACATAAGACTTTTATGCTTAGCATATAGTACACTATTTGTATAGCATTTATAACTTTCTTCAACATCATTGGTCCTGAACTTATCATTGCCTCTTTGTCTCCATAATAATGAAATGTCATCACATTTCAAAGCAGTATCCAATTCACTGGTTTGTCTTGCATAAGACTGTTGCATTTGTTGTAACCAATGAAGTAATATTTTCCTGGACACAATTTCATATTACTTATTTATGTAAAATAAATAATTTGCACAAAAACTATTAATTTAACTAGTTTGATCAAGATTTTAATTAACATCTTAAATTTTTTTTAATATTTCATGAGAACATTTAGAATATAAATAGGATGGGTAAAAATTTAAAATCATGAAGCTAAATTCGAAACATGTTTAAAACTCTTTGCTGCCATATCTAAAAATTAATTATTATTTATATTTATATGAATTTAATTAATAATAATATATACAGAAATGTATTTTTCAATGATAACTACCTTTTTGATAAGCACTTTACAATATAAACTAAAAAACATCTTTAACAAAATTGTAAAACTATTTGAAACCAACATATTTATTTTTAACAATTATACAAATATTTTTAATGATATGTATTAACAAAATTAAAAGACTATTTAATAATTCATCTTTAGTTAAAAGTAGATGTTTTTAATTAATTATAAAACACTTGTGTACGTACCGAATTCCATGGTTTTTATAAAAATAGTTCATTGTATCAATTTCATCTTCAGTTGTCCGATCGATTTTCTTTTCTTCTGATGACAACAATAACAACAGTATTTCCCACTGTTTCGCACAATCTTCTGGTAAACTAACGTTATTCATTTTTCTGGTGCCAATAAATTACAGTTAATTACAAAGTTTCGCTAACATAAAGTATATATAAAATTGAACAAGAACTATTCTGTAACATAACCCAATTAATTCTTGTCTATTCATAAAATCACAACACCTCTTTAATATTTCCATTCCATTACCACAAGAAAGTAGAAACATCAAACAAGAGTCAAGAACTGTGTCAATTGTCAACTGTCATTTAATTAGGTCAGTAATTGTCAGAGATGACAATGTGAACAGATAACAAATTAAAATAGTATATACATATATTTGTAGTTTCTATCCCGATATACGATTTTTTAAATTTTATTTATCCCTTTAATAGGAAAATAAATAGTAATGACTCCAATTACTTATTATTCTTTGTATACTACTATTAAAATATAGAATTAATATTTTACTATTATTGAAGGTGGTGTAATAAAAAATTTAAAGTAAATAAGTTTCTTAAACATAATATATTTTATCAGTCATATTTTACTTATATAGGGGTGGGAAAGAGGAAGATATGTTAAAATATTAAAAAAATAGAAAATTAATACAAATGAAATATTAAATGACGAATCGTAAATAAAAATGCCACGTGCTTTTGTCAATATTAGAAATTATTAATTAAAGTTTGCTTTTTAATTTAAAATTTAGAGTAGAGAATTTATGAAACATTTTTATTTTACTATGAGTGAAAAGTCGTATATTAAATTATTAAATGACGAGTGTCAAATTAAAATGCCACATGTTAATTGTTAATATTTAAACTAGATAATCTTCAAACGAATTAGCATAAAAAACGCTGCACATGTTTGGGACGCTAATCACGCGTTTCATCCGTATAAATTACCCTCATGCGCTTAAAGAAGTTTCACTTCAAGGAGTGTCACATTTACATCGAATAGGCTTTAGACCATGCGACTCAAAATCAAAATATTCTTTATTCAAGTGGGCACAAAAATCATTTGAATCGTCAGTAGTCTGTCCGCTGATTACATATCTACCACCGGTTCGGAAAGTATATTCCACTGAGAAAAAACCGGCAAGAAACTCAGCGGTTACTCTTTCAAAAATAGTTTTGTATGTTACACTGTGGAATATTTCACGTCTGTATGCAATTGGTATCAAGTACATACATTGTTGTCGCTTAAAAAATCTTCAACGTTGTAATATGCCTTTTTTAACCGACTTCAAAAAAAGGAGGATGTTATCAATTCGTCTGTATTTTTTATGTTTGTTACCTCATATCTCCCGACTGGGTGGGTGGATGTTTTTTTTAATGAATGGTGGTGCTCGTCATAGGGTCCTATTTTATTTAAATCCAGTTCTGATGATGGCATCCATGAGAAAACCGGATAAGTGTTAAATTTGCATTAAGCATGTGAGCGACAAATGGACGAATAACTCAAGATTACGCCAACCGATTTCGATGATTCTTTTTTTATTGGGAATGATATACTTCAAGGGTTGTTTTGTGATAGTTTGCTAGGCTGATGATGGAATCCATGACAAAGTGACGGAACTCTTTAATTCTTAGAAGCAAATGAACGATACTCGACAGAATCTTCTATAGGCTATCCAGATATTTGACTTGCCTACCGTAACTTCGGTATGGTCAAGTGCTAGTTAAATATGAAGATCAATGGATCTCCTCAACGGCTTACAGTAAGGGTGCGGTTTATGGCTGAAAATATAAGTGTCTGTAATTAAATAGCAATGCGTTTGTTGCTGCATTGCATCACGTTTTTAGGTGTACACATATTGAGACGAATTTGTTAGTTTACTTCAGATTCACTAAAAATCAAAAAATAAATAAAAGTTTTAACAAAAAAAGAACCGCCCTCTAAACAAAGTTCCAAATATATTAATATGCTCTAAAAAGTAAGTTCTAAGTAGTAACTATAAAAGAATACGCTATTATTTCTTACTTTTTAGAGCATATTAATATATTTGTAAGTTTGTTTCGAAGGCGATTCTTTTTTTGTTAATATTTTTATTTATGTACGCTGCACATCTGCATAACTCTAATCACGCATTTTATCCGTAAAACTTTTCACTTCAATAGAATATAGTAACTTCCCAATACTAAACATTCTGATTTTGTACAGTCACCACTCAAATTTTATTCTTATTCTGGAGGGTTAATATTATCCAGAATTATTTCTGCTAAGGTACACAAATTTCGGAATTTTTTGATTCGCGGTTTAGTAAATAGCACAGTATTAATATACTGCGCGTATGGACAAAGTCAGAAGAAGTTATAAGAAGAGTTTAACCTTTTGCTATAGAGGTGATAATTGGTACGGCTTCACTGTTCTACATACATTAATATACCTTAATATATTACTACGCAAGTACACTGTAATCTATCTTCACTCAACTTTTTTTACTTAAGCGTATAAGAATAATATAAAATATACTAGAAAAGTACTTACCAACGATCTAGGAAAGGATAATGGAAAGTGGTTCCCGCATTCCGATCCACTGAAAGTCGTCGTGATAGCCGTCTATTAGGTGACTAAATCTATTTCAAACAATACACTCCATTACCGTTTATATTATCATTACAATAGAGTTCAGTCCATTTAACTCATAAAATTGGGTCGCACCATAAGAGATTATCCGTGACGCTCCTTTTGAGGGTCCATTATTGAAACAAATGCTACTTGACTATCTATCGCTCACTGCACGTACGATATATGAAATGTGCAGGAATTTCAAAATGAGTATACTTACATAGAACGTTCTTTTCACATTGAGTTCCAAAAAAATATTTCAAAATACCTCATTAAAATGATTATGGTACAAGATACCGACTAGCACCACGGCGTACTGTGACCATTGAAACATTAAAAACCACTTGACTAATCCCAACTTCCTGATAAATATTTATCTGTTATGAAAGGTCTTAGGTAACCAATTTTTTAAGTCTTTTATGTTTTTCAGTTTTCTAAGGCGTTGTGTTTTCGGCTTGTTTTATCCACTAGGACATTATATTAATAAAACCTTCATAACCGAATCGGTTGCAGCGGCCAATCTTGTGGAGAGATAAGCCATTTGGGCAGGTGATATTATAGAAAGCAAGCGTATGCAAAAGAACAAGTGCATTCTCCATTCGTTCATTCCTAATTCGACAAAATTCAATTCGACCGGAGAGAGATGAGACGCAGGACCGACGGCTTAACGTGCTTTCCAACATTTGGGCGTGGAACACACCGCCACCTAACTGACTTCCTCATGAAGGACCTCATAATCTGTAGACGAACAAACTGACCAATAGACTAATGACGTAGTTTCATATAACATCTTCACCGTCACTAGTAACGGAAGTTTCCTCTTGGAAAAATAGTTGTTAATTTCATAATAATTGTAATCTTATTTTCGTAGCATTTCATAATTATTATATTTATTTAATACAGCATTATGTCATATGCTATTCTACTTTCGGATAATGCTGCTGAAAAGGGTGCGACGGAACTGTCGTAACTTTAGATTCTAAGTCGATCTTTAATAAAATCCTCAGTTGCACATTGAAAAAATATATGGAAAGAACTTTTTAACTTTCTTTTCCTAAATTGATGATTCAAAAGTGCTGTAAAAGCTTACTTGAATAAACAATTTTTGTTTGTGCTTTTAATAATTTCCATAAAACCCTACTTTTTGTCGATTTCATCTAATGATCCTCGATAACAGATCGTATTCACTTGTATGTTACACCCCTATTATATTTAGTCATATTGAGGAACTTTCAACATAGCTTACATCGTTCACGATGTCTTTGTAAACTTTATTTAGGGGTTCATAATAAATATGTTACATTGATATTGGCTTGGTTAAACTATAAACCAAGCCAATATCAAAAGAATTTGTTGAATTGTAAATGTATTTGTGAAATAAAATATCATATTAAACTTGAGGTGTATTATGTAATTTAAAAAAGCCTGAACCTATTTTTAAAGAAATTATTTTAGTGTTTTTGTGAGTTGTATAAAAATTTCTCTTTTGTATTTATATTTACATGGAGAAATACAAGAAGGATTAATCTCAATTATCTCAAATCCGATTATTTTGCTTCTAGCTCAGGCAAAGTAAGAAACCATTCGAAACCATTGCATTACATATAAAGCATTAATGTTTTGCAATTTAAGTACAATAATAAAATGACTCTGTTTACAAATTAAAGAAATGTAATGTAATAGTTCTACGAAAAATAATTTGGTATTGTTAAGGCGAAATAATATCGACTTATTTAATCCAGTATAAAACACTTCGGCCATATAACGCGTAATCAGTTGATGTTCCTTAGTTTAAGTGAATATCGACTGTGTCAAACTATTAAATTTTTGTTCCATTCTTTGTAAAACAGATAAAGTTTAAGACTAGGAAGGCACATTTTCTTAATGACCTGCTATTATAATATGGCATGACAGACACGTTAGCACTTGTATCAATAAACAAACGTAGTCCTTTCGTCTTAACCTGTCCGATTGTCTTTTTCAGCAGCAGCAAACGTTGCTCTAAGCCTAGGTCCGAACCTCGCAGGAGGCGCCCTTAGAGCAACGTTTTCCCCCGACGCAGCAGGGCCCTTCTACGGACCCACCCCTCGGCAGAGCTTCTGCGCTCGCCATCCCTCTCGGTTACGCTGTAAAAGCCAGTAGGGCTAACAGCAACTACACACTTCGAAAAAAAAAGAAAAAGTCCTTTCGTCTCATTCTTTCACAAAGTTGCTAATAGTGACATGTAGACTCTCGTGACTTTACCGCTACAGATTTATCGAGCATCTTTTGTCACTAAATTCCGAAATTGATATGGGCGGCAAGTAGTTCATGTGTAGGCATAATATTTTAATAGACAATTTCCCCGACAATGAGAAGGCGTTTATTTTAGGTGTGTATTTCATAAAATACCTCGTCACAGCTAAGCGTTGTCGAATTTAGTGTTTAATAAAATTGAATTCAATATAATAGTTTGTTAAGGTTGTTGTAAATTATATCTAATTAAACAACCCGAGAT
Organism: Elymnias hypermnestra; assembly: GCA_015832385.1. Lineage (NCBI taxonomy): Eukaryota > Metazoa > Arthropoda > Insecta > Lepidoptera > Nymphalidae > Elymnias > Elymnias hypermnestra. Next base: position 127,932 of record JACTOM010000921.1, read on the forward strand.
GGACGGATTATTTATGATGATAGACCATATATTATACGTACATACTTTTATCGACCTTTAATTGGAAGACAAAGTATATCAAAGATAATTTTATTTCTTCTCTTGACGCATGTTTTTAAGTGTGTCCCAAGTGTAAACTCTTAATCATAAAATATATTAATTCGTGTTAGAGACAAGGATTTGGTGTAAGAAAACCAGTTATATTTAAAATTACTACACAAATAGCAGTGATACCTACTAACCTAATAACCGAGCAGAGAGACTAGCATTCCAAATCAAAACACGTAAGCAGTACCCTGGAGCTCGAGAAATTTATTCGGCACGCGAAAGCTCGGCGGTTGCGTGTTGCGGTGCGTCGCTACTTGTTATACCTGTGAATTGTGATGCGTCGCTAGTGTTACCAGCTCCCGATTATATTTGTCCATGAAGCAAAACTTAATTCCTCCTTCCTTCCTCATAACTAGTAAAAAAAAATTACTAGTTATGAGGAAGCCTGTTCGTACTACAAAATAGGTTCTTTAAAACTTAGAAGAGAAATAAGTGATATGATGTTATTACAAGAAATAATGACCGGTAAAGTTGATTGTTCACCTCTACTCTCAGACTTCTCATTAAACGCTTCACTTTTCCAACGAAACAGTAATTTTATAATTATTATTATATTATTTTATAGCCTTGGCAGGCAAACGAGCTTGCGGGTCACCTGATGTTGAGTGATCACCGCCGCCCATGGACACCTGCAGCACCATAGGGATGCGTTGCCGACCTAAGAGATAGGAATTTATCCGCCTCTTAAAAGTATCTAGGTCATAGCCTTGCAGGAATACCGTTGGCGGGAGTTCGTTCCACATCTTGCACGTACGCGGGAAAAAGGATCGACGAAATCGAACCATGCTTGAAGGCCACGCATCCAGGTAAAATAAATATAATAAATATAATATTTTTAAAATCTCTTTAGGTATGTACGAAAGTAACAGAAATCCATATATACAATTATTTATGTGAGGACGAGTCCGTCACAGTCTGAAGGTTAGGTAGTTTTAATATTTTCGAATAGCACGTGGTATTTTAATTTGCCACTCGTCATTTAATAATTCAATAAACTATTTTTCATACATTAACTTTTTTAATTTTAAATTCAAAAAGCAAAATTTAATAAAAGCATTTTTATTTACGAATAGTCGTTAGGGATATCAAGAAATTATTTGTATTAATTTTCGACATTTTTAATATTTTAATGACAAATGAATTCATTCAATTCCAAACATATCTTCCTTATTTTCCTTCCTCTAAGTCACGGAAAGTTTTACATATATATAAATATCAACAAGACTTAAAAATTAGCTTGCCAAAAAAAGTTTCACTTCTGACATGTGTATTTACTTTTTTTATTTATTTGCGAACAGTACTATAACTATAAACTCACCTGATGGTAAGTTATTCTACAATCGAGGACGAAAATGCTCTAACGCTTTGTAAATTTTTAATTAATTGCCTGAATGAAATTTGTTTGCTTGGCACCTTTTGGCGGCAGGGTGGTAATTAGCCATGGTTAAAGTCTGCCTGAGAATGCAATTACCAAAATTTGCCTTGCTGGGAATCGAACTGCTTCTATGAGCGAAACGAGTATTAGTAACATTGTGTTCGTTTCGGGGAAAAGCCGAAAGTTGAGAACACTGTGTTCCAGCGCACCTTGCCATTGCACCGGCTCGCCACTTGCTAGTCAGTACATCTCCAACTGCTGTGTAATCGTTACGCGCCATGAACGCGCTCCGCTTCAAAAAACCGTCGTGAGTGTATTAACGAACTTTTCGTGTGAACTTTAACCATGGATGTGTTATACTTATGCGTTATCTTCGCTCTTCTACAAGGTTTGTCCCATGTAATATACGTGTTTCAGAACGACTAGTAGTTTGAACCACTTTCAGATCGAACTTCTCTCAAATCACTAATTTCTTTTATCGTTTTCACTTTGTAATTATAGTTGTTCATTTAAGAATTTCGTTTAATAAATTGTAAATACATTATTTACCGGAGCTTCATACCTTAATATATTATATTAAGTTTATATACAAATATGTTATATTTTAATTAAGTTTATCATATATCCAAATGTATAAAAATAAATTCATATGTATAAAACAATACAAGCAAATGAGGATTTTACAAATGTAAATTATTTTGAAAAAAAAAAGTTAAATTTTTGAAATTAAAATTAAATTTCGTAGTTACTTTTGCATACAATTTATTAAGTTACCATGTTCTTCGTCATTATTTTACTATCTAGCAGTAGATCATTCCATAATTGTTCTTGTTTGTTGCAATAATTTCATGTTCTAGTCAAGTGTAATTTACTTTTATTTCCTTTATTATTTACTGATATAAATCGATTTAACGTGATGCTTCCCAGGATTTATTTAAATGACTAGCAAAGACCCAACTTTTGTTTGAGTAACATAGATGGAAACTTAAATTTTACTTATAATTTATCGCAGGTTTTCGAATTTAAATGGTTTTCGTAAGGGGCGAAATGCATCTGTTGCATTTTAACGGAAGTTCTCAGTCCCCTACTTCCTAATGCTTGACATTGACGCTAATTTAGTATTTAATGAATGAAAAATTAATAACGATAAAAAATGATGTCTTGTGTATTAAGTGTACATAAATGAACTCTTGCGACTTCCGTCTCACTTTAATCTGAAATAAAATTAAAAATTATACCTCAGATTACATTTAAAAAATATTATACGACATGACTATATAAGAGAGATATTGTGATTTCAATTGGAAGCTTTTATCAAAGAGAAGCATTTAATATATATAAATAATCAAGTAGTATGTTTCAATTGAACACAAGAATGTGCCAGTTTCTTTATAAATCTAATAGTCGAGACTATGCAGTTATATACCTATATTTCTAAAGTTTCTAAAACAGGCTTGTTACCCCTAATAGCATGTAATTTCAACGGCGCACTTTCCCTAAGTAGGTACATTTATGGAAAGCGCTCGAGCCTCGGCGAAGTTTAAAGTGATGTCAAAAGTTTATATATAGTATAATCTCGATCCTTACGAGTTATCAATAATTTACTGCTTACGTAATAATTTATATAATATAGTATATTATCCGGAAGTTTTTTTGAAATTTGTGTATGAATTATTCAGATGTTGAACTGGGTGTAGGAACCGTTAAAATCTTTAGATTGCTTTTACATAAACATTGTAGTCCATTTGTAAATTAACAGTAAAAACCAGTCATTTTTTGTATGTATAATCGAAAAGACGTACCAAGGCATATGCGACATAAAAAATTGGAATGCGACATCTGTGTGGCTATATTATAAGTATATAAGTGTATATCAAAAGCCATGGCCCAGCAATGAGACATGCGGATTCTCGTTCAGAGAAGTCGTGAGTTCGAATCCACAGCAGGCATCGTTAATTTTCACTTTATATTTATCTCCCAGAAGCGAGGAGGTCTGTGCCCAGCAGTGGGATGTTAATAGGCCTTACCTATTCAGTGTACTTCACGTTGTCAGATAAATATAAAAATTCATATATATATATATACATATATATGAATTTTTAAATGATAGTGATAGATAATGGAGCGGTACGTAATTAGCAGAGTGAGTAAACTTAATTTCAGTTCAGTTTTATAACATGGTGTGACTCATTCTATTATGCTTTGGAGTTTATCGTTCCCCTATAATTTTAATTTTTAATTAAAATTTCTATACAGAAAGGCAATGTAGATTTCCCAAGACAATTTCGCTTTTCTTTATCTCTCTTAGAAATAAGTAAAATTTCCATCGCTTTAATATATACAGATAAAACATTTAAATATATTAAAATTAAAACGAACCAGAAATGTAAGAATGGCCTGTTTGAAAAATTAGTTTGTTGAGAAAATAAAGGGAAAATGGTTTAAAAATTTTATAACTTAAATCAATGCAAACGTTACCATCTCGATATATATTTATTAATCATTCAGATCATCACAAAGAACATCTGTTACAGCTCTATATATCAATAATAAGTATTTTCCAGAAAGGTCATAGGTGTACCTTATTAAACATTATATTTACATAGAATATAACAGGAAATTCTTGGCAACGGGGCTTCTTTATATCCTAAATCTATAGTATGTGTTCACATATATAATTAGAAATATGATTTTTTCATATTCTTCATAAGAGCTCCTCTTCCACATTTTACTTTTGTCATTACAATTTCCGTTGAGATATTTGATTTTATTATTTTGTCCTCGTGTCTTAAATTATTATAAGTCGTACTAAAAGAAATTATACGATTTTTTATTAAATTAATAACGCCGAAATATACATAAAGGGTTGTTTGATTGTCCAAATTCAAAAATTGATTATGGGTAACATTGTCGCTCTATTTATCACTTCTACAATATGCATATTATATTAAATGTATATATATTAATCATATGCAACTTCTCTTATACATACTGAGTACATTATATACAACAAAAAGAGAAGTCCCTTTTTCTAACTATTTAATTAAACTACGACTAAATTCATTTAATATATTTACAATTACTTTTAATAATGATACCTTTTTGTTCGATTATATGCATTTTGATCAAAATTTTGGACATTGGTGCTGAAGGTCGAAATATAGTTTTAAGTAGTTCGGTTACCGAGGTTACACATAATTTGGGACACGCTGTATATATTAGTATTAGTAAAAGTAAGTAAGTAGCAGCTCATTAACGTCCCACTGCTGGGCACAGGCCTCCTCACTCCGAGGAGCGAGGGTTTTTAGAGCATAGACCCACCACGCTGCTCCACTGCGGATTGGCAGGCATAGTACACAAGTGCACTCTCTATTCCTTCACTCTCATAGTCCGATGTGACGGGAATCCGACACGACCGGAGAGAGATCAGGCGCAGGACCGACGGCTTAACGTGCTCTCCGAGGCACGGGGGTGGATCACACCGCCAACTTCCCAACTTCGGGCAAATATTGAGAAAATCTTAATAGAAAACTCAATATTGATTTTTGAATTGGCCCGACCCGGGACTCGAACCCAGGACCTCATGTCTGTAGTCGAACATGCTAACCACTAGACCAATGAGGCAGTCGTGTCGGATATTAGTATTACCTAAGGTTAATCATTGTATCATTCTTTTGTGGTGTTCATATTATTATTGTTTCTAAAGTTACACTTAAGAAAATCTGAAAGTAACATACCGGCATCGTTATAACCATTAAACCCCGAGAAAGTAAGATAAGTTATGGAAATGTCATAGGCTTATAACGTTAAAGTAGGTAGTCCATGAAAAGCACAATGCGTCGCAAAATGACTTCCTTGACGCTGTTTTGACCCCTGCATTCGTGTTGGAATTCAACCTCATAACAAACTTTCACTTTAGACAATTTTTATTTCTCATGGTCTATTACATTGAAAGCTAAGTAGTGTTTTATTGTAGTAGTAAAATTAAGATCTGCCTTTGTAATTAATGTATTTGCGAAAATTGTTTTTGACTAAGTAATTTTTTTATATTATATTATATGTTATAAATTAATGAGATGTGAAGTGGATGAAACCTTCGGCCGAAGTTAATACCTACCTCACCAGAAATCACAGGCCTTCTATGTTGCCAAACAAATTTGCGTTTCTGTATGATGTTTTCTATAAGCCTTTAAGATCTATCTGTTGCATCTTAGAACATAAGATAAATGTGATGCGTTTAATTATACATAGTTACGTTTTCTTCATTATAATCTAAAGGATAAACATTCCAAAGATATTTTGAAAGAAGACATTCATGTAACATTACCTGTTGCGTTAACTACTACATGTTTTTTTCACTAATTGCCAATACACAACCGGGACTTCACCATCGGATTGCTGAATAAGGTAATCGCTATATAACAGGTAGTAAGTAATCAAGCCGCGATAACGAGACAATAAATCAAACAAACAAATAATTACATGACAATAAATTAAACCTAATTATCTAGAATAATAGGTATAAGAATAAAAAATACACATTTGTTGTTGTGCCGTGTATTTTTGACAGTATTTGCTCTTGCATGAATCAATAACACGTTTATAATATTACATGTTATAAAAGAAAGTTCCCGAATCCCGTAAAACTGACTTATGTACAGAATATGACGTATTTAAGATTTCTTTTAAATACCTCCATTTATTATAGTTAAAATTAAACGTCACATATTTCTATATGTAAAGCTACCGACTGACCTTATAGAAGTTTTAGAGTTTTAGTCGTTCTTTAATTTCATCATCTTCACATTGAAAATAACGTGACAAAAAGATTATGTTTGATGATTCAAAAGCCTATTTGAATAAAAAAAAATTAATTGATTTCACATGAGTGTCTAATTAACTATATACCTTTCATTTGGTGTAAGCTTTCTATATGAAACTTAAGTAACCTTTTTAGTAGAAACATATTTTGTTGCTGGAAATTTGAAATAAAACGGTTCATTCTGTCGGTCATGGTCGGTATATCGTCATCGTCGTCGCTTCAACCGATGAACGTCTACTGCTGGACATAGGTCTCACGTAATGACCTCCACAAAGTCCGATCTTGCGCCGCCTGGCTCCAGCAGCCCTCTTACCGGCGACCCTCTTTATGTCATCGGTCCACCTTGCGGGGGGTCTGCCTACACTGCGCCGTCCGGTGTGCGGTCGAGACTCCAGCACCTTCGGCCTCCAACGTTCATCGGTCCTTCGGACTATGTGCCCCGCCCATTGCCACTTCAGGTTCGCGATTCGTAGGGCTACGTCGGTGACGTTGGTTCTACTACGGATCTCTTCATTTCTGATTCGATCGCGTAGAGAAACTCCGAGCATAGCCCTCTCTGTCGCACGCTGAGTGACTCTGAGCTTCCGCATGAGGCCCCTAGTCAGTGACCACGTCTCCGAACCGTAGGACATCACTGGCAACACGCACTGTTCGAAGACTTTGGTCTTCAGGTACTGACGGATATCGGACGAAAATGTCTGGCGTAGTTTCCCGAACGCTGCCCAACCGAGTTGGATTCGCCGGTTGACCTCTTTCTCGAAATTGGACATGTCTAGTTGGACTATATGTCCCAGGTATGTGTACTCGTCAACAATTTCGAGAGCTGAATTCTCAACGATGACAGGGTGTGGGGGTACATGTATGTTAGACATAATTTTTGTCTTATCCATGTTCATTTTCAGGCCTACCTGTTGAGAAACTCTGCTGAGGTCATCGAGCATTCGAGAGTCTCTGTCATAATGACTACGTCATCGGCAAAGCGTAGATGAGTGATGTACTCGCCGTTGATGTTGATGCCCAGTCCGTTCCACTCCAAAAGCTTAAAAAGGTCTTCCGGCGCCACAATGAAGAGCTTTGGGGAGATGACATCCCCCTCTCGCACTCCACGCTGCAGTTGGATAGACACCGTGCTTTGGTCCTGTGCGTTTTCGTACAAGCACTTCAACACGTGTATGTACCGGTTGTCAATTCGGCATCTCTGTAAAGATCTCAGCACGGCCCATGTTTCCGACGAATCGAAGGCTTTCTCATAGTCCACGAACGCTAAGCAAAGTGGCCGATTATACTCTTCGGTCGTCTGGATGTCGTCGATTCTGCGAGCGAGACGATTCGTGATGACTCTCGAGAACAGTTTGTAGACGTGACTTAGCAGAGCGACAGGTGAATAGTTCTTCAATAAGGTGTTGTCGCCTTTCTTGAAGAACAGAACCAGGCTCTAGGATCTGCAGCCAAACAGTCAATAGGCTTGAGAGTTGATGAGTATAGCTGTCCATAGAAACTCTCGACCTCGCTCAAAATCTCCGGTTTCGACGCAATGAGCTTACCATTACTGGTCTTCAGCCGCGTGAGCTGGCGCTGACCAACAGACAGGTCTCTTGCGAACATTTTGGAGCCCTCATTACGTTCAATAGCGTCTTTGATACGCTCAGTATTGAAGGTTCGCAGATCACGTTTTTGTGACTTCGAGACCTGTCTGTTGATATGCCGGTATTCGGACGCGTCCGCCGCAGACTGCAAGCTCATTGACTGTCATTGCTCCATGAGATTGAGAGTATAGTCAGAGAATCTCTTGGTTTTCTTTTTACGGGCTTTGAAGTACTTGGTCCCAACCATATGGACAGTTTCTACTAGCCTATCGTTAACCTCATCCACGGATTCGCATTCCTCAAGGCCATCAAAACGGTTTTGCAGCTCTAGGTGAAAGCTCTCGGGGTCTTGGATTTGGGCACGAGTAGGTCGGAGTTTAGACTTCACCAGTCTGTACCGTTCTCGGTGTACGTTGACATTCAATGTGCCTCTTACCATGCGGTGATCGCTCCCAGTTTTCACTTTATTGATCACAGAGACATCATTGAATATGTTCCGTTTCGTAGACATGATGAAGTCTATCTCATTTCTCGTGGAACCATCGGGACTCAGCCAGGTCCATTTTCGGAGCGGCTGTTTCTTGAAAAAGGAGTTCATCATGTAGAGTCCCTCCCTTTCCATGAAATCAGCGAGCATCTGTCCCCTCTGGTTCCGTTGCCCATAGCCATATTGCCCCACTCTCAACTCTGCCCCACTTCGTTCGCCGAGTTTTGCGTTAAAATCTCCCATCACAACATTGTAGAATGTCCGAGAGGTATGCATGGCCCTGGATATGTCCTCATACATAACCTCTACATCCTCATCCGGATGTGATGATGTGGGTGCGTAAACCTGGATGACCTTCAGCGAATACCGTTTGGTGATTCTGAGTATCAGGTACGCTACCCTGTTGGACACGCTGTTAATTTCTACAATGCTGTTGACGAGGGATTTGTGGACAAGAAATCCGACACCACCTTGAGATTGAAGTTCACCTTCTCGGTAGTAAAACAAATTACCGAATTCGAGGATAATCGTTTCCTCTCCCTCACTGCGGACTTCAGACAATCCTATAACATCCCAGTGTAACAGGTTTACTGCTTCTTCCAGTTCGAAAATCTTTTCGTCGGTCCTCAAAGTGCGTGCGTTGTATGTTGCCAGGTCAAGTCGTCGGGGTTGGCAGCGGAATCTTTTCCGGAGATTCTTAGCACCCTCTGCCCTGCCGTTACCATAACCGCTGCCAGAGCTAGGAATAGCGGGGCTGCCGGGGCCTGGAGGCCGTTGCTGCCTTGTTTTGGTCATTTGTGGTTGTGCCAATAATCACCACGCTTGGCAGGCGGGTTGGTGATCGCAGTGATGACCTTATCACACTGATAACGCTGCCGCCCGTTATCGGTCTGTGGTATTTAGGTCAGCTATATAGAATGGTTATACCGGCAGTTGTCGGTCGCCAGAGCCTCGTCGGTAGGAGCAGGGTGCAGGTGAGGTTGGCGTTTGGAGAATCGGACTGGGACGCGTTTCCCATTTACACCCCGGTCGGCATACAACTTCCGTCGTTATATGATTAACGTTAATTACTTAAAATGTAAAATAGTTTGAGGATTTTATGCAAAAATTTACAATTTAATTGTTGTATAAAAAGTAATAAAATTTATAGTTATTCCAATAAATTACGCTAAAGGTTTTTTTTAACCTAGTGGCGATCTTAGAGTTCTATAATTTTTAAATCTTGGTTGTTTTTTTAATGTTATCAACGATCAGTAATTAACGGTTATCTTTATGTAACAATCGTCTAGTATTTCGTAATACCGTGGCCTCTACCACTTACGCCTGCTCGCCGTTTTCTAAGGGAAGTTGCCTCAGTTATGAATTTAGGCCATTGATATTTTTTCATTGTTTATCGCGAAAATGGTTTTTTATGCGACTAGAAACTGTTTAGTGACCCATATTGCAAATAACGCGACGATGTACATCAATATTTACTTGATCGTGATCAGTACAACACTATAACTATGCTAATTATTTCAATCATATTCGACTGTTTAATACGATAATAGTTTAGGATAGACAGACAATGGGATCTGTTAGTGTTATTTTTAACAAATTGTGTCTTTCTCTTTTTTTTGTTTTAACCTTTATACTCGGAACCTGGAGATTTATATAGGAAAAGGGTGTGTTTCGTGCCATATATCCAAATGGAGCAACGTGCTGAGCCTAGTATGGAAAACCTCTGTGCTATAAATATAAACACCTTGGCCCAATACTCATCGGAATTTTTTTGTTATTCGTCTACGCGTACCAATCATCTATATAAATAAAGACAAAAACATTATATTTGATAGACGGTTATTCCATTTATGTAGTTATGTTGGTTAATATGATGAACGTGAGAAGTAAAAGTTTAGTTGCAAGCGAAAGTGCAACTTAATTTAACCGCCTGATACTAATTAAGATACTTCTTTACAATTATGTAACGAAAACCTTTGATTTATTGAGGTTTGTAACAATTTTGACGGATGATAACCACAAATAGTTTGGTGATCCTATTATTTATGTACTTATATTTATAATTAGGTATATTGAACGTATGAATTTTTATACCGTATTGTCTACACATAGACAATGGGATGAGTCACAGCTCTGAGTTAGCCCTCACTTAAGCGAAAAATCCTATGCCCAAAAGTGGGGCGTCAATAAACTGCTACTGAAATTTCTTTCGCCATATTTTTAAAAATTTGTTATTGAAATTAAGGTTTTATGTGGAAATGCTGCAGAAATAATATAGAGCCTTGTAAAAGACATCAACGCGATACATAGTTTTATAAATAGGGCACACACTTATTCATTAAACAAACAGTTTGCTTTAAATTTTGTATCATATATTATAGTGTGTTTATTGGTTCGTCCTCAGTTTTTTTTTAATTAATGGGTCGTAAAAGAAATAATAAATTGTGGATCCCGTTAGATATTGGAAAAAATGTATACATGAAATTGATTATTCATTTAAAATTATAGATACTTGTTTTTACACTTACAATAGTTATTAGATACATGAATACATATTTGTCGGCAGAGGAGAACTTCTTTAATGTAAGAACGAATGAATCCAAAAAGACACCACAAGACTGCGCCTGAATAAGAACGAAATCAAAGAAATATCCAAGTATATCATAATTAATCGGTAAACAGGTCCCTGCCTCTTTTCCTAGATATATATAACTTTAAATGCTAGTAGTTAATGGACACTTTTTATATATAGTTACGACATTTAACAATGAGTACGTATTGATATTTGAATCTAGAATAACAGGAATAGGAATGATAGAAGTGGTGGTTGATCTGTGAGAATGTGATGTGTAATATAGACTATTACAATATTTGTGTATTCCGTGTGGCAACAGATTGAGAAATATTTAGCGAGGTATGTTCTATTAGGTATTTGCCGGAAGGCAGATAGTTCTCAAACACATTTTTCACGTGCGTGGACAAAGCGGATCTGTCGCGTGCCACAATTTACATCACTTGGTGGGTTGGCCGGCGACCTGATTATGCGTAAACTAACTGCGTATTGGACGATGTAACGGTACAAGAATGTGGTCGAGCCCGCTAGTCGAGACCGAAGAATTCGCTTGATTTGGAAATATAGAATAATAGTATTCAAAATCGAAGACAGGGATGCTGCGTTATTTATTGAACTGTTTGTTAAAGTTACTAATCGTTTTAAAATATTCTAAAATAAAATTCTACGTCTTTTAACTGCCTTATTGGTCTAGTTGCTGAGAGCTGGGCTACAGACATAAAGTTATGGGTTGGAGTTTTTGGTTAGACGAAATCAGAAATTGTTATCGAGTCTTCTGACAAGAAATTCTCAATATTTGGAAAGTTTGTGTGCCAGATCCAGCCCCCCTCGTGGTGGATCTATACTCTTAAAAAACTCTTCCCTATGAGCGAGGAGGACTGTTTCCAGTGGGCCGTTAATGGGCTGCTACTTACCTTATTGTCATATAGCTATATAAATTTTAATGACGAATTTCGCCTGCGTGCACTTATATGTGGGATTTAGAGTAGAGTGTCGTCTATTCTATGCTTTTGTTTTTAGTTGACAGCAGAACTTAATTTTAAAAATATATTGATTATAACTCACCAGATCCGAATAGCACTTAGTGCATATCAGAAACACCTGGCATATCGTACAGAGTGCGAAACTGACGCAACCATGGCGACCGCAAGCGGTGAATCGTTCCGAGAAAGCGCTTTCTCAATGACGCAAAAACGTGTAAACTCGTCTGCGAACTTTACTGCTTAAAGCGTAAAGACGCCATTCATAAAACAAAAACTACTATAGTCTTTTTATATACAATACTTATATTTTTTGATTATATATATAATTAAAAACCATATAGGCGTGTTTATAAACAAGTGAGGCTTTAATAGCTCCATTTTTATAGAATGTGCCATTTCATCTCTTAATGGTGTAAACGTCAAGGCCGTAACAATTTGTATTTTATTTTATCTTGCTATTTTGTATTACTTGCATAGACTACCTCATTGGTCTAGTGGTTAGCATGCAGACTTTAAACGTCTTTTAAATACAGACATGAGGTCCTGGGTTCGAGTCCCGGGTCGGGGCAATTCAAAAAAAGAGTTGAGAATTGGCGGTGTGATCCACCCCCGTGTCTCGTGTCGGCTGTGTCCGATTCCCGTCACATCGGACTATGGCAGTGAAAGAATAGAGAGAGCACTTGTTGTACTATGCCTGTCAAACGACAGTGGAGCAGCGTGGTGGGTCTATGATCTAAAAATCCTCTTTCATATGAGTGTGGAGGCCTCTGCCCAGCAGTAGGAGGTTAGTGGGCTACTACATTACTTTTTAGTATATATTTATAAAATATACAGCCAGTTTACTAAAATAGCTCGAAATAATTCGGGAGTAAGTATAAAGCATGAACATCTCAAATACTACTTTAAATGTGACATAAGATTAGATATAACGTATAAAAAGGTAAAATCTTATTGTGTAAAAAATATTTACGTAGATTATGCTTTATTATTATAACTAGCTGAACCAGCGAGTTAGTCTGCGTAGAATGTTTCTTGGGTAGCATTTTCATAAAACACCCCCGCAACCACCTTTGCGGGTGAAATTTCATAAAATCCGTTCCTAGGTGACCTCTAGTCTGCAAAAGGAATAAACGTACCAAATTTATAATCTCTACGCCTTTTGGTTCTAGATCAGTCAATAGATACCTGGATATCTCTTTTATGTAGATAAGGTATATTGTCTACACAATTAATATTCTTGAAGATAAACTTCTTTAGACACATGAACATGGGCATGGGCATTTCAAAAATAAAATTTAATTTATAATTTCTAATATTGACAAAAAACACATGACATATTTTATATACAATTTGTCATTTAAGATTTCAATAAATTATTTGCATAAAATTTCGACACTGTTAATATTTAATGAGAATTAAATTCCTAACATATCTTTCTTTTTGCCTCCCTCTAAATCTTGGAAATATCAGTTTCAGATTTGTATAAATATAAACAAGACTTAAAAATTAGTTTGCCAAAGAAGTTTCGCTTTTGGCATGTGTACTTTGTACACACGCATATTAAAAAAAAATGTCAATATACTATTTGTTTCCTTAATAGTATTGGGAAGTTTATTATATATTTGAGCACCTTCAAACGTAATATTTTTCTTGCCCTAATTTATTCTAGATTGTCGTATATTATTTTCACGTCTATTATTACTTTATCATTAAAAAGAAGTTTAAAAGAAAATCTTTATTAATAGGACTCGCTCTATACAGATTAATTGTAAGGTTTTATGACTGATTGTACATAAATGTAACATAAGATCTAGCTCGCTAATTAAGATATACAGTGTAAAATATTTATCTTAAACTTTTTACTGTCTTTATAACAGTATTGACATTTTTCAAGCTATTGATAATCAAATTTATATTGACACGATAATAAGCAGATCAAACTGTGACAGAGTGACCAAAGTGAACACATCTGCGTGTTTGTATGGCAGACGAAACTTGTTTTAGGTACAGAAATTTAGCGGGAAGTTTTTAAATTCTTATTCAGTATAGGTGTTTTAACACAATTTTAGTAATCGGTTAGGGAATTGATTTACAATAAAGTACAAGGAATAAAACAAATGTATGTTGAACAGTGCGTGTTGCCAGCAATGACCTACGGTTCTGAGACGTGGTCGCTGATTATGGGCCTCATGCGGAAGCTCAGAGTCACTCAGCGTGCGATGGAGAGGGCTATGCTCGGAGTTTCTCTGCGTGATCAAATCCGAAATGAAGAGATCCGTAGTAGTACAGAGTCACCGACATAGTCCTACGAATTGTGAACCTGAAGTGGTAATGGGCGGGGCACATAGTTCGAAGGACCGATGGACGATGGGGTCCGCGACGACGACGATGTTGAAAATTGCAAAAAATGCAAACATCGTTGCATTTGTCATCTCAAAGATTTGAAACTTATCGATGGCTTCTACACATATCAGTTAATTTTAGATATTTTAATATTATTGTAATTTTTATAATTTTATTACCCCATTTATGAACCTAGTCAACTAATATTTGAAGTGCAGAAAAGGGCCGTAAGTTCGATTTGTAATATGGGTCCAAGAGAGTCGCTAAGAACTAAATTAAGAACAGTTAACATAATGACAGTTCAATGCATATATAAATTAGAAAACTTGATGTACTTACATAAAAATATTGAATGTTCTCATATAAATTATGAAATAAAAATAAACTTGTTATAAATTCTATTAGGCTGCATATATTAACAACTCTTTCAAGAGTAACTTATACGTCATTTTGAATTTATTAAATGTCATCCCCACAACGTCTTGTGGGGATGACATTTAATAAATTCAAAGTCTTTGTTAAAAGAAAGTTGATTGAAAAATCATGTTATAAGTTGCAAGATTACTTAGGCGATAGAAACGCATGAGAGTAAAAGAATTGCGCTAATTTGAAGTTAAATATAATAAACTAACATGATATTTTAATGATGATGTTAAAAAACATACAAATTACCCGACTGCCTCATTGGTTAGTGGTTAGCATGTTCGACTACAGACATGAGGTCCTGGGTTCGAGTCCAGGGTCGGGCCAATTCGAAATAGATATTGAGTTTCCTATTAAGATTTTCTCAATATTAGCCTACAGTTGGGAAAACTGGCGGTGTGATCCACCCCCGTGCGTCGGAGAGCACGTTAAGCCGTCGGTCCTGCGCCTTTCTCCGGTCGTGTAGAATTGGCGTCACGTCGGACCATGAGAGTAAAGTAATAGAGAGTACACTTGTGTATAATGCCTGCCAATCCGCAGTAGAGCAGCGTGGTGGGTCTATGCTCTAAAATATTTTGAGTTTGAGTTCTGTAACTATTAAAACATGATACTAAAAACATATCATAAGTACAAAAGATAGTTATAATTTATCTAAGAAACTCTGTCTTACAGCAGCATTTTATACTTGAATTATTATAAATAGGGGTCGTCGTTATATTCCCCACCCTGTAATTTATTTCTTCTAATTCTATTTATATTTTCTTCGCGTTATTGTACATGTTTTATAAGTAATGCAGACTGTGTCTTATATGTGAGCTTTTTTTTCGTATATATTTTTAATTACAACCCATATAATAAAATTATACGGCGGTGTCCTACGATTTAAATTTTCAAAGATTAAAAGCCGTTTCGACAATTAAGTTATAAATTTTATGTCATAAAACAAACAGCAAGCGTAGGCGGTGTGCTCCACTTAATAAAACATTGTTAAACGAGGAAGTCAACTTATTGTTTACCTTATTATCTTCCGAACGTTAACCTCTACTTTTAAAATTCCAAAATGCATAACGCAACTGTTGTTATCGAAGTGTGAGTTCTTTAGAACCATGCGCGTCTTATATCATGCAGGGTTATAATTTACAATTACTTTCTTTTAATTTACATAAAGCTTGGCTACTATTATTTTAGGATTTAAAACTCAACCAATGACTGTAAGATTATGTTAATAGGTTTGTACGGCGTCGCTCGGTCGTTAATGGCAATAACATTGATTCACTTTCAACTGAATTTTGGCCTGAATAATGCGCAAATGTGTACTCACTACGAAGTCATTTTTATATCTTGAAGTTACAATTCATAACTATAGACATGAGCTTTTTTACGAAATTTCTTGATTGTTAAAATCAATAATTTCTTGATCATACATTTTTTTTTATTGCTGACAGATTACAGTTTGACTGTGATCTCACCTGATGGTAAGTGATGATACAGTCGTAAGATGGAAGCGCGCTAATCTGTTAAGAGGCGATATACCCCTTACGGTTTCTACACAGCATCGTGCCGGAACACAAATTTCTTTGTTTGGCGCTACGTTTTTGCTGGTAGGGTGGTAACTTGCCACGGCCGAAGCCTCCCAGTAGTCCAGACTCAGACAAATTACAAAATACAATTTCCTAAACTCGTCCTACCGGGGATCGAACCCGGGACCTCCGCTAGCAAAGCGAATACTCGCACCACTGCGCCAGCGAGGCCGTCAAAACTAAGAATGAACATATATATATAATAGTTTAGTAAGTAGCAGCCCATTAACGTCCCATTGCTGGGCACAGGATTCCTCACTCCGAGGAGCGAGGGTTTTTAGAGCATAGACCCACCACGCTGCTCCACTGCGGATTGACAGGCATAGTACACAAGTGCACTCTCCATTCCTTCACTCTCATAGTCCCATGTGATGGGAATCCGACACGACCGCAGAGAGGTCAGGCGCAGGACCGACGGCTTAACGTGCTCTCCGAGGCACGGGGGTGGATCTCCCCGCCAACTTCCCAACTTCGGGCAAATATTGAAAAAATCTTAATAGAAAACTGCCTCATTGGTCTAGTGGTTAGCATGTTCGACTACAGACATGAGGTCCTGGGTTCGAGTCCCAGATCGGGCCAATTCAAATATCAATATTGAGTATAATAGTTTATTGTCCCCCATTTCTCATTTTAATATAAATAATTTTTTAGAGAGATGATATAAATTATTTTCAGGCTATTACTATTATTATATATATGTATGTACATAAAAGAAAAGAAAATAGGCGAAATCAATCTAACAATATAATAAATTAACACTGTAATATTTAATAACAATAATTGTATATGCTATTCAATATTATATTTTCAGATATACTTTTAACGTGTACTACGTTATGTACATTTTTAGAAAATGTATAATAAAAAACTAGTTCTATTCGATATTTAAACAATGATTGATTTAATTCGCCTCAAGCCATAGTAGAAGCAAAATCTACTCGTTCATCGTTTCTAAAATAAGATGCACAAAAATGTTTGGGGCTTTTAGATGTTGTATTGATACCAAGCCAGTGTAACCTCAGGGCAGAAAGTTAGACTTAACCCACATAACAATGACAGTTGCTTCCTAAAATTATTCGTCACCTGTCAGATGTTAAAGAATAAAGTTTTCACAAATGAAATTCTTGGAACTAGAACTTAACATAATTGATAGCAGTCAAGCTAGTTGATAAGTTGAGGAAATATTTTGAAACAAATTTGTAATACATAAGTAAAGTCACATTTAATTGAATAAAAAACAGAGCAACGTCTACATATATTAGCGGCAATGTACTTTAGTAAATAATCTGAATAGTTGTTTCAAAGACTTACATTTCTGAATACGGCTCCAATGCCATAACAATTACATCATCTTTATGCTGTATGCAAGCAGAGTGTATAGAACATATGTTATTGTAACATAATTAACAAGCTATTTCAAATCATTGGTACTATTTTAATCGGTAACGAATTACTGCTAGTTCTACCTAGAACGCTCTAGTAATTGTTACTAGCTGAATCCGCGACTTCGTCTGCGTGGAATGTTTTTTGGGTAGCATTTTCATTAACTTAGGCAAATTGTTTTACAAATAAGAAAACTACGTGTCATATCCCCGCAGCCCCCTTGTGGGTGGAATCTCGTAAAATCCATTCTTAGCTGCCCTCTAGTCGGCAAATGGAATATTTCTACCAAATTTGAAGTCCAGAGATATCGTGATGAGTCAATAGACACCTAGATATCTCTCAAATCATCTATATATATANATATGTATATATATAGATTAAACATTTTATTACAATGAACGAAATTTACATTATCAAGTCCTTATATATGTCCACTGTCTGATTTTGATGTAACTTTTATTTATATAGTAACATCATCGTGCAATTAATAATAAGCGAGAAATTCTTTACCAGCTATCATTTATCATAATTGTGTATAATAATAGCATTGTGTAGTAGATTTTTTACATGACTTTTATTTCAAATTTCGAATACACATCAATATAAGAAAATGAAAAATATGTAGGATTTACACTTTTTAATCTATATATGTATATAAAACAAAAAAGTTTCTACCCATAGCCCCGTTATAGACTTTGAAACCAATCAATGTGCCTCAAACCGGTTTCAAAAGAAAGTCAATAGTATGACGTTGGTCTTAGATCATTAAACTCACTCACTCAAAACTATTCGCAATTGACATGAAATTTAAAAAACTGCCTCCTTTCGCAATCCGTATTCACTACATATAGATTTCACGATAATACCACGGGAGCGGATATTACTTGAGTGACATCGCAGGGAACAGCTAGTTAGTTACGTAGGCTATGTTTAGTTTATTATGATATTTAAGCAGAAGGTATAAGTAATTCAATTTGGCATCTTTTTAATTTGTATGGTCGTGTTGCTCCCGCGGAACGAGGGCCGTACCGATGCCAGGTCACCACGCTTTCTTAGTCTAAGTAATCGTCGTCTGTTTGCTATGAAATGAACGGCTGCGACTAAGTGCAGTTATTACGATGCTATTTACGTGTCGATTCCGTATCACTCACCGTTTGTTCACATAATGAAAACAAGTAATAAAAAAAGAATTTAAAGGCAGTTCCTACACAATCTGCACAAGTATTCGCAAAGAAAATAATTATTATAGGTAAAATTGTGATAATTTTAGCTGTAGTTAAACGAATAAAAAAAGTATTATTATCGAATGAAAACTTAAACCAAAGTATGTATCAATTGCGAGATATAGAATTGTTAGCATATAAATATTATGCAACAACAAATACGCAATTTACGGTAAAGTTTTAACGATAGCCTATGTATCAACTACGTGTGAAGAGGCAACTTGTGCAATAGACATTTTGAGGTTTCTATAATTTTGATTATTATAGATCATCGTTATCAGTATATATGTAAGAGATATCTAAGTATCTGTTCACTCATCACGATATCTCTGGAACCATAAAGCGTAGATACTTTAAGTTTGGTAGGAATATTCCTTTTGCCGAGTAGAGGTCAGTTAAGAACGGATTTTGCGAAAATCCACCCGCAAGGGGGTTGCGGGGGTGTTAATTAAAAAAAAACACAAATTTTTATATTAAAAACCATTCAAAGTTCACATTTACAAACTATACCTTTTATGGCATGTAAAACTTAGTCAGACTTTTTTGACATAATGAAATCTATCAAAAGTAAATTTGAGGAAATTCCACCTTCAAAGGGCAGTGCGGGTATGTATCTTATTTATAAAACAATTTGCCTAAATTAATGAAAATGCTACCAAAAACATTCCACGCAGACGAAGTCGCGGGTTCACCTAGTCTATATATATATATATATATATATATATATATATATATATATAAAGGTATCCAGGTATCTATTGACTCATCATGATATCTTTGGAACCGTAAGGCGTTGAGGTTTGAAATTTGGTAGGAACATTTCTTTGCCGAGTAGAGGTCAGCTTAGAACGGATTTTACAAAATTCCACCCCCAAGGGGGGTTGCGGGGGTGTTAACTATTGACTCATGGATTCATCACGATATCTCTGGAACCACAAAGCATAGAGACTCGAAATATTCCTTTTGCCGAGTAGAGGTCATGTTTTTCATTTGTAAAACAATATGCCAAAATTAATGAAATTACTACCTAAAAAACATTCCACGCACACGAAGTCGCGGCTTCAGCTAGTTTAACTATAAAGTTATTAGTAATAGTAGTAGATTTTATATATATCTTTTTCAATACATTTTTATAGAAATGTATGTTGCTATTAAAAAAAAAGAAGAAAATAAGAAACAAGACTACAGGTTATATTGTCTAAAGAATGTGGAAATTGGGCTTATTTAGCTTTACTGTTTAAGTTCATTGAATTTGTCAGTTTCATTGTCGCTACTTTATGGAACTACTACGTTTTATTAAAGCCTTCCCTTGTTCGAATCCTAAAGGATATACCGGCGAAGGTCTAAGCGTTTTATTGTAGTATGATGTAGAAGCCGATAAGTGTAATAGATATGAATTATCTCCATCTAAACAAGAGCGTTTTATCGCTTATCAACAAGTGTGATTACAATCAAACGGTAATCTGTGAATCTTAAAAATGTATTTCCGCATTTCCATTTTAATATAATGTTCTCAAGTCAACGTTTCTCGACACTGTGTACCTTCATGTGAAAACTTTCACTGACATTTGCCCCATGGCCCAGTGGACCAGCGGACAGGATTACTTGCATTTTTTAAATTACAACAATAGCAATAAAATATTTTGTACCCAATTTTTATATCGCCGTCTCAATAATACTTAAGTATTGGTATTGTACTTTTGTGTATTTAATCACGCCGAAATATTACAAACATTTCACAAACAAGTAAGATTAATAAAAATGAAAACTTGTTCCTATATCATTCATTATAAAAAAAGTAAAAAATGTTAAAGTAAAATTTTTGGCGAATATGATTATTATTTAATGTGTGAAAAATCTGTGCCGTCTATTAAAAGTACATAAAAATCTTTTTGAGCTTGAGGTATAAATAAAAAAGTACTTTATTGAAATTAGGAAAATTTAACATGATATATATTTTGAAGTAAATGTAGATAAACAAAGGTAAACTAAAGGGTAGGGATTCATGAGCATTGTAATTTTTGTTCTATTTTTCTCTGTGTATTGGCTTCTTAATAAATTTATAACGAAATAAATGTCATACATTTGTACTCAGGTAGATATTGTATACGGAGGATTCAAAACCAGTATCTAAGTAAAATTTACTGCACTTCACTTACGGGACTAATTAGAATAATAGTTAATTACGACCTTACTTAAATTTTAGTTATACAGAGTAAATAAAATACTAAAACTTCGTTTTTTAAAATGAACAGTTAGAGATAATACGCACGTCAATTTCAATGATAAATTGAATTACAAATGAGGAAAGAATAATAAAATATCATGAAACCTCACAAATAATTATCTTAACAACCAGTTGCCCTAAGTCTTAGAATCAAGGAATAGTTGAAATCAAATCAGCATCGTCTCGGTATTTCTGTTCGCGCTTTCGCTCGGATTAGTTTTGATCATGAAACATTTCGAATTGGTTATGTTTCACGGAAATCCAAACGGAGATGACGCGTCAGTGAATTCATCATACTACGTTTGAGTCACGCCTTTCATCTAAACCTACTTACATTGATAAAAGACATTCGATATGAGACAACATTAAAAAACAAGTAATTGTGACGCGCTCTTGGATCCAGCTTTAAAAGTGGAGTGCAATAAAGTTATTATATTGACGTACAGATGCTTTTGAGTTCGTAAGTAGCGTTGATACTGGCGAG
Organism: Elymnias hypermnestra; assembly: GCA_015832385.1. Lineage (NCBI taxonomy): Eukaryota > Metazoa > Arthropoda > Insecta > Lepidoptera > Nymphalidae > Elymnias > Elymnias hypermnestra. The sequence goes on from JACTOM010000921.1 coordinate 149,528, forward strand.
GAATTCTGGAATTACGGCTCCGTGTGTGAGATTTGGTGCTCTAAAACTGTTTCTATCTAGGAAGATTCTGATAAATAAGTAAATAAATAATTATATTGAAATGAGTTCTGTTTTACTCGTGAACTGAAAAACAATATTTTCAAGTAAATTCCTACACTATTTAGTACAATTTTCTTAAACTCTTAAACTTATTAAATACATAGAAACTTTTCATTTCTTTTTAATGTACATTTTCTGCCAAATCCAATTATTAATCATTTTAATTTGTTCAGTGAATTAATATTAACCATTGAAATTTTAAGGAGATATATTATAAAGAGAGAGTCTAATAAAATTGAAACCAATATTTATTATTAATTTGAAATATAATAACGTCTTATTCTTCATTACACCATTATAAATATTTGTATCAACATAATAAAATATAATCTGCAAATACAAATATGTATCGTTTTTATAACAGATATAAAGCTTATAGAGCATGTACTTGGTTCTTAAAGCACGTCATACAGAGCTGGTAAAGGCAAATACATATATTTTATACATGGTAATGAAGTCATAACAAGTATTTTATTAGTTATAATTAAATATCCAATATATCATAAGTGTTTTTGTAAGTAAAATAACATGGAAATGAAAATGTACTCGTATTTATTCGGATAGAGCACTAAATTTTATGCAATTAGTGGGCTTTACGGGATGTGTCACTAAATTTAAGTAGAGCTGTAAGGAAGAGATCTAAAAGAAGTGTCACCGAGGCAGCAGTGCTCAGGAAAACTTTAGAAGTAACTTGGCGTCTGAGCATTACACCAAGTGCAGCTAAGAGTTCTGCAACTACACGAGTGAGTTCGCCGGCATTCTTCCACCGTCGCCAAATGGTAGCTGCATTGATGGCTAGAAGAGTTCCACCAGTACCACACAGGAATGCCTGAAGAAAATTGGTCATTTGACAAACATTTTCCCTCACAAAATGTATTTAATTAATAGAATTACGTACGATAAGACACACTATTTACTGTAAGATTAATTATTTTGAAAATTATAACGTCTTGATATTAAAATAAAGAGTTCATAATCGAGCGAATGAGGCTCAAAATATCGTGTTATAAAAATGAAGAATTGAGTTTATTTCAAATGTAGAAGAATAAAATGAAAGTTGCGAGTTTTATTGCATTTTTACAAATTTTTACATCATTGCAATTTTCGGTGAAAAGATCGCGTGGTAACCTGCATATCCCGCCAACAAGTATGAGCCATGTATAGCCTGTTAACCTAAAAAGGAGAGGCTTGAGCCCTGTAACGGAATGTTAATAAGCCGCTACTTACGTTACTTTAACGTTATATTATAATTACTTAATTTATTAGTGAAGCTTTGAAGCTGGATTGACTCATACCTGAAGGGCCGCACCACCACAATGCTGTACTCCGGCGCACAATGCTAATCCCAGTACTGCAATACAATAGGCTACTAGCAATCCACCTGTAACCGAGTACTCCCATCGAAAAACCTTCATTGACCGCAGATGTAATGTTAACAGGGCAACTAGGATTATCAAAGATACTAAACGCAGCGCTAGCAATGGTGATCGTGCACTGCTTTGAACTATCTGATAACTCAGCAACTGTACTTCGTTATAGACCATTTTTTATATTAATATAAATATGTAGAACTCGAAAGTGAAATTTATTTCAATATAGGTTAATCAAGCTTTTTTAAACTGTCATCCAACATCCAACATTCCGTAATATGTTGTACTAATCTATGTATATTAAAATGATTAAATCTATGAATTAAATGTTTACTCTATGACTATATCCTATGTTTACTTACAAAACTTAGTAAAGTATGTTAATACTAAAATACTAGATAAATCCGACATTAACTAGCTGTGGTTCAATCTGATATTATTTACACATCTGAAATTTCTCGACTCTTAGAAACTTTTAGGTAAAAAAAAAAAAAAAGCAAATATCTAAAATAAAGTATCCAAAAGTACATTTGTAGGCCTCTTATTTATTATCCCACTGTTTTAATGTGTTCTATATTTTATTTAATCGATGAATTTATGTTAAATTGAATAATTTTTATGCTACCTAGCTGTTAGGTTTTTAATGTAAAAAATATAGTTTCAATCTCTGGGAAAATGATCATAATATTCCTTAATAACATTATAAATGCGAATGGAATTTTGTCAGTATGTCACGCTTTCACGCCATAAGTACTGCACCAATTTAAATGAAATTTTATACACAGATAGTCTATAGCCTGCGAAAGGACAAACTAGATGACTGTAAGATCCCTAGAAGCTGGAAACTTATTTTTTGGTCTATTGATACGATTTAAATAAATATGACATTCAAATTTTGTTAAAGATTAAACCTCAAGGGTGTAAAATAACAATCCTTACGAATATTATAAACGCGAAAGTAACTCTGTCTGTTTGTCGCGATTTCACGCCAAAACTCCTAAACAAATTTAAATGAAATTTGGTACACGGATAGTCAGGAACCTCAGAAAAGATAATGAGATATTTGCAGTGATTAGCCTAAGTAGTTAAAAATGCTACCCAAAAACACTAGTCCACGCGTAGCCCCAGTTATTTTTCGGATCCGATTGTAATGTAGATTATTCTTAAATCAACCCCATGACATATAAAAAACTTACCAAAATCGCTCCAGGCCTTTACGAGAAGATCAGTCACATACACATGTACAGAAAATATAATAATATAAAAAAATTACCGCTATTTAAATCTGTACTAAAATTAATAGTCTCTAATACTACTACTCAAATGTAGTGGATTGTTTTGTGGTATTTTATCAATGATTGAAAAAACAAACCATATAGTTAAATGTGTATTTAAGAGGCAGTAATAGAAAGTTAACTAATACTAAAACTTGAATAAAGATGAACCTAGGTTATATTCAATATACATTTTTGCTTACAGGCAAAGTAAGGGGATCGTGCAGTTATCCTGGTTCCCCGGCTCATTCCTACGTTTCGTTCTCTGACGAACAGCTCGGCGAAGGCGTCGTCGCCACCTACGCATGTGAACAAGGGTTCGAGTTGCTGGGCCCTTCTAGAAAAGTTTGTACTTCTTCACGATGGAACCCTGATGGCGTTCCCTTTTGTGGTAAGTGTTAATATTGCAGCAAAATCTTTAACTGTCTACTTGATAAAATCCAATATATATATATATATATATATATATATATATATAAATTTATTATATTATATATTTCGTCCAATATCCCTCGGTGCCTGAAGACCAAAGTCTTCGAACAGTGCGTGTTGCCAGTGTTTTCATACGGATCGAAAACGTGGTCGCTGACTATGGGCCTCATTCGAAAACTCAGGGCGCATAGTCCGACGATTCGACGGACGTTGGGGCCCGAAGGTGTTGGAATGGCGACCTCACACCGAGTGAAGCAGTGTAGGGAGACCCCCCACAAGGTGGACCGACGATATAAGGAGGGTCGCCGGTAGCCGCTGGAGCCAGGCGGCGCAAGATCGGGCCTTGTGGGCATCATTTCGTGAGACCTATGTCCAGCAGTGGTTGTCCATCGGTTGAAGCGACGACGAAGAGCGACAATGAAATTATAACTTTTCCCGCTTTTAAAAGCGGAACAAACTGAATTCGTATTTTCATTTTTTATGAGATATGACAGACGAATGGACCTAATATTACCTTGCATGTTATATATACGTTAATCGCATTATGTATAGAGCATTTCGTGCGGGAAAGCATCTTTTATTTTTACCACACATAGAACGCGAAATCATTGACTATATATAAACTTTCATATACAAAAAAGCGTTAACAAAAATAACTTCTTTATGTACCATTACTTTTATACGTGTAGTGTTGGTATAATGATGTCGATTTAAATGAGCTTTCATTTGTTGGACTTGTCTCCGCCCCGAATAATAATGTACCAATAAAAAAACAAAGGAATTTACAAAAAGAAACTATTTGAGATTTCCTAAACTATTCTTAATAAGAACACTACGAGGAACAACTAATTACAATCTTCGAACGTGTTTTGAAAAGAACTTTATTTTTTCTCAAGTTACCGAGTTATTACGAAAACCACCATAATCTATCGCGCTCGCTTAGCGATTTCCGCACGGAGACCTCGCATCGCTTCTGCTGACCCACTTTTACTTTCTTTGCTGAGAAATCACTTCTCATGATCTGTGAATGGAGTCGAAAAAGCGGAAGATTCATTGTGGATCACTCCCACGGCTCTCTCCCTCGGAAAGTTGCACTGAGTGTATCTAATGCCTAACGTATACGCCCTTTGAATGAATTGGTCATTTTACTTATAACAGACGTAACCATGTAACTTATAGTGGCAGTATAAATATCTAAGTTACTTTACCTAATATAAAACAAGATTTCCTGCTCTTTCCATGGGTACATGTAAATATGTATTACTATAATATAAAATAATTTTAAACCGTTATCCGTGTCAAAAACATGAGTACCGAAAAGGTTGGTAGCATTATCTCGCACAACAATACCTATACGTTATCCAAGTACCTAAGTAGGATTGTGGATGACGACAGCCAAACGACATAATAATATATAAGTCTTTATAAAACATTTGTCCTTACGGTGGCAACGTCTCTATACTAAAAGGCACAAATATACAACAGGTAGATTTTTCTATAATATCAGTTAACGGTTTACTTTCATGAATACATTTTAAAAATCTTTATTATCAACAATTTCTTAAATCGTAGTGGGTTGGTGCATTGACTTCTGAACTAGTGTTAACCATGTCTCAAAAGTAAACTATTTGTTTGTTGTTGTAAATAAAAAGAAAGAAGGTTATTGCAATGATGCATCTCATCATCGCATCATGTAATAAAGCATTCGCGATAATAGCGAAGGTTTTGCCGTTTTCTCATAACAGGTGTACAATAGTCAGGTGCGGCGCCGCTCGCAGACCGCGAATTGCAGGCCATCGTCCGACTTATTGACCCATATCTGAAACTAGTTTGCCAGCGCGAGTCGATGGCCGCACTTTTCCATTCTTAGATCTTACGTTACGATAGGCTTGTTTACATCTGTATTGGTGGAGAGAAAGTTTCTTATAAGTTTAGCTTGTTTAATATATGTAAAAAAATATATTTAACATTTCAAAAGTACTGGACTAACCTAATTGAATAAATAACATTTGAAATTGTGTTTGAAGACATTTATTTTTATATAGAATATAATATTCACTTACATAGAAACTTAAGGTTAATCTAAACTAATATTATAAAGAGGTAACGTTTTTGTTTTTGAATGTATGTATGGTTGTTACGTTTTCACACAAAACTATTGTACCAATTTCTAAAAAAAAATTTTCATTAGAAAGCTACATTTTCATTGTGCGGCATAGGCTATATTACTTTCTCAAAAGAAATAAGGATCCCTAAGAAAAATGCAATAATGTAAACCAAGGTGTAAAACAAAAAAACGTTCTACAATATTATGGAACGTATGAATAATGTATAAATCAGTCCGTGATGCCATATGTCCAACTGCTGTAGTAATGCCACAATAACTACTTTTTTGCATTTTAAAAGCTAATGAAAGTGACGACAATAATCATATCTCTGTGTCAATCTGTTATAAAATACTTCTATACCTGTAAAATACTTTTTAAATTATCAAAATCGGACATTCCAATCAAATGATATAACGAATTTTAAAATCTCAATCAAAAGGATAAACTGCATCCCGGTTCGAACTGCAGAGTATCAAATGTTATACACAAAATTTGATACTCTGGAGTTCGGGAACTTTTGAGACAATAAAGTATTACTAATAAATCTCTTCTCTAATATTATAGAAGAAATTATTGGATTTATTTTTATCAATATATTATAATAAAGCGAAAAAACTGGACCGATTTTGAAAATGCTTTCAATACATAAAATATGTAGATGGATTAGATTATGAATATAAATCTCTATATAATAATCTGAAAGGAAGTAATTAAAAACTAAGTGAAGTGAAACTTTTCTAACTTCTAACAAAAATAAATCTATAGTCCGACTTAGTAGATTTTCCACTGCCACGAGATCAATTACTACGCGTGTGACAACGCAGGACATAGTAGACTATAAAAATTATTACACTTTCGAAGGTACACTTCTGTAAACAATCTTATTACTACTTAAAAAAAGAAAATAATAAATTTTAAAGATGAACATTCGTACAAACACAAAGTCAGTCAGTCAGTAAGTCAGTAATATACAGTAAAACAAAAACAATGTCATTAATGTAAAATATTGATGCTACGTCACTGGATGTGACAAATTAGTTAGTTTTCAATGACAGCTATTTAATAGATAAAATTGAAATTTTTGAAGTGAAACTTCTTTAGGCGAATGAGGTTAAAATTTTTACGGGCGAAACGCGTGATTAGCATCACGAAGATGTACAGTGTTTTTTATGCTAATCCATTTACAAATACCATGTGGCATTTTAATTTTGCGTTATAATTAAATATACAATTTTTCATAAAATATAAATTATATATATATATATATATATATATATATATATATATATATAACAATCAATGCCACTGTTCTTTGTAATATCATAACTTAAGAACTGGCTCACCTATTTAAGTTTGCACAAAATCAAATTCAAAAACAAACTTAATTAATTATTTCTAATACTGACAAAAAACCACGTGGGATTTTTATTTACGACACTTAATATTTTAATGACAATTAAATTCCTAACAGATCTTCCTTTTCTTCCCTTCCTTCGAAGTCTCGGATATAAACAAGACTTAAAAATTACTTTGCCTAAGAAGTTTCACTTCTGACATATGTACTTGGTACACACGCACTTTTTTTTAACAAATTTAATATACTATTTGTTTCCTTAAGAGTATTGGGAAGTTAATTATATATTTGAGCACCATCAAACGTAATATTTTTCTGGCCATAATTGATTCTCGATTGTCGTAGAGTTTTTAATCTTGATATCTTATCTTATTGGTATGGTATAATTAGTAAAAAAAATACTGTTAAATATGTAATTACTAAAACATTTTAAAATTATATAAAAGGCAACTAAAATAATTTTTTTCTGAAGAATTACAAATATTTAACGCAGCAATCAAAAATGTGTCTATTTCCGTAAGGTGTTATATTAGAGCCGATTATTGTTAAAGTTTATTTTTTTGACGAAAAGTCCGGGAAATTATTAACGATTGCAAATTTACGTTTTGAAAAATGATTTCAATGAAATTTTCTCGAACAATTATTTAATTCATAAAACAGAAAGTTGTCTACTTAATTCTTAAATAATTTATGTAAGCTTCTTACAGGCACTGTAAAATGTATTGTCAATTATTGAATTAATAATTGAAAAAAGAGTATTTATTTATGTCAAGTGTTATCAGATTTAAAAAATATATTTGGACTTTAGTTTTTAAATAAGAAAGTAATTTAGTTAATATTTACTCATTATATTATTTTAGATTATTTTCTCTTTCTTACATCACCACATTGGTATTTAACACTAGCATAAATCACCGACTTTGGATACCATTCGTAAATGAATGAACTTTGTTGCTGCAACTATCTAAACGGTATCTCAGTATAAACACGCTACGCCGTTATCTACCGCTATGTACGTACGCCGGATCTATATGATTATTTTGTCGCTAAGTTACTAAGTGATACTTATTAATATTGATTGATGTACACACTTTCATGAGCATAAATCGATAGATAATAGTCTTTTACGTAGTGTCGTGTTACTGTAAGCCGTACATTATGTAATTTTGGTGATAAATTAGTAGCTTTGACCTTCGAGCTTTGAATCTTTTTAAATCAAAATCAAAAGCACTATTGAATTGTTATTATTCTATCCGTAGGTAATAAATCTACCACCGGTTCGGAAAGTTGATTCCGCTGAGAAGAAGCCGGCAAGAAACTCAACGGTTACTCCAAACATAGTTCTTGTACGTTACAACGTGTTTAGCTTTAATGAGGAACTGGAATCAAGTCCAAACATATTTTTCGCTTAAATAATCTTCAACATTATAATATGCCTTTTGTAAGGACGTTTTTAACATATTTCTTAACACTACGTGGAGGCAAATCCATAAGTGATTCGGGCATCGAATTAAAAATGCGTATACTCAACCCAACAAATGAACTTTCTTCACTCTAAATTCTAAAATATGGCATTACAAGTTAGGTTGTAATTCTTGTGTTAAAATTGTGTGTTTCGCTCTTTTTGCTGTATAAATGAATGTTATTACGGATATTATTTAATATATATTGTGTGAATTGAGGTTTCTATGAATTTTTCTTTTAAGGAAACGCTTTAAACTTATTAAGTAATTAGGACAAGCGGTCTAAATCTATGTAAATAATAATTCGTTGTAAAAAATTGGAATTTTTCTTCTTGAAACTTTATCAATAATATGTATTGTGATAAATATTGCACTACAATAAACAACATAGCAGGATAACCTCGACTAGATCTTATAATTACTGAAAAATAGGCAGTTTTCCGTATTATTAAAAATAATGTTTTCATTCACATTAATATGAAAGTGTAAATGACTTTATTATATTAAGATATAAACAAACATTCATAATATTTATTTTTGTGTGTATGTAGTCAATCATTTGATTCTCCCTAGTTCCCAGAGAAAAACAAGCGACTATTTATATGTTTTTATAAACGCTTTAGCTTTCAATGTTATCTATAGTGGCGACAGGTTAGCGCTTGACTGTGATTACACCTGATGGTAATTGATTATACAGCCTAAGATGGGAACGCACTAATCTGGTAAGAGGCAATTTCCCTCTTGTTAATTTTTCTTTTATTATGCTTATTAGAATTTCCTTCCTTTTTAAGAAATTTCAATAACATTCTAATTTTTAGGTCACTCAACAGATTCCGCATTAAGTTAATATAATATAATAATACAATTAGAACTTTCCTTGTCTGAGAAAACATTTATTACGGACGAAATGCTTACCACTAATATCGGACAATAAAAGTCGTACATAATTAATTTAAATACCATACTCATGGTAATTGTACTTCGCAAAATGCTTTCTTAGAGTAAAGTAAGTAAGTAGCAGTCCATTAACGTCCTACTGCTGGGCACAGGCCTCCTCACTCATACGCTGCTCCAATGCGGATTGGCATGCATAGTACACAAGTGTACTCTCTATTCCTTCACTCTCATAGTCCAACATGACGACAATCCGACACGACCGGGGAGAGATCAGGCGCAGGACCGACGGCTTAACGTGCTCTCCGAGGCACGGGGGTGGATCCCACTGCCAAATTTTTCCCAACTCAATATCGATATAAAACTCAATATCGATTTCTAATTGGCCCGACCCAGTACTCGAACCCTCAGGACCTCATGTCTGTAGTCGAACATGCTAACGCATATAGTAACATCGAAGTACCGCAACAAATGGCGTAATATTGGAGTATAAGCCGGGTATTGCAATTGGGTATTTAATAAATCATCTATTTGTTTTATTAACAAAACTGCCTGTCTGTGACTTTGAGGTGAAGGTTTTTTTATCATATTTTAGATTCCTTCTAAAAGAGTTTCGGAAAGGGTTTTCACTAAACTTAAAGGTCAATACAAGAGCTTTATTTTCATAAATATAATAACCTATCTAACTTAAAGTGCAGCGTAATCTGTATAATGTTTATGTAACTAATTTGACAGTAGAGTTTATACTTATTATGATCTCTGCATTAAAAAAAATTGCAGTACATATTTTAATTATAAATCACAATGAAACCTATGATATGTCCTAAGTAACAAATTAAGCAATTTGACAGGAAACGTTTATGTATATTGAATCAAATATTTTTAACATAACCGTTGACTTATAAAGTTTTTTTTGGTAAAAAATTGTTTTCCTATACCTAGATGACTAACGCTATCTAGTATTATATTTACTTAAATATTTATAAAATGTGTCTATGATAATATAGGCCATCTTCATAAACATTTCTAGCTATTATAAATTAATAAAAAAAGTCCAAGGGTCTGTCAGACCACACATACTTTATGATTCTGGATTTGCTATTCCGTTCTTAGAAGTCGGCTTACGATTTTACACGGTTTTTACACTTATATTTACTACGTGTTCTATTATCATTATACATATGTAGGAGTTTGTTTTATTAATCTAAGTACATTGCAGAAAGTGGTAGATTACGCGTTAATGTATTAAGGTTACTGTGAAACTTTTCCTTTAAAATTAATTACACTGCTGCATGGCCTTTCCTTCCTTTACTTGCAGATACTAACGAGGTACTTTAGTTCCGGAAATTTTGTTTTTGTAGCCTGGCCGACTAATAAAGAACGTTAGAACTTACACTTAATCTATTGCTACACTGTTGGTAAAACATACGGTTGATATGTTATTTAGTTATATTTGTCATTATTATTTTCTATAAATTATTCATTATCATGACGTCATCTAATGTAAAGATATGATCGTTTTAACTTGCAAAGTTGCATTTTTCATATCAATAATATGATATTTTACATTAAACTTTCTAATTGATCTATAATTTTTAACTTTCGATATAATATCAATAAAATCAAGATTTTTAATACTAATTCGAATTTAATCTGATATTACATAATTAATGTGAAATCTAAGTTACATCATTAATGTATAAACACTTTTTCAATATTTAAATTTATATTGCTTTTAGAAGAAGTAAATGGTAATAGATGGAAGATTTATAAAATCTACTTATCTCAACATCCTATAGTGGGGCCGAATTAATAAGGACGTGCTGTATCCTGCGGCGTCACTCGCTTAACTACCTTTAGAAACTGATAAACAAATAGAAAAGCAAAGAAAATTGAATGGGAATTTAAATAAATTAATACACTATTAATCAAATTCCCGCGAAGTATAGGCTGTTAAATAAAAAAATAAACCTATTTCTACTAACGTTCACAATATATAATACCCGTACAAATAAAACACAAAAATTGTTTGTACCTATGTCCATTATAGAGTTTCAAACCACCCAACTGATGGGTCCCAAACTAGTTACATTAGAAAAGCAATAACAAAGACAGTTTCAGACCACTAAACTCACTGACTCATTCACTCATCACGAGATTTTTAAACCCGTTCGCGATGTAGACGACAGTCATTACCATGGAACTGCGAATTACACGGGTGACATCGCAAGGAACAGCTAATTATTATTAAAATCCATCATTTTTCGACGAACGGAAAGATTGTGGGGCGACCTACATAGTGGAGCAATTCTGAAGTATGTATAGTTCACCTATGAGTTAAAATTCTTCCATGAATGAGGAAACCCAAGTAGTGGGTCAATTATACAAACATTAGATTAGATATTCGGGTCAAGCATTTGTATTTTAAGTATATCAAATATATTAGAGGTAGTGACTCATTTTAACAGAAAATATTATTAATATAATTTATATTCATAATAATCGCATGCAAATTTATGAGTCACGGTCAGCCGACTAACGGCTTTCACTGCCAGAGACGACCGAAATCGACTTTACAGTTTACTTTACTTCAAAATGTTTTTTAAACGTATCCATAGGTTGTCTCATAGACGCCTACAGTCAGACTCCACGTCTGACTGTAGGCGTCAAGGATTTTGCCAACATTACTCTGTTTTTTTTGTATATCCTAATTTTTATATTCTTGAATTGAAAGCAATAAGTAAATAATGGGGCACATAGCGCGAAGGACCGATGGACGTTGGGGACCGAAGGTGCTGGAGTGGCGATCGGACGGCACAATGTAAGCAGACCCTCACTGGTAGCCGCTGGAGCGAGGCGGCGCAAGATCGAGCCTTGTTGACGTCATTACGTGAGACCATGTCCAGCAGTGGACGTCCATCAGTTGAAACGACGACAAAGTAGCTCCCAATCCGACTTCGCCGGAACTTGCATATTCTGAGTATTCTGTACTGTGTATTGTTCAACCCTAACACTCCACCTTATCTAAAAGGTAAGTATGAGTTTTGTTGTGCCAACAACCTTAACGCACGCCGTGCTGATGAGCTTATGCTGAAAGCACAGCACTGCAAAATAAAATTCTACCACAAATCCTTCACGGTCAGTACTATAAGCTTATGGAATGCGCTACCAGTCAAAATTCGCCAGTGCCAGAGTATCTCCATCTTCAAACAGCGTGTGGTGGACCACTATTTGTCTTTATCTAATTCTCAGCATCCTCAACGCTTGACATGGGCTTGCATAATGGTTTATGTATGTATGTATGTAATAAATATATATATTTATGTGTATGTATGTATTTGTATTATCATAAAAATCTTTATGCATGTAAATAATATATGTATCTATTTCTATAGTAACACCGCCTACCTTCTTTCTCTTTTCCTTGACTGTCTCCCTAACCGCAAGGGTTGCCTGGTACAGATGTGGCAATAAGATCGCCCAATTGCACACTAAATTTTGTTAATTTCTAGTTATTGTGCTTTTCTTTTGTCCTATTTCTGTGGTGTTCAATAATATATTTATATCTATCTAACATAGAAGTAAACGTTTATATATATTTAAACAAAATCATTTTTATTGTTACACATAATATTTACGTGTAGTTTTGTCCTCTTAGCGACCGTTAGAACACGCTTAGAGTGTATTGCAAGATATGTATAAAAATCATACCGTTTTTCACATGATTAAATTACTTTTGTTTATACCTAACTCGCATAATATATTACCAACGAAGCAGACTATCCAATTTTTTAATAGTAATTGTTATGGTACTTTAAAACAAATGTTATGCTTTAATATATTCATAACCGTATGTGCCCGTCTCAGATGCACTGTATCGACCCAGTGGGAATATGGAAAAGTAAAAAAATTCCTACTTTTTCGATGTATAATCAGTCATTCATGAGTTATTAATGGTGTAATTCACTGGAATTTGTTTTTATTTTATATGTATAATTAAAAGTAAAACACTTAAGGCGTAAATATTTTCTTTGTATATGCTTTGTTGTGTGTGTGATTATATATTATGTAATTAGACAAACCCCGACTCCAATATAGACCTTTGTTTAAAATTAATGTGTGTAATGTAATGAAATGATAATTTGTAGCTTAGTTGTCTATGAAAAATTATATTCTTAAAACACCTGCCGTGAAGAAATTGTATGCTTCTGACATAGGATATATAGTATACACGATATTGGCCGTCGGATTATACGATACTTGACTGAATTACCGGTTCAATCAGTGTCATGGCACTGAGCTTGACCTGGCTCAACAGACACAGGTGTTGATACAACCGAGAAGCGTGCGACCGTATTGCTACTTAGCAACTTGCCACTTATTTAGCATCTAGAGCGTAAACGATATACTGCGACAACCTACACGGATTTATTTCACTTTATGCACCGTGTCTATGTGTGTATACACAAACAAAATAGCTTAATCTGCTCATTCTTTGTCACAGCTCAGTCTTAGATTACTTCCACGTCAAGATATTTTTATTCTATTTGAAATTTCGGGATAGCGAGTGGCCTATGATACGTGTTATATATGTACTGTAATCTTTAAAAGTGTAAACTAATGCTGCTAACACTCCCATGCTAAATTATCCTATTATTTGAAGAATTACTTATACTATATCAGACTGAGTTTGTTGTGGGATATTTTCCAAACAGTGCGCGAAGAAAGCCTCATAACATTAGATTGAAATAATCGTCACAAGAGTGCTGTAAAAGCTTACACAAATTATTATTTTTTTAATTGATTCGATTTTAAAGGAAATTTAGTAAGAATAAAAATGCATGCAATAATTTTGTTTCAGTTCTCAATGTCGCGGCCGGGAAAGCGCCAATGCAAATCTCTACAGAGGATGGAGGAGTTCCTCAAAAAGCATTAGATGGTAGCACAGCCGCAACATTTAACGCGGAAACTTGCACTCTTACCAAAAGTGAGAGGGTTCCGTGGTGGTACATTAACCTTTTAGAGCCATATATGGTTCAACTAGTGAGACTTGACTTTGGAAAACCCTGTTGTGGTAAGTTAATTCTCGTTAACACATATCACTTTGGAAGAATAGGGACACAATTGAAACTTCTGATTTTATAGGAGAACCGTTTAGAATTTAAATAAAACGATTAAAATATGAAGTCCCACAATAGAATACAAACAATTCTGGATACTGCTGTGCCCTTATCTGATATGTTGAATTGTGTGAATATTCAATAATATATAGTAAAACGCTTTGACTTGTTTAATGTTATAAATATGCTAAAATAATTAAGTCACTTAGTTAATATTCAGCTTTGAATTTTACATGCTGTAATTTTATCAAACATTTTATCACCACGAAGTTTCACTAAGGACCCAAAAATAGCGACTTGATAACTACAAGTCTATCTTAAAAACCCTCTTAAATTGTATGTCATTTCAAATACTGTCTTTGGACAGCCTAAGGCTTTATCGTCTATTAATTGTTGTCTAGGTCTAGACTGACCCATTAATATCTTAGAATATATTTTAATTTTACTTCAAGTAACTATGAGATCACCGTCAAGTGTTAATCAGCGCACAACAAAAATGTGGTAATAAAATATATTATTTGTATATTACACTTAGTTTACTTATTTCTAGTCAAATTTAGGTTAAAAGGTAAGATATTTGAATTTTAACAAACGCCCAGAAGACTTTATAAAGATGATAAATAAATTTAAACCTTTTATTAAAAGATAGCCAATCGGAAAATCGTATTAATAATTTGAAGGATTCAAAAAATATGTAGGAATGTGTGGATTCTAAATAGGATAAATTAACATTTAGGTTGTAGTGTTGATGGTAAAATAAAAGAAACCCGACTGAATTTGTTGTGGGCGCGAAGATACCCTCGTAATTTTATATTCTAAATCTTTCCTTAAAAATATTATTCAAACGACATTTGACCGTTCAAAATTGTTGTCAAGCCCTACTGAAGCAAAGAATTTTTGCATACCTTAGGTGAACCATGACTTTAGTTTGTCATCGCAACGGTTTCATAAGCATAATGTATTGCGTTTCACTAAGCGCTGTGTTATCTGCGTGTCTGCCAAGATCAGTCTGTTAGTATGTCTTTTTTGACCTATATGTGCGACAGAGCTTGAATTCACTCTACAGGCGTTAACTTACTAATTGAACTCTTCGTACGTAGTGCATTTTGCCAGATGCAAAATAAAACGTGTTCAAAAAGCTATTTGTTGACATACAGAGCACCGATTTTTCATTGCTTCCTATTAGTTCACACAGTCCCAGTATATTGTATCTCCTGCTCATATTTTCATACGTTAATAAAATACTATTTTATATCCACTCGGGTTCAAATACATTTTTGTAGTGGATAATGCTTGATGTCCATATGGTTCTTTCAAATATTAATTCACAATTGTATAACGCCTTCAATTAAATTCCTTCTAGATCATTTTGTTTGTTTTTTTAGTAGTTCTGTACATGTTTTGAATTTTATAATAGTATAAGCAGATCCGACAGAGGCTTTAAGATGCATAGAACTACTAGTGCTTTTTTTAATCCATCCACGAGTGCAAGTCCTTCGCCCTGACTATTGCAGTGTGATATTATAAATTTATATTTTGATTTTAAAATAAGAACAACTTCTACAAATTAAAGACATCAATACAAAATTTCCCACATTTGTATTTCACTAATCCAAAGTATTGTAAATACAGCCTTAATTGTGCTTTCCATCGTAAATGTGTACAAGTAAATCATATAACTTAATATACACAAGCTGCCATCAAATGGAAATGCGGTAAGGCTTTCGACGACAATTTAGTCTTACTAATACTTATTATTATAATGGTATTAAATTATAATACGTTTGTGGACAAGCCTCAGTAACTACTAAGATTAGATACCTTCACAGTGAAAGTTATAAGAAGTCTTGTAAATGCAGGACGTAACGAAAGATTTTATGTGAAAACTTTCAAATGATGGCGTTCACAATAATATTATTTTAAAATTAATGAAATGAAATTATTTATTTAAGATAATGCTAATTAATAATCTTATTAATCCTTTATATATGTGATGGCTTCTCTATTTGTTCCGTATGCGTATGAGACAATAGGCATATATAGGGGTTCCGAAATTAATACACTCATTTAAGTTTAGATCCAACCGACATCGTTTATTTGAATCAATCAAAACAAAGTTAAGATGAATCCTAATCATAAAATTACATTTTACAACTTAAATCTAATTCTCGTTATCTTCTGCTGTTAGTACTTCACACCTATACTTGTATTTAATTTCATACGATTATGATTATCGTATCGTCCCACGAAAACCGTAGCGAAGAGTAGATGCGGTTTTACGAAGAAAATTCTGGAACTGTTTAATTTTAGGTGTCAACAATCCAGCAGTAATAGTTGTACGCGTTGGAAATAATCGCCCTGATCTCGGAACCAATCCAATTTGCAACCGTTTCACGGGTTTCATAGAAGAAGGACAGCCGCTATTTCTCCCTTGCAACCCGCCTATGCCAGGGGCTTTTGTCAGTGTACATTTGGAAGCTTCAGTTTCTAGCCAACTATCTATATGTGAAGCTTTTGTTTACACGGACCAAGCGTTACCAATCGAAAGATGTCCACAATTTCGTGATCAACCACCCGGTAGCACGGCGACATACAATGGAAAATGTTACATATTCTACGATCGACAACCGTCCAACTTCCGTGACGCTCTAACATTTTGCCAATCAAGGGGCGGGACATTAGTGGATGAAAGTAATCCAGCATTACAAGGTTTCATAAGCTGGGAGCTTTGGCGAAGACATCGGTGAGTAGAAAGACGAATTATATTTGCTGTGCGTATACGTATCTTATCTGATTTTTTTATACAATCTTATTGGACAAGTGTAGGTTATTGCATCATAAATCGCTGTGGAAAGCCTGGAATACATAATAGCTAATTTCATTAAAATTAAATTTTTTTGCGTTAATTTGACCAGTCTAATGATTAATGTGTGGTGATCTAGATAGCTTTTCTTAGTAAGTAGCAGCCCATTAACGTCCTCATTAACTCACTCATATGATAGAGGGATTTTAGAGTATAGACCAACCACGCTGCTCCACTGTGGATTGGCAGGCACACAAGTGCGCTCTCTATTGCTTCACTCTCGCAGTCCGATTTGACGGGAAACAGGCACGACCGGAGAGCGATCAGGCGCAGGACCGACGGCTTAATGTGTTCTCCGAAGCACGGGGGTGGATCTCACCTCCAACTTCCCAACTTCGGGCAAATATTGAAAAAATCTTGATTGATTAACTCAATATTGATTTTTGAATTTGCCCTACCCGGGATTTGAATCCAGAACCTTATATCTGTAGTCGAAAATGCTAACCACTAGACCAATGAGGCAGTAGATAACTTTTCTTATTGTATCAAAAATTCCGGATAAAACTGTCGTATTTTAAACAATTTAAAGGAACTTTCATTTCAATTTTGTATTGATTAAGAGATGTAGATATGAAATTTTATTGCACAAGGTTTATTGATGCGAATTTGATGATAAGCGAATTTGTATTGCGAATGCTATTTCAAGCTTTGTGTAATGTTAAAATGATTATGATTGATAGTGTTACGTGAAATGAAGCAAATTGTTTGAACAATCTTTAAAAAGAGTATCCCTCTAAACAGAAAAGCAAAAAGCCAACGCGATTCACTATTTAAGAGTACACTTTGAAGGGGCGTGAGACAATAAAAATTCGTGCATCAAAATAATTTAACAAGACATCGATCAAAACAGTCGGATTTTTTTTTCATATCAAACAATCAGTGATAACGCTATACATAAAGAACACCATTGTAATTGTTGACGTTCTTTTGACACAAAATTATATCATTTCTATTGCGATACAGTTACCTAGAAAAAATAAACGCACCTATTAGTTGAATGATCCATTACAGATCCGCTACGCGAAGCAGAGCGAGGTGATTTGAGTCAATTTCTGGTGCCATCTTCTACTTGAATGTTACGTTTTAGCCGTTATAGTGATTGGACATTGTGCACCAACGGGATCGTTCATATTATTGACGGCAGAATTACTCTTAAAGATATTAAAATACATAGAAAATAGCAACAGTAGGTAGCGTGCCACTTGCCAAGAATGTGATATTGACATTATTACGATTTTCTTTTAAACTGAACAGTAATACAATTTCAATTCATTTATTTTATATAATAATGATAGATTATAAATTTTATTATCGTGTCAGTCTGAAGCTTATGAGAAATTAGTCGACTCACGACCCTTCACCGTTTGTACCCGTATTGGCAGGCAGTTTGATTAGGAAGACTCTTTTAAGTTAAAGTTACAAACAGATACTGCAATATTTTCATATGTAAAGTCACGATCTAGCTCTTATTACGCGGCAGACAGGGTGGGTCAATAAAATACTCTTTAAGGGAATCTTTTATTGGCTATTATATCTGGTTGCCGCCTAGCACTGGTGGTAGGTACGAATGCGCTACTGGCCTGAATGTAGCACCCAGGTTCAGGGGTGCGATTGTAGACTCTGGACTCTCTCCTCTGGAACATCCGAGCTGAGGGTTAGAATATGTGGATAAAGTTATACTTAAAGAAGTATATATGGTGTGAACTGTTAATTCGTGGTTGCGTAATCTGTGTAATGGGTTTAATGTAAACATTTTCAGAAATTACATTCATTGTTTATATTTGCGAAATAATTTTCTTCGAAAATATTCAACCATAAGCGTTTGCGAATGTGAAATTTGATTTTGCAACGATATTTACAGCGAAGTCTTCGGTGTTTTTGTATGTTCATATTTCTCGATATCAGGTGCATTAAAATTTACCAAGAATCGGTGCAGTTTGAGTTCGAAACTTTAACAACCTTGAAAAATGCTTTTGTAATCCTAGAGGAAACAAGAACTGAATTGGCTCCGTAATATTACAATGGCTAATTATTCATGAATTATTGTCATATACTTAATCGATGACAAACTTAAATCATTTATAGTTAATCTTGCCGAAAACTACTACTACTTAGATTTCTTATTTGAAACATGCTTCGTCTATTAGGTTATAATGCGCTATCTTAAAATCTATTATATCTTTTTTGATTAATATTATATAACAACCAATTAAATAAAATTACAGTGTTTTATGGATAAGGAGATAAATAGAATAGTTTCGATCGGCCTTTCAAATTTTACTTCATACAAACCTGTGTTCCAGGGTGCAATTGAATTAAATTTTAATTCTGGCAATTAAAATAGACCGATTTTTTTATACTTATAAAGATTTTAAATTACTTTTTATTGATACAATAGTACGGTGTAACGAAGTAAATTATACTAAGCAATCTATCCCATTTTAAATGTATAAAGCAATATGTGTTTGCAAAATTGTTAATATCAAATGGTTGATAACTGACTGACATAATGTTGTGATTGATAGGAGTGACAGCAGCAGTCAGTACTGGATGGGAGCCGTCCGCGACCCACAGGACCCAACGAATTGGAAGTGGGTGAATGGTAATGACGTGACGGTATCCTTCTGGAACGCTCCTGGTGGTGTTGACGACTGCGCCAGGTTCGATGGCAGCAAAGGGTGGCTTTGGGCTGACACCGATTGCGATTCCAGATTGAACTATATTTGTCAACACCGTAAGTCTGTTTTATTCGGCAAATATTTTAATCTAACTATACACATACGCTCACAAGCACCCATACACACACACACACCCACAGGTACACTTGCACAGTTTACGGATCCAAGGTACTTAAAAGTGTCTTTGCATTGGTTTTGTCCAAATAAAGTTGTGTGTATTATTATTATAAAAATTGCGATGCGATTTAACGTTGCATGTTTTATGCGAATTATTATGTGCGAATGCATTTTATGATACGTGTAATTTATATGTGTTATACGTATGGGCTGCTGATATATTTCTTTGTGTTTCAGAACCAAAAGCATGTGGTAGGCCCGAGCAGCCACCCAACTCGACAATGATTGCAGACCGCTTTGTAGTTGGTGCAACGGTAGAATATGCATGCGACGATGGTTATCTGTTAGTCGGGCCTACTGTTAGGACTTGTTTGGACACTGGATTTTACGACGACTTCCCACCTGTTTGTAAAAGTAAGCAATTTTTGTTTATGACATTTATATAATGAATTAGTACTATTGATTAAATATTTTATTTCGAGTTAAAACTAGACAAATGTTAATTTATGTATTGTCCTCTTAAATAAATGAAGAAAATCATTTATTAATATTCAAACATACTTTGAATATATTGTGCAACCAAATTTTCTCGAATATTAACTTTCGATCTGACGTTTACATTGCTTGGAATAAATTCTTGATTACATTATGTACCAATAATGTAATCAATAATGCTCGTTATTGTGTAGAATATGACATTTTTATGGCAGCTTTATGTACATCAAGAAGAAGTGATATTACTTGGCACTAATCTGCAAACAAAGTTCACGATTTTACGCTAAGTACTAAGAATCTCTCGTAACTTTGCATAAGATTGTAGTCTACTTTTACTAAGACAGCTCCGTTTGAGTGGTCAAAGGTAAACCGATTATGCCTTAGTTAGTTAGATAGTAGGTAATCAAGTTAGACATTGATTTCTTGTCAAGGTAACCAAACACCTGAGTTTATCGATAATTTTATCTTGGGTAAATGTGTATTTGAAAACATCATCCATCGAGTTCATTAGCCTCATATATTTGTACAGGAATAGAGTGTGGATTCCCTGCCGAGATATTGCATGGAACCTACAAGCTGATCAATGGGACAGTGTCTTATCTGTCGCATGTGCAATACTCTTGCAACGCCGGTTACGAAATGGTTGGCCGATCACGCCTTATATGTGACATTGACGAACGATGGAATGGACCTCCGCCACGTTGCGATGGTAACATTATAAAATTTACACTTAGCTGATAGATTAATAGAAAACAAGATAAATTGCTCCAGCATAAAATAATAAAAAATGATATTCTAATAATGATGCTGTTAAAAAAAAGAGTAATCGACTGTGCTTGTTCTGGTTTCGTCTAAGAACAGCGCGCGAAGGAACCGTCGTAACTTTAGAATGCTAATAAAACGTTTTAAATATACGATTTTTTTCCGTCCCATCATAAAAGGTGTCATTAGTACCGTCATATGTCTTCGTTACACTTTGTACAAAACTGTGTTTCAACAAGCTACTCTCCAAAAGCTCGCTCAAATTTACTCAAATTTACTAACAAAAGTTTCTTATTACATGACCAATGAAATTATCGTTATAACTGGAGAAGAATACGCCGTAGTTGTAAATGAGTTTTTGTAATCGTCGCGGGGTCACCTTTCTTAACCCATTCTTGAATATAAAACTTATACATGTTATTTTCCTAATAAGAATTTTTTTTCTATAGTCGTACAATGTGAAAAACCAGCACAAATTTCAAACGGTCGTGTGATTGTGCCAAATAATGCATCAGTTTTCGGCGCACAAGCGGAATACACTTGCGCGAGAGGATTTGACTTGCACGGTGCACGCAGAATTACCTGTCTGGCCACGGGTTTATGGGACAAACCTGTTCCACATTGTTACCGTGAGTCAATTTTATAAATCTTATTAAAGTAGATATATAAAAATTATAGTCAATTCCTTACTAGCGACATCATACTAGGTCCGAGTCACGCCTCTCAATTAACAGCTTTGCTCGATAAAATATACAACATACGACAACATTGTAAATCAGGTAATATAAATATTAAAGTCATTTTCTAAACTTACTTTTACGTTAGTTTACAAATAGCGCTCTATAAATTAAGTAATAAAATGTAAGCAATGAGTTTGAATACATTGCAAAACATTTTACACATTGCATTCTTATAATTGATACAGCGAGATCAAAAGCGGCTAATTTCAAACAAGGAAGTTATTTTGCAAATTTATTTAAGGATTAATTCAATAGTATTTTTCTATTAACGTAGTTGTAGTATATTGTAAAACGTATGTGAGACTTAAATATGCATTAAAGTCTAGAAAGTCTTAAGAAGATGTATAAGTCTAATTAAGTTTTATAATGAAACATTATATCTAACTTGACTAATGAAGTGAATGACATGCTTTATTTTTATTTTAGCAACCGAGGAAAGTACAACTACACCAATGACCACTACAACTTCTACCACTACTACAACTACACAACAACCGACGACTACTACAATAGTAACAACACAACCCCCTACTACACCGCTTTTAATACTTCCTCCAAGAACAAGAACACAGAGACCGGTGTCAACGCCTAATCCCTTTGTAACGCCGAGTTTACAAACCACTAGACGACCCCGTCCAAGGATCACTACAACAGAACGTTCAACCACTAGGACCTATGAAAAGCCACCTCTAAGAAAATATACACCAGCTGATTCCCAAAATTCACCCGCCAGCCATATTCCGCATACAATTGTTGCGAGTCATCCGAGAGAAAACCAGGTCAGTCTTATAAAAAAAACCACTTAGCCACTACACTAAAACATACATTTATTTTAACAAATCATCTAACGGTGTTGTGTGTACAAGTGCGAGGAAAGTTCTTAAAATTAGTTCTTCATAGTAATAAAGGCTCATGCACTTAACCATGACTGTCGCTTACATCCTTACAATAATATTAAAATTTCATGAGATACTACAATGTAGATTTGGACGAAAATGAAGCTTTAAATAAAACTATTCCACGGCACTGTAATCCGAATAGGGCCTGATACAACAAATTTAAACTATTCTTGAACATACACATAAAAAACTTCTTCAAAATGAGTCAAGCTGTGTAATACTTACTATTGAAAAATAGGAGTTGGTGATAGAAATGTGAGAACTTAGGGTTGTATGTATTTTTGTGAGCTGTATCACAAAAAAATAAAAATTCGTCCAAAAATTAAAAAAAAGTTTTTGGGTGACCAACCCTTATCACTTAGGGGTATGAAAAATAGATAGTAGCCGATTCTCAGGCCTACTGAATACGCATATAAAATTTGGTACAAATCAGTAAAGCCGTTTCGGAGGAGTACGGTAACTAACATTGTAACAGGGAAATTTTATATATTAGATTTAAATAACCAAAACCGTATACTGACTCACGCAATATTTATCTGTACCAACATGATGCTTAAAAACATATCATGAGTACAAAAGGTGCAGTTATAGATAATTTATCTTTGAAATATTATCTGAGAAAATTTGGATTTTATACTGGGGTTATAATATACACACAAACACACTCATATATTTATAAAATATTATCAATACGAAACTGAGCCACATTAAGGCGTGACTCGATGTTACTAACGCCCAATAAGGGATTAAGTTATTTATATATTACAATAACGTACGATTTCCAGATTTTTGGCAATGGTGATAATATCAGAGCGGAACAGACACCACGGGTGAATGTGCCTCTTCCAGTAGATGGAGATAGGCGAGAAACATTTGGGGCACGGCTCAACATAGGTGCCGTGGTCGCTGTTGCGGCATTTGGAGCACTTGTATTTCTTATTGCAATAATCATTACTATAGTCATCTTAGTAAAAAGGTGAGTGATTTTAAAAACGCAACACAAAACTACAATGTTATTTTATAAACGGCGGCCTAGACATTGAAAAAATCCGATGCAAATGAATCAATAAAAATATGCATCGACTTCCTAAGAAATATGGAGATAACGAAAACGTTGTGAATAACTTTTATCATGAAATGTTGGTTAGTACATTAAATAAAATATTATCAAGAGTAGTATGTTACTCCCAAAAATGCTTTATTTATAGTTAGTCAGACAATGGGAGTGTGAATGATAACAAGTGCGTTCTTGTCGGTCAGCCTAAAGGTATTAATGTACCTTAAAATATAAATGCGAAATTGTTTTTTTTTCATATGTATACATTTATATGAAATATTTAACATCGTTACCGTCAATATCGTATTTTTTAAAATGTTCAATTCTATTATATAACAGGTAATTTAAGGAGTTTAAAAATTTCATTATTCAAGGTGTGCTCTAGATCAGTTCTGAATTGATTTGTGCTATATATATACTTTATATTTCACATCATCTTAAAATTTGAGTAATTTGCTTTTAAGCATTATACCATCTGTATAATAAATATTCTAGGTTAGATAAAATAATATTAATGAAATCTAAAGTCGTAGTAATATATATGCAAGGAATTAATTTAGGCACCTTTGAATACTTTTAATATAAACCAACTGTTTGCCGCAGTGTCATCAACTTATTGATGATCCACATGATATATGAAAAACTCCCTTTGCTAAATTTCAAGGCGATGGGATATATATTTTGGAGAAGTTATTGTTTTTGGGGTATATACAAAATGGTAGGAGACCGCTCCCAAAAACAAAGACAGATGATAGTAGTAATGAAACCTTTGATGATGGGACATAAAGAAATCAATCCTAATTTTTAAAACGTTTTATTAGCAAAAAAATATATATATATTTGCATTATTTACGCTCCATCACGTTAGTACACCTAAATGAAACGATAATTTCATTAAAAAAAACATTAGTTTACTAAAAAAACAGCCATCAAGAAAACACACAATCAAGTAACGTACTAATGGAGTGTATAATATTTTTTTTTTAATCAGAATCCGTCCCATCATCAAAGGTGTCGTCATCGTCTGTCTTCGTTTTCGAGAGCAGTCTCCTAACACCATGTATAGATAAATTGATTAAACAGAAAGCAATTTTACTTTGTATTAGACCTGAGTGATTTTATTAGTAAACATAAAATGCATAAATAGCGGCGACCGCAAGCAAGCAAAGGTGCCGGTCCGCGAGCTTCCATCGCGTTGGTACACGTTATTGGCGTTGCCGTTTCCCGACCAGCAGGTCGGAAGGCGGGAGTTTGTGCGCGCCCATCGACACACTCACCGCGCGGGACATTTCTCCAACCCGTTATAGCCAGTGCGTTTATATTTTAAGGTACCGCACGCGGCTGACTTGGTGGCTGATTCACAATATGTATATTACAAACATTTTCTATGATACCTTCCCGATATTTCGAAATACAGCAAAATATTAATACAAATTAGACATTATTACGAAATTGAGTAACTTTCTTCTTCGTCGTGGTCACGGCAATTTATTTTTGGGCATGTGTTAATTCGCACCACCAGTGGCCATTTGACCTTATATATAATAATATATATGGTATGATTTTACTAGCTTTAAAGTTATTTAAATGTAATATACATGGTATTAGGAGACCGCTTCTGAAAACAAAGACAGACGATAGTACTAATGACAGCGTTGATGATGGGACGGAAAAAAATGATCCAGATTTAAAAGTTAATCATATTTTTAAAACGTTTTATTAGCATTATTTACGCATCACGTTAGTATGAAATGTACTCACGGGCGCGGCGTGAATTGTTTAGTTCATTGAGCTGTGCGTTCGAGCACAATCTGATTTTGAATTTGTTTTCATTGCTGGTTTTCTTTTAGTAAAGTAATGTATTTTTATAAAACTATCGTTTCATTTACTTCTACTAACATGATGGAGCGTAAATAATCTAATAAAACGTTTCAAAATATGTTGTTTTTAGCAGGGTCGATTCTTTTCCGGCCCCTCATCAAAGGTGCCATTAGTACTATTGTACACCTTGTATAATGCAGCCAAATTCCACTTTACATTTTAATAGCCTAAAATAATATTTAAAAAATCAAGAAGTCCAAATCGACACATTCAAATTACAAAATACGTTGATTCACTTATATTAATTATTCAATTAAATCTTGCATGGTCAAGCATTTTATGTTATTCTAAATACTTATGTCATCGGCTAATTCATTGAAGATTTTGAGGGCCATAATATAAAAACTATTTTTATATATTATAGATTGATATCATTTAAGGGACATTTTAATTTACTTTGTCCAAATTCTTCTACCATGTCGACATGGCAACATAATGAGAATTTTTGTAACAAAATTATATTAATGTTTAAGATTGATACACATATATAATGTGTAATCGATTAAAATGCAATCGATAAAAAAGACTTTTTTTATTTAATCAAAGATTCCATTCAAGCCACATAAAAATATTACTTACACAGAGCCGACCGATGTATAAACAAAAAATAAGTTGATATTTCTCGATCCTGTATGATACTGAAAATCTAAGAAAATATTATATTTACGTAACATATTTTGAAATTTTGCTCTTTGGCAGCCACCTTGTCGCCTACCGCACGGCACACGTTGCACAAATTACATTACATTAAATAAAGCAAATGAAAGTCTAACGATTCTGTTGAAAACTTTTCATTCAATTTGGCTGTGTCGTAATAAAAATTAGTTTCAAATGCACCCGATCACGCACGCTTAGTAATTGAAATATACAGAAATTTGTTTAAATATAAACTTAAGGAACACCCGCGTGAAACTGTTATGCCACGAAAGTCACATTTCCTTTAACAATACACAATCATGCACAAGGAATATAGAAAGGCACATTTTATATAAGCACTAGCATAGCCCAGAAATGCTTCTCTGCAGCTCCTGTAGTATAATACATTTTATTCTGAATCTTATAGCTTATTATGTTATTAGGTTATTATGCATATAATTTTAAAAATAGTGTCTATAGAAATAAATCTAATTTATTTTTACGTTTAGGTGGATATTCTAAAATAAATAAACATCTCGTACACATAAATAGGCGCTGATGTTTCATCTCCAATCTTAGGCAAATACAATTATTATAAACATATGCGCTGAACAGACATTAGACAATTAAGCATTGCACGGTTTGGTGAAAAAAAAGGGACTTGGTGAGAAAATTTTGATATCTTCGGGCTCTATTTGTCAAAATTTTAAGTTACCCACCTGAAACACCAATGCGGTGTATTTTTTCAGCTTTGTAAAAGCATTTCCTTTCTTTAGCTGCAATGAGAACTGTGCTTAGCAGAAAGATGCTAGCAGGCCATTTTGTTACTATATTTCCACTTTAACAAGTGTGATAAAACATTCACTATGTCAGCAGAAAACATAACGATGGCAAGCGCTACAAGCACCACGTGTCTCCTGACTGCAACACCGTTGCCTCACTGGATTCGTCGTCGTCCGAGTCGCGAAGCGGTCTCAATAGATATTACCGACAAGCATGGGAAGAGTTGCACGAGGCAGCAGGTGCGAAACATGGCCATAGAAAACACGACCGGGAAGCGCCTAAAGACGGCTCAGAATTAGTCGTTGCAGATGTATATCCCGCACCCCACGCTAGGGACAAAAGGAGACATCATCACCATCACCATCGCGAGACGAGGCACCCTGATTGGCAATCTTCGCAGCGTCCCCACCATAACCACAAAATTAAGTATTAGGGTTTCTCATAAGATTTATTACAACATTTATTTATCATAGTTTTTCTTTTTTTCTATCGTATAAGATAAGCCGCCTTTAGCCGAATTAAAGAAACGAGATTTTAAAATTCTCCAAAGTTGTTTTATCAAATCAGTCCTACCCAATACTGTTCAACAGGTAATATTGTTACGAATATAGACTCGTCTTATGATTACATTATAAGAGATCCAGAGAATCCATTAAATGCTTTTTTAATTTAAGAGTTACTAAAATATTGAGACAGCCTGCGTACTGCGCCTACGCAGACGTTCAAAATACATACAAACGTGTTAGTTTTAGATAATGAATGAATTTTTATTTTAAACAATTATTTGTTAAAAAAATCTATTAATTGTAATCCCAATATACTTTTCATTGCTCTTATTTCCCTAGGTTCACTTCTTAAACGTTGAAACGAAATTAGTAATCCCTATTTATCCTAAATATTCTATAGGTAATACGAAGACGGTCAAAATGTAATTTTTATTATTTCAAAACTAACTTCTTTCGACTGTATCTCGGCCCTTTTTTAAATAATCTAAGCTAAAGAACTGAACTAAGACTGAAACAATAATTATAATATAATATATAACAGAATACTTTGTCTTGTTAAATAGACACAAGAAAATACGCGATTTATTTGCCATAGTTCTTTTATTTGCAAAGATATATTTTTCATCTTCAATATTTTGGTGATTTTGATGAAACAGGAATAAATTTGTTTTTTTAATTCACTCACAAAATAGAAATTATTATTTTTTTAATCGCATTATTTTATTATAATTTAAGATTATAATTATTGTTACAGTTTTTAAATATTATACTTTTATCACTTATATATTAAATATTATACTTTTATCGTTTAATAAAAGGAGAAGAATGGATATTGAAGAGATGGAAGGATCATTTTGAAAGTTTGTTTGAAAGAAATGAAGCAGAGGTAAATATGGCCTCTGCGGATGGCAATGAATGTAAGACAAGTGATAGCGAGATTAGTATGGATGACATCATGAAAGCGATAAAAGGTATGAAATCAGGTAAGGCTGCTGGGTATGACAGAGTGTCAGTCGAGATGCTGAAGGCTGGCCGCGGGATTGTGGTAGCTCAGCTGTACTGCCTTTTCAATATATGCTGGGAGAAAGGTCAAGTCCCAAGAGATTGGAGCAAGGCCGTAATTGTCCCTCTATATAAAGGAAAAGGGTCACAGCAGGAGTGCAAAAATTACCGCGGTATCAGCCTTCTTAGTGTCGTCGGCAAATTGTATGCAAAGATATTAATTGAAAGGGTGATTAATGAAACTGATGGGAAAATATGGGACGTGCAAGCGGGATTTAGAAGAGGAATGGGATGTACGGATCAGGTCTTTTCTTTACGGTGCATAACTGAAAAATGTTTGGCTAAACACCAAAAAGTTTATTGCGCGTTCGTAGATTTAGAAAAGGCCTATGATCGAGTGGTGAGGAATGAGCTGTGGTCAACGTTATCTACGTATGGGGTGAGCGGTTGTCTGATCCAAGCATTGAAGTCTCTCTATGAGGGTTCTAGTGCCTGTGTCAGAATAAACGGAGCGTACACGGAGTGGTTTCCTGTCGAAAGAGGTGTTCGACAGGGATGTGTTGCGTCACCATGGCTGTTCAACCTTTTCATGGATAAATGTTTGACAGATTTAAAAGAATGTATGTATGGGTTAAGAATGAATGAATTAC
The DNA here is from genome assembly GCA_015832385.1 of Elymnias hypermnestra. Classification (NCBI taxonomy): domain Eukaryota; kingdom Metazoa; phylum Arthropoda; class Insecta; order Lepidoptera; family Nymphalidae; genus Elymnias; species Elymnias hypermnestra. Next base: position 178,711 of record JACTOM010000921.1, read on the forward strand.
TCATCAAATGTTTACTCTACGCTGATGATCAAGTAATACTTGCGTCATCCGCTAACGAGCTTCAGGAGATGCTAAATATTATGAATGAAGCTTTGAAAGGGAAAGGAATGAAAGTGAATGTAAACAAAACGAAAGTTATGCTTTTTGAACGAGATGAATCTATGATGAATGGCAATATTTTGATAGATGGGGAACAAGTGGAAGAGGTGAAAGAATTTGTATACTTGGGATCTAAATTTACAAAAGATGGAACATGTGAAAGTGATATCGAAAGGAGAGTGAATGCAGGGAATATGGTAAATGGTGCTCTGCATGCTTTTATGAATAGCCAGATGGTGTCTCAAAGGGCTAGACTGGCAGTGCATGCTGGAGTGTTGGTGCCAACACTTATGTATGGTAGTGAAAGTTGGGTATGGCAGAAGAATCACAAAAGTAAAATAAATGCGGTAGAGATGAGAGCGTTGAGAAGCATGAGTGGATTAAAACTGAGTGACAGAGTGAGAAATAGTGTGATAAGAGAACGTTGTGGTATAAAAGAAGACGTAGTGACTAAAATTGAGAAAGGTATGCTTAGATGGTTTGGGCATGTAGAGAGAATGAATGAAAGGAGACTGACAAAAAGGATTTATGAGTCAAGAGTGAATGCGAAAGTTGGAAGGGGAAGACCAAGGCGAACGTTCCTGGACCAAATCCAGGACATTTTAAATAACGGCCAGGTCAAGAGTACTCTAAACCGACGAACTTGTATGAAAGGTTTAATGAGATTGAAAGAAGCGAAGGAGATATGCAAGGATCGTGGCAAGTGGAAGGATGTTGTCTCTGCCTACCCCTATGGGAATGAGGCGTGATGCTATGTATGTATGTATCACTTATATGATTACCTTGATCTTTTCTTTACAAATTAAGTATCTGTAAGGAATACTAATCTAACCTCTGAACACAATATATAGGAATTTCGATATTCTGTAAATATTACATATAAGATTAGATTGAAGTTAATCATAAAAAATACTCTAATTTTTACATTTAATTTAAAATAATAAACGTCAATCAAATATATGTGGACTTACTGACTTACAATCTGTTTTATACTTTTAAAATATCTTGTTTAATGTTTAATAAAAAATGCAGAGATTTTTGGAGAATCCAAACCAATAATCAGTTTTATCTTTAAACTAAAAAGCCTTTATAATGTAAATTATTATACTGTTGCAGTTTATTTATATTGCCATAGCGTATGTAGTTCAAAATTCTTTCTAATAGAATTAAATAGTTGACAATGCCTATTAAAACACATCTTTTACCAATCGTTTTTGGTGATTCGCCTTACAGTGGTTATTAGCTACATACACCCCTAAATCAGCCAGTACATAACCAGTACCTCGAATACGTATTGAAGTCATAGAAAAGCAAACCTCTCTAATTATTTATAGAAATAAAGTTCAAAGAAATGTTGATCTATGCGGGTGGTTTCAAGTCCAGCAATATCAATTATAACAAAGAATAATTGCCTCTTACATAGTTTATTTAAAGAAATAAACCTTTCGTGGCTCATGACGGTAATTTTGAATTTATCCTAAATAATTCAAAGAAATAACACTTAGTATTCATCTTTCTGACCGACTGCCTCATTGGTCTAGTGGTTAGCATGCTCGACTACAGACATGAGGTCCTGGTTGCGAGTCCCGGGTCGGGCCAGTTTGAAATCGATATTGAGTTTTCTATTAAGATTTTCTCAATATTTGCCCGAAGTTGGGAAGTTAGCGGTGTGATCCACTCCCGTGCCTCGGAGAGCATGTTAAGCCGTCGGTCCCTGATCTCTCTTCGGTCGTGTCGGATTGCCGTCACGTCGGAATATGAGAGTGAAGGAATAGAGTACACTTGTGTACTATGCCTGCCAATCCGCGGTGGAGTAGCGTGGTGGGTCTATGCTCTAAAAACCCTCTCTCATATGAGCGAGGAGGCCTGTGCCCAGCAGTGGGACGTTAGTGGGCTGCTACTTACTTACTTTTTATTCATCTTTCATTAACACACCTTGTGTCTCATTATAATAGAATACACGAACGACTGTGTCGTCATAACTTATATTTTACAAAATAAATCTGCGGTTATTAATGATATTGAGTATAATTTGTGAAATCTAATGTATATTTTCCAATTTGAAAAGCTAAGTTTTTTTATACATTACACATTTATATTAGCCGACCCGTAAACGTTGTATTGCTACATAACTTATTTCAAAGGTGTATTTTGATGGATGAAGGGTAAAAGTCTTATTATTAATCTCGATACATAATAAAAATAAAATTGGAAGTTTCATCCCAAGTAAAATACATTATTTGCGGAGAACCTCCACTTAGGGATATAAAAAATAATTTACATCCATTTATTCTCAGACCATCCGAATATACATAAATTTCATAAAAATCGGCCAAGCTGTTTCACAGGAGTTTGGTAACTAACATTGTGATGCCAGATTTTTATATATTAGATATTTTTATATATATGTAATGCAACTTTACCTTTCTGATTAATACCCAATTATTAAAAGTTTTTTGTTCAGTTTCAGTTATATATATCTGCAAATAGACCTTACATTGATTTTCTGTGCCACGTAAATGGTAGCAGCGTATAGTGTATATTAAGCTGGTACTACTTAAATATAAAGCTATTTTGATTGGGTTACTTCTAAATAAATTAACTTTGGACCACTAATTTAAATTTTTTATTGTGTAAAGTGAAGCGGCTGATTTTAGGTTTAGAAAAAAATTAATATTGTTTTATGTGCTCACGTAAACTTCATTAATTCAACAAGTTTACGGACTAAAATAACTTACATTATGCATGGTACAAAATAAATGTTAATTTTTTTGCGAACATTATACAGTTTATTTTAGGAAGTACAATTTATAAAAGACAATGTTGCAAGATCTAAATAAAAATATTATGAAATGTGCCATTTGAACAGGCAAATTGTAAAGTTTTTAAGGAGTATTGTTATCATACAAATATGTTACATTTAACTTGTATTTATAAAACTTTGAAATTAAATAATAATTTATGAACAATGTAAATATATCTAAATAAAGTAAGATTAAATTGTATGACTATATAATTTAAAAATAAATTTTTGTGATAAATTATCTTTTATTTGGGTAAAAAAAACACACACTTCTACAATTTTGTTTATTTTATTTTTCAAATTAATTAGTAAAAAAATAAAGAAGGTTTAATTAAAGAACTCTGTGTACACTTTAGCACTGGTTATAATCTCATATACAGAGCCTTCCTTTCGATTCTACAGTTGTAAAGTAACCTTTTAATTCAATTAATAGTGAAATATCTCTACTAAACTTAAAAAATATTGGACGATAAAAAAATTATATTAATGTCAAGTTTACGTAAAGAACATGAAATTTTATAATACTATAACTGATTCTTTGCCTTTTTTTACTTAATATTAAAGCACAGTTAAACAATAGAGTAAAGCTTACGACGGGTGACTTGGTCAGATACGACGAAATAATACAAAACTACATTAAAGTCATCGCGGCTACATACTGACTTACGATAAATTATTAATATGGTTAGTGTCGCATTTAATGTTATCAGGTCAAAACATAACTAAAAATCAAAATAAGCGTCATGTACAAACAACTGGGTAAACAAGAAAAAATATATAACACCCAAAAGCACATAAGGATATTGTCATAGTGATATAAAAATAATTATTTAATTTAAACAATAGGAAAAGTCCCCGTCCACGACGAACACAATGGTAATCGCTAATACGATTATAGTATACGGGTTTATTAAAGATTCTTTATCTACACACCTATTACATCATAAAGATTTCTTTTATGATCGGGCAATGAATACTTTTGGATTAATCCATTCAATAATGATCACGTTTTTGTTCAACGTATAACATAAAAGAAAAATTTACACGATCAATAATGTAAGAAGCTATTACCAAATCTCAAAAGTCAACATTTTAGAGTAACCGTGTGTTACCAATTAAATGCCATATAATTTATGTTTACGGTAATATTATTATATTCTTATTTCAGTAATGGGCATTTTCACAATTTTCTTACTGATAAAGAAAATTTATAATAAATGTAATGAAAAAAATATTCCCTATTTTGTTCGTCGGGGACGACGATGTATATACTATAAGGAAATGAAATACATATAATGAACAATTGTAGCATATCACAATTTTGGCCAGCACAAATTCATAACTTCGCTTAATTCATAATTAATAATAAAATTGTTCCTTTTTTTGTACGAAAAATTTATATTGCATAACGATGCCCTAATCACTTATATAAATAAAAAAACATTAGTGCCCAGCATTTAATATAATATGTATTGTTCACCTACTCTTCACAAAATTAAGTCTCTATTTCCCTCGACATAACCTACTTACAATTATAATTGTATCGACTTGGCAACTTTAATTATCATCAAGTAAATAAATTAGATGAAAAAAAAAATAAGTGCATATTTTTAATTGTTTGTTATAAATGGCGTAAATATTATTTATTATTAACGTGCCATGACGATATAGTACCAAAGTTCACTTAACAGTTATTTTTTTATATAAAAATATCAAATGTACATTCATTGCCTTATATGTTATCTAATTTAAAGCAGGTGACACCATTGCAAGCGAGGCATGAATTTTATCTATAAGTGCACGATATATGTCAGCTATATCCAACACAACTAAGTCAAAATGATTTTCAAATAATGATGAAAACGTTAAGACTATTAAAACATATGTACCATTTTACATAGGACAAAATGGTATATAACGCCCCTGCTAGTACGGTCTCTAATAATTTTACTTAGATCACAACTTAGGTCTCCCTAAGATCTTAACTATTTTTAAGAGCGAACAGGATAGTCAGTGCTGATACAGTTTAAATTGGTGGCGTGTTAACTTGGGAGAGCTATATTACCCCTTAATAGTAACAGCATCGTACTAGAACACAAATTGTATTGAAGTAAAACTTCTTTACGTATTTTTGACTTGACAAAAGCTGTCGAACGGAAGATGAAATTGAGATATTAGTAAGAGAAAATAGAGAAAATGACGTATCGTATACAGAAGGAGCAAACAAGGGGCAAGAACACATTTTCTTTCTTTCTTAGATATTTCTAAACAGTTTTACTTCAGTTGTGTGGTGGTCTAAGACACAGTCGATTATAATTTTTTTTGCCCACCTTGCCCACCAGTCCAAACAAAGTATCGAATCCAGGACCTGTGCTAGTAGAACGAATATTCGAATCATAAGACTAACTAGCTTAGTTAATCCATTAACTTCCCAAGATCTTAGAAACATTTTCAATGCTCTGCGAAAATTATGTCAAAATTCTACGATACTACCTCGGGGTTTAATAAAAAACTCCTAATAGTTAGTGCAGTCAATTATAAACAGAAATTCGAACATACTCCAACCTCTGTAAGGGACGGTGTAATAGAAATCGATCCATATGAAAAAATGGGGAATGGGGGAATATAAACTAGAATAAATTCGAAATAAAATAAGAGAAACGTGAAGCAGTCAGATAAAAATTAAAAGACAAACTTGTCCAGAGGTGGGAGCAAGTTAACGATATACGAGAGCAAATAATGCAATATATAGGTAGCGAAACTCGACACTACGATGGTTTCGCTGGCGCTTTAATCCGAGTATTCGCTTTGCTAGCAGAGGTGTCGGGTTCGATCCCAGGTAGGGCGACTAGGAAATTACATTTTATAATTTGTCAGCGTCTGGACTGGAGAGAAGCTTCAGTCGTGATTAGTAACCGCCGTGTCAGTAACTGCGCAGTAATACTATCAAGCAAGAAATTTGTGTTCCGGTACGATGCTCTGTAGAAACCATAAGAGGTACATATGTACATTGCCCGTAATCAGATAGCGCGCTTCCATCTAAGACTGTAACATCATTTACAGTCAGATGTAATCACAGTCAAGCGCTGTCAGCTGTAACAAAAATTACAGCTTATAAACAAAGAAATAATAAATGTAATAATTATTATTTCATTTTGATTTAATGTAGGGATTTATCTCCATTCTATCCTAAGTAAACCAAGCTATAAATATTTTGCCCAAACTATATCTGAATCTTCAAAAGTTTTGATTGTTTTAAAATTTTCATCACTAAAAATAAGCATTTTCATAATTTAAAAAATTCTAAAATATTTTTACTGTTTAAAGTAGTGACTTATGAAAGAGGAATTATATGCTTCCTTTGCCTCAAAATTGTGCGTCCGTAGAAAAAAGTACCTATTCATTTAAATTAACTTACCAAACTACTTGAACGCAGGCCATTATACCTACTACATAAAGACCGCGTTATACACGTTAATCTGTCACCTTTTATGATTTAAGTTTATTTATAAGCATCATAACATGGTTTCTACATCTACTACATCCATTGCTCGAGTGTTTACTTTATTTATAGTTACTATACAATATATTTTACTATAATCATTTGGCATATCTAGCACACCGTTACTACCTAATTGTGGGACGACATTAAATTTTTGTGACTCTTGCCATTTTTTGCTCAAACAGCCCCATAAAGCTTAATCTTGGTACAAAACCCTAAGTTAATCAATTTCACGCATAGTGACAACTGCGTTCGACTAATATTTGACATATGATTGTCTAACGCTGTAATTTAACTAGGAATTACATTTGAAATTATGAATTGTTTTTGTACCGCTAAATTAAACCTATCGTTACATTATAAACTAAATACATGTATTAAACCCGAGATCTGTGATTTTGTCTATATTGATCAATGTAAGCGAAAATAAACCGGGTCCGTTTTTTTTTAATGTTTTCATGTCAATTATTTTCCACTCGTAATTCAATAGGAACCGACTTCTGTTTTATAATCATCACAGCCTTACCTACTAGATTTACGATATTTTTATTCCTACTAATAACGTCTTTGTATTGAGAAAGGGGAAAGATCTGATGGCGATGCAATTGGTCCAGTTTACGATAATGTAATAATTCAAAGCACGATAAAAGGAGCTTATATATCGGCCCTATATTTTAATAACGTATTATATCTAAAACTGATGTTTTAGTAACTTTCAAAAATTAATAGTGTCAATAATATATATTTTTTAATCAATTTGTAACTTATTCGCTAAACGTACATTCCGAATAAATGACTTTTCGCACAAGTAACCTATTGTAAATAGTTACTCCAATTATAAGGAAATACAACAATTATGTTGTTTTTCTTAATGGGGGTGATTGTATGTTATTGTATCGTATTGTGAAAATCGTCTTATTGATAAAAGACACTATAAATTTTGCATTGTTATAATGATTATTATCCATTTGACTTGCCCAGCAAGTCGATTACGCCTTAATATAAAATATTAACATAAGGACCTCATGAGATCTGCCGAATACAGTATTTACTTTTAACTATAGATACAGCTACGCTCACTGCAGCATGATGAAGTCGAGACAAAAACCTCAAATGAATTTGAATTTAAGGAAGCTGAATTCGATATTTGTCAGCGTGATTATAGCCGTTTTACAATTAATTATTCATAAGACTAAGAAAAATGTACAATGAAATATTGCTACGCTAACATAATTTGATTAGTTGTAACATTTCTAATTTTCCACTCCATTTCTCGCAGCTTGTCGCCTTCTGCAGCAGAAATTAAAATATATTTGGTAAATTAATATTTCAGACTTTGGTTAAAGGTAAAGGGATTTCAAAGTATATACAACACAATTCCTGATATTTCTAGTAATGCCAAGAACACATAATTTATTTTCATTTTATTAGTAAAAACATAGAATTTAAAAAGTCATACTTATTGGCCGCTAACAGCGCTTGATGAGCATCGCGTTGAGCATAGGCTTGGAGGAGATCTGCGACAGTCGTCGCTTCCTGCTCGGCTGTAAAATTGTAAAATTAAAAGTGGACGAAAATAACGTAACGACAGTGTATCAACATATCAATTGTGTAGTGAAAAATGCATATGACTTTCACAGACCTCCTGTAACCAGACTTATAATAAAGCAGAAGTATTAAGCAGTGTTGGAACCTGTGATTTGGTTAGATATCATAGAATATCAATCAATGTAGTAATCCTATTAAATATTGGTTGTTAGTGTATATACGTGGCAGTACTGAGACTTCGCCAGGGATGGCAGCGGCTAGTCCTTTATAAGAATTTCTTATATAGTAAAACAAAAAATCTTGTGACTTCAAAGGCATAAAACTAGAAGTTTTTGCTGCAATTTTACACATACTAAACAATTTTCTTAACAATCTGACCTGCTCCTTATCTTCATCATATTTTCCATCATTAATAAAGTGTTTTTTATTCATCAAGTCTTTTGAGTATACGTAGTTATACAGGAGGTCTGCGCCGTACTACGGGTGATCATTACTGTATGTTTGCTGTGCTAAACTGCTTTTTACCAGATAAGGGGCGAGAGAGTCGTCTTTGAAGACGAACTCGGCGGTGAGCACCCGGTTCGTCCCGGGGCTCTTCTTGAGTACGCCTTTGAGCTGCAAGCTGTGCCCATCGCGCCTCGAACCATAACTGGATAGCATCTCGTTCGTCCTCATCCCCAGCAGACGCTCCCTCTCTCCCCTCCCTTACAGCTCCTTAGTGTTTAAGCGTTATGAATTGCGCAAAGTACTGCTTTAAATGACTGCACTAGGTATTGCGTTACATAGAAAAGCATTGAGAAGCAGGCAATAAGCATTCGGTGATACAGATGACTCGAAGGACTACACTGCGTTTGTATATATGTATGTATATATTTGAAATTAAAATCATAATATATATAGCTGATTCGGAAAATAGTACATATTAAAAACAAAACGAATTATACAGCTGCTGAAAATGTTTACATCAACGAATGACATAGTCACAGAGTAATTTTTGCCGATTTCGAAGTAATTTTTAATGCTATTATAAATATAAACTATTCTGGATTCTACTTCACTAAAATCGGAAAATTTTGAATGGTGTCATATGTAAACTTGATCAATGTTAAGTACAGTTGAAATCCATAAGTAAAATAATTGTTTATACTAGTTTTCAATTATAAAAGTTGCCTTCTTAAAAGGACGTTATAACAGTCCGCTTCACTTGACTTTGTAAATGCCATAGCATTTTAAAAACGAATTCAAGCGCTGCTATCTATAATACCGATGCCAGTAAGCAAATATTTGGTAACCTCCAAGATCAATCTGCCCAGCAACAAAATATAAATAGTGTCCAAAAATTATAACTGTAGTCAATAAATCCGGAATTGTCCGCGTGTCCGTCGGAATTTTGAGATCTTTCATCATATGTTTACATACAGATGAAGTCGCGAGTACAGTTAATATTCTATAAATTTCGAGCTTAGCTTAAAACGAACCTGGGACAGGAGGCGGCGACGAATGAGTAACTTCAGGCGTGTAGCTAATGGGCGGCGGAGGAACAGGTGGAGCCTCATGCAAAGCGCACGTCGATTTGGGACTTTCACGTAAACGACTTTGTTGAGTTTCATGCTAAAAAAGATTACCTTATGAAACAATGGTACCTAGATGTATATTTGTCTTGAATAATCTATTTCTTTTTTATCAAAATCAACCAAGCTAATGAACATAGAGCTTATGTATTGTAGGTTTTAAGTCGTCCCTAATCCTTTGGACTTCCAGTTTCCTCACTGACGTAACAATTTTTGTTGGCGATTTCCTTAATGAAAAAATATTATACACTATTTTATTTATATTATAAAAATGTTATATCTCAAACCAGCATGCAAAATAATATTTTTACTTGCGATCGCCAAACATCGGGCATGTTAAATATAATCGTGTAAGCGAACGGGTGTTCGTAAAGTATTGTGCCGTATGCAAATAGACATTGTCATATAATATATATATTTAAATAGTCTTTGTTCATAAAGCTAAACTTTACTCATAAAGATCAGTGTGTCTTTGTATCTTGTAATGGTCGTCAATGTCTTGTCTCTTATTCAATACTCGCGCCATAGTATCAATTATATATATGTATATATATATATATATATATATATATATATATATATATATAGGGAAGGAATGTATGAATCTCTTATAACAGTCATGGAAAATTGACAGAGACACTTGTATTGAAAAATACTTTAAAACTACGCGCTTTCTCTCATGACTCTTGGGAAGAATAGGATATTTTTACTATATATGTAATATTAAAGTTTGTCTATTCAGTAGCGTTGCGCGTTCATCGATTTATATTTTAGTTTACAAATAAATTACTCAATCTATGTTGAGTAACTTATAGACCTCTTAAGTTAGTGTTACCGACCAGTCATTGCTACTATGTTATGTATTTTATTTATTGTTATAGAAGCGTTATATTTTCTTTCCCACAGTATCTTTTCAGTTTAGATTTGGATCATGATCTGTACTAATTGTAAGTGGTTATATAGTCTAAGATGCTAACGCGCTAACCCGGTAAGTGGATTACATTTTAACGGTTTCTACACACCGTCGTAGCGGAACACAAATATTTTGCTTAGAGACACGTCTTTGTTGTTAGAGTGATAACAGAATAAATAAGAAAATAACATGTTCTAAAAATTGTTTCGTCGGAATCGGACACGAAACTTCTGCCATTGAGCCAATACTTGCAGCAAAAAGCCAGTGAAGCTGACATAAAAATTTCGATTAAATAATACAGAAAAATTATAATACAAATATAACAATTTACATTGCTTCAAGTTATACAAAATAAGCATAATTAAAAAAAAATCTTATCAAAAGCGTCCAAACAAAACGTGCGCAGAACATTTTTTGCATAATATAATAAAGCCTAGTAAAATAGCAAAAAAAAAAAAAAAATTAAAAGGCAAAGCAGTCAATATTAAATATTTACATTTAATTAATACGTAGCCATTCATACATGCTAATTACAGGACTTAAATAGATTCCTTTTGAAAGACACATATAAGATCGGAATGGAGTAAAATGAGAGCTAACACAAAAACTAAGTTAATTCTTGAAACAGCCTTTCTAACCTTAGGAAGCGAAGATAACGAAAAAATTATATATCTTTACATTGGATCAAGAGGTCATATTGTTTTAACGGCAAGCTTGACAAATTGGGATTAATAAATTAATTAGAAAATATACATGTCCTTTGAGGGTAAGAAGGCAAAGGGCAGCAGTGGACGGGCTGTGACTTAAGAGAGGAAATTAAAGTTACACATAGAATAACTACGAAACTGTTTTTGTTAAATCCATGTAATCTAAGGACAAAAAATATTAACCTACGCCTTATATATAAAATATATGCTTCCCACGAAGAGGGTTCGCATAAATAGAATGACGAAAACAGCAATGCACTATGAAAACATCACAGGATAAAAGAAATATGAACACAATGAAACATTTTGATGGAAGGTCTATTTCGTTGAAACCTTGAATTTGAATATATTTCATACACAAGACAAAGGAAATGAACATGAATTCTCTCCGAAAATACGATTTGGTTTGATTATTATGTAACTTATGTTTAAAAACATATTCTAGAATAAGAGACGGAAGGAATTTGGCGAACAGGTAAGTAAAACGTTCATGAAATATGTACAGATGCAGCAGATTAATTAACTAGAGTAGTATGCCATGATCCAATGTCGAGAAGAAAACGATAGCAGCACACTATAGATAAGCAACACGTATCGGTGTGACTGAGCGAGACAAGACAACGTACAGTTAGCGAATGATGGGTGCGAGAGAGATGGACACAGCATGCGACTCACGAGTTCACGATACTGTATTTGATAGGCTTTGCTTACGTGCGTCGTCAGGTCCGGCTCCGAGACACACTGAAAATTTAACTAGTGTTAATTTAAGTGTCCTTTACATATTTTTTAGTTTTAGAATTACAAAAAGATCCCCGCCTCCATCAATTTTTAATTTGCCAAAAAGTGGACACCTGCCCGACTATATCACCTTTATATACAGTATTCACAGGTTTAGGATTGTAGTTGATGATATTAATTAGTATGACAATAATTAATTCATGTCATGATGCATTGCGTGCTAATATGAATGTCGAATTTATTGATTGTGCATAAAATTGAACAAATAAAGAGTCCAGTGTTAAATTCCACATTTATACAGCACTAGACTCGTATAGTGGTACACATAATAACATAAATTACCTTATTTCGAGGTCCAAGACGCTTGTTAAAGTAATTTGAAATGCTCCTCATTATACCTTTCCGGCCCCTTTCATGAGTTAAGTCGGGGTCCGATAGCGATGGCGTTACAGGTAGAGAAATGAGGGGGAGTGCTGGTCGGGGAGGCGGCGATGGAGAAGGAGAAGGCGGCACCGGTGGTGGTGGCACAGGCGGGGGAATACTAGTCGATGGCGTGACTCTATTCCTTCGCGTCGACCTTGCGTTGGTTCTCTGCCTGCTCCCTAACCGCTCCAATACGAGCCTTCGCACTACTTCAGTCTGTTCATCTCTTTCTTTCTTCAGCTCTTGTACTTTTTCTATAGTCTCGCGCTCGGGTGTCGGACTCATTGTACACATGGAATCAGAACTTAAATGATGTGATTGGCTCGAATGTACGATTGGTGATGGCGACTTTGCAATTCGAATGTTCATATTAAATGTTTCACTGGCTGATCTACAAATAGCCGGCGCATATAATCTAATACTGCGGGGATTCGTGAATGGAGTGCTTAAACTGTTATACGTAATACTGTTTCGGGATTTCGACTTCTCAGATGCTAAAGGCGGCGATATGTCAGCTAATGATAACTCACTCTTCGATTCACTACTTTTAGGTTCACATTTTTTATTATCGATATCATCATCAATTTCCAATGGTAGAGACATGTCAGATTTACTGGTAGATTCAGTTTTAGTTTCTATACTATGCAATTCCTCTTTATCAATTCGATTACTTTGCTTTGAAATATCAGTCAAAGAATAGTCTTTTTTATCACTTTGCCCATCGGACAGATCGTTCATTTTACTTAGGGTTAACAAAGACTTCGAATTATCAGCTTTAGATAAAGTTTCTGTTTTAGAGTCCTGATCATCTATAAACTTAATCTCTTCCGATAAATTATTTAGCAAATCATCACCGATACCTGTTTCATTAGGTTTTATAATAATCTCTGAAAAAGTTCTTTCTATAAAATTAATGGACCTATCATTAGTTGGAGAATAATGTTCATATTGATCATCAACTAGTTCCATATATCCTTCATTTCGAGGAGAGACGGGAATTTCTATTGAAGGGTCTTGCTCACCTTCATCAACAAATTCAAAATGGTCTAGAGCGTTTGAAAAGACAATTGGGTCTACTGAACTGGATTTTCCACATATATGTGAAGCAATAGCGGATATATTTTTGGTTTCGTGCACCATCTTGGGTCCGCTAAGACTTCTTGGATTCTTACTTCGTTTTCTTTCTTCTTTATCGTAGTCATCCAAAACAACACTCTCAGCTGCCCAATCCGATAATTCAGTTTCAGTCAGAGCCAAAGTTGTTGCATCTCTACAAGAATCTGAGGACTCTGATTCAGCAGCCACCACTGTTGGGCCGGTGGCAGAGGCGGTACCGCCAGAAGCCTTTTCGTTATCTTCTGTACTACTATTAACAATCATTAAACTATCTAATTGTATAAGTTCTCCAACTTCGTCATGAACTTCAACTCGTGGCACAGATTGATTCGGTAAAGTTCTTGTGTGAGATGAATCTTCGTCAGACAGCGAATCTGATTCTATTTCAGTCTCTCTTTTATCTTCTTTCAGGGTATCTATCCAACCTTCTGTGCAAATAGGTGCGTCACCTGTAGTTAGTAAATCAACTGGAGCATCGCTGCATAAGTTTTTAATGATATCAGGCATAGGTTTTCTCTCCTCTGTTGTTAATTGAAACGTCACAATTGGTTTCTGTACGATTTGCGGAGGTGCAGGATTTAATAACTTTTGAAATTCTGTTATAGTCGTCCGGACGGCTTCTAGTTTTGTATCCAGCTGAGAAGTTGAGTCTGACTTTCTAACAATAGGTGGAGAAGGTTCTCCAAGTAGATACTTTCTCTTTAACTCTAAGGCCCGTTTTGTAGCGAGGCCACCAGCTGAGCGAGTTTTAATTAGTGGATAATCTTGATGAGGAGGAGGCGCAGGAGGCGGAGCTTCTGTCACGAGAATAGATGGTGGAGAAGGAGCCGGCGCACATTCTTCTCGAGCGAATTCACTGTCGGTCGACACTTCAGTCGCTGACGAAACTTCTTCTTCACTGCTTTCACTTTCATCCTCAGATTCCACCTGGTAGGAGCATCCATGTAAATAATACATATTTATTGAAGTAAAACTTCTTTAGGCGCATGAGGGTAAAATTTTTACTGATGAAACGCGTGATTACGAAGATGCCCAGCGTTTTTAGTGCTAAGTCGTTTGTAGGTTAGGTAGTTTTATTATTTACAAATAACATGTGGTATTTTAATTTGCCACTGGTCATTTAATAATTTCATATACTATTTTTCACAAAGTATAAAAAAAATATTTCACAAATTCTCTTTTATAAATTTTAAATTCAAAACCCAATTTTAAAAAAAAATTGTAACATTCCAAAAAACACGTGGCATTTTATTTAATATGAGATTCCAATAAATTATTTGTATTAATCTTCGAAACTTTTAATATTTTAATGACAATTCAATTCATTAAATTCCTAACATATCTTCTTTTTTCCTTCCTCTTAGTCTAAACATTTAGATTTGTATAAATATAAACAAGACTTAATAATTTCGTTTGCCAAAAAGTTTCACTGACATGTGTGCTTTGTACGCACGTACTTTTAATTTTCTTTCCTTTACCGTAAAAATGTTATATTAGCGTTTTAAATGTTATGAATTAGGCAGCTTCTATGTATAATAAGATTAACATTTTATAAACATATTACTTCTCTTGAACAATGTCCCATGGCAGAAGGAAAGGTACATTGTCGCAGATTATTTCTTTCTCGCATACAGATTTGCTACTAATGATAAGTGCTTAACAGTCTAAGAAGTAAATAGTTTAGAATTACGTTATATCTTTACGACTTTTAGATAGCGTCATATTCATAAAAACCATTACTTTATCTTATCATCAAAAAACTGGAACCAAGTGGGTGTATTAATTAAACACCCACTATTAAATAGTTTCCATTTTATCGTGGTGGCGAAGAAAATATATGTCGATTAAAATGGATCACAGAACAGTGAAGTTCAGTGAATTTAATACGAAAAGTGACAATTAGGACATTGAGACAGTAGAATATCACCAAGCAGGCTACACCTAAATAAATTTGAAGATATATATCGATATTTACTGGCAGTTGCCTCCGGAACCTCTGCTATATATATGAAACAAAAAAATTGCTATTATACCCGTAAATTAATTACCAATACTAATTAATTTTAGGTTTTAATGCTGAATTTATATAATATATTTACGGAACTTCCTAAAGAGAGCGAGTGCGCACTGAAAATGTCCACACTAACTTCCAAATTCCATCTACGACATGTAAGCTACAAATATCATTACCAATATCAATAAATTAAAATTTTAGATATTATAATACAAATACGTACATAGTATGAATGTTAGTAAAATACACAGATTTATAAACAACATAATTCACACACGTATTTACATATGAGTAACATAAAAACTGAACTTGATAGTCACAATACGCGATGTATGTCATGTATACATCCCATATTGTAAGATCATATATATAAATAATCGATCAAAAATTATCCGAGAATAACAAATAATTAGGACACAGTCTCGCTATACTAATAGTGCGAGTACTAGTTCCACTTGAAGAGAGCCAGGGATCAATCTGCGACACGGTAATTTAGATAACTGTGTTTTTCCTTAAGTAACTTAACAGCTTAATGGCCTAAGAACCCGCTGCAAAATTCTTACTTTCATAATGTAGTAAATCTACATTATTTTTTATGCTCAATTATAAATGGAGCAATATACTTTGATAGGGTCGTCAATGTAAATGTGCCCGACAGTTTTTAATTAATGTGCTTTAGAATTGTAATGAACCTTTCGTTAGTCAGGCAAAGTGATCCCGTAACTCTAAATAACATTTTAATTTTAAAATAAAATTTAAGAAACCTATCTAATGATATATATGATTCTAGGCGTATATATGTAAGCGAAATTTAGAAATAGAAAATATACAGAACTCTAAATTTAAGGGACTATCTATTAGTTACGTCAATCAATGATACTATTTTTATTTCCATATTGGAAGGTTTTTATTTCACATTTTATTTATTATTAAGTCAAACTTGCAAGTTTGCTATAAAGGGATTCGTAAAAAGTGTTATCTTGTACAGCTATAAGTAAATGATATCCAACACATACAAAAATAAATTAGTCATTCATCAGTTTTCTATGTATGTGGAGGTTAATAAGACCTAGGCGGCGGACTAAAGCTTTTTATTTCTTGAAAGTTTTTACTAGATACAAAGCTTGCATCAAGATACATAATTAGGTAGCTCAGACTAAAAAAATCAAATCAATTTCCACTTAAAACTGTATTAATATCAATAGTCATCGATTGAATTAAAAAAAATAAGTTAAATGAAAGAATAAAAGCTATCCGTCACAGGACGCTTTGCAAGTGTGAAACATCGAGTTATTTAAATAAGACAGGTTACGTGTTATTTAATAAAAAAAAACCCTGTATATATTATAGGTGGATGCGGCTAATCAGCGAACTGAGTAGGTAAAGACGCGACGTAGTGGCGCTTCACCACGGCATGCGTCAATCTCACGCTCAGTTGTTTCACTTTGACATGTTTCACTTCAATAAATATATTAATAATTAACTTATTTTAAAAAGGGCAATAGGTTATTAAGAAAAATATAATTAAAACTGGTAATTATAGTAGAAAAGTTTTTAGGATTAGAGTTAAATATATAGCTATAAACCTATAATAAAAGTACATAAGTTGGGGACAAAAAACAAATTACAAACAAGAATCACTGAATTGAGGGAAGAAGACTACAGTGCTTTACTACAATTATAATTACAGAGCAAATTACGAGGATAAATTACACTAATCTTGGGAGAAAAAGTAATTATTTAGTGTCTTTTTTAATAATTGAAAATTTTAACAAGAGGAACGTTATAGTGTTTTATTATATGATTTAGTATAGAATAAATGATTAGACGTAATAAATAGAGAGCCCCTAAAAAACGGAAGTTAGTGTGGGACACTACACTCTTACGGTTTACCTTTCGTCGCCGCCATGTTAACATTTTGCTAAAGCGTACGCATGCGTCAGATGATCAGTGTACAAGTAATTAGACATACATCTTATGGCCCCTTAATTTAATATTCGAGGAGGTCATCATAAACAAAGCTTTAATAAAGAGTATTTTAGTGATTCTTATATTTACAATAAAATTCCATGTAAATTATCGAAGCGGTAGTATGTATTTACTTATTTTATCGTTGCTTGAAATAGACGTACATAAAACCTAACAATGTATACAATATCTTTAAATGCAAACATTATGTTAAAATTAAAGCTTAGGACTTAATGTTTAGGAGCATGTCTATGATGACCATACATTAAAGCAGAATATCTATTGATAGTACCGTCTTTGCTCTGATAATTTACAGAATAATACTTCAATTTATTTTCATTTTAGATGTTTCAAATTATCTATATCGTAATATAAAAAAATAAATAAAAAATTAAAATTTATATTAGGGTATCGAAACAGTTTTAGACATATAATATATATAATCGCACAAAAGGGAAGATGTTGGTGTTTTCAATTGTGTATGTAAATTGTATATTTACATTTACATTATTATCGTCATAAACATGGCGACTTACCGCTACGTGATTTTAATCACATTTTATTTACACATTCGCAACATTTATTATTATAATATTATTTAAAATGAAGCTATAAAATACATTAAAAACTAGTTAATTATTTTTTATTCAAAGAGTTCATTGATTTCAAATCAAGTCAAAATATTCTTTATTCAAGTTGGCTCAAAATTCATTTTTGATTCGTCATAACAACCGGCAGACAACAAGGAAAAACCGGCAAGAAACTCAACAGTTACTCCTTTAAATATAATGTTTGTAGGTTATAATGTGTTTAGCTTTCATGTGCAACCGTAATCAAGTCCAAACACCTTTGTCACTTAAATAATCTCCAATATTATAATATGCTTTTTGTATATATCTTACGAGGAGTCTAATGCAGAAGTGATTCGGGTATCTTATTAAAAATGCGTATGCTCAACCAGACAAATAATTTCTGCACAATCTCCACTCTAAAATACGGCAATGCACATTTGTTTCTTATTTCTTGTATTAAAATTGTGTGTCGCGCTCTTTGTGCTGTATAAATAAATATTATCACGGATATATAAAATGGTATTCAATATATATTGCGACGGTACTGTAAGTACTTTTTTATTTAATAATATTATTATAATTTTGAAATTGAAAAAACATTCTGAGTGAGCAAAGTCGGTGTATACTGTATAGAACTCGGGGGGATAATCGAATGCGTGTGTTATTGTTTAGGGATTGTTGCAATGCGTTGCGGCGGCGTTGACCGAAAGGTATACCGGTGCGCACCTCCCTGCGGCCGCGCGACCAGCGGCGCCGGCGACGGTCGCGCGACCATGTCTCGCTCGCGCGGCTAGGCGATGGCGCAGCGCGGTACCTCG
Source organism: Elymnias hypermnestra (assembly GCA_015832385.1). Classification (NCBI taxonomy): domain Eukaryota; kingdom Metazoa; phylum Arthropoda; class Insecta; order Lepidoptera; family Nymphalidae; genus Elymnias; species Elymnias hypermnestra. Next base: position 197,503 of record JACTOM010000921.1, read on the forward strand.
CTGCTGTCCGTGGGGGGACGGGCCTCCGCCGGCACCTCGCGCCGCCTCGCCTCCCGCGCCGCGCGCATCCGAGAACACGACTCGTTCCCCGACGACTCTGCGCCTACCATACAACAATAAATCATATAGAAAAAACTGACTATGCTGGTGTGACAATATCATTATAATAGGAATTAAAGTTCGACATGTCATCCAAATAAAAAGAAGGCCTAAAAACGAAATCTTTTGAGTTACTTTTTTTTATGCTTACAGCTTAGCGCTTGACCTGATGGTCTAAGATGGAAGCGCGCTAATCTAGTAAAATGCGATAACCTCCCAAAATTTCATAGAGCGGTTGATAAACTCTATGCCTAATCGTATGAGAACTGTGGTAGAAGCCTATGGAGGCAACACGCGTTATTAAATCAAACCTTTATTAAATTGAACATGTTTTTACTCAATCATCAAGTGCCTTCATCAAGGCGCATACCCGACTTGTTAGGCGTAGCTCCATGTCGTGTGGTATTCTGAATTCAAATTTAAAACATTACGATCGAAAAAGATGGTAAAAAGTACCAGGTTTAAAACTACATCAATAGTTTTTATTCAATCTAGCAATAATATTTCGGTAGGGGGCATCGAAACCTAAATTCTTAAGTGGGCCAATAGATGTGTCCAGAAGAGTAGAATAATCTTAACCTTTTCACTACATCGAGCAAATCTGTGCCCTAACATATTGCATCGCACCGCACGGGCTCAACGCTCTCGTACAAAGTCCCTACTATCCTTAAGGACAAAATAAAGCACCGCAAGCCGACCAAATATAACAGATTAAGCAAGAAGCAAAGAGGCTTCCATCACTTTTGGTGCAATTTACCGTCAAATCGATTAATAAATTTATACACAAATCTAAAAAAGTGTTTTATTAAAGTCTACACGTAAGGGATGACAGAATCTCTTTTGAGGTCTACTATACATTTTGCATAATATCCTACATGCTAATTGTAAAAAATTATCTTTATGCCTAAACTAACCTTTACCGTAAAGTACATTTCCAACTTGATATTTCAATGTTTGTAAAGTAATGTAATATTTTTTTGGATATTAAAATGTGAGAGATTGTTGGGTAGGACAACTTTTTTTTCTGCATCTACACAAGAAATCGCACACGAATTAGATAAAACGTTTAAACACTTTTTCATCGTTAGCCTGAATAATTATATAGCTTAATCAAAAGAGTAATACCATCGTCGGAATAGTCATCATAGCCAAAGGAGTCATCCGAATAGAACAAGTCCAGAAATTGCACAGAAAGCGGGTCTGCAACAGCGTTATCTGGCAATTCCTCACCATCATTATCACTCTCGGGTGCATCTGTGTATTCGTCGGAACTCGATTCCTCTTTGTCACTACAATAAATTGGCAAATTAAAATCAAAAATCTTTACTCAAGTAGGCCATTATAAGATTAATCTGTACAATAGGTGATGAAAATAACCTAGCCGACCCCAGGCAGGGTATTTGAAATCCCTCATGCATGAGTTTTGATTTAATAAATTTAATGATAGAAAAGGTACCTTCTTATAACAAGCTAAATAGTTGATATGCATCATCTACATTCCTATTATTAGCATGTTTTGTTGTAGTCTGCGAGTGACATGTTATTTCTCTCGCTCAAACGCGGTGGGACTGTCGTAAAAAAAGACTGAGACAAACATACGACAATGTTTTCGTTTTCGGCGATTTGTACGGCCATGTACATCAATCAGTCGTCTCATGGAAGATTTCCATACAAATGAAATGCGGTCTTTTGTTACCGCGTTCCGACCACGTTTAATGTTTTGATACTCAAAGCCGAAAAAATTAAAAAATTACTTTAATTTGCCTCGCTGGCGTAGTGGTGCGCGTACTCGTTTTGCTAGCAGAGGTCCCGGGTTCGACCCCAATAAGGCGAATTAAAGAAATTACATTTCCCATTTCTTTTCTGAGTCTAGACTGGTGAGAGGCTTTGGCCGTGACTCGTTACTAACCTACTAGCAAAGACGTACCGTCAAGCAAGCAATTAGAGCTCCGGTAAGATGCTGTCTTATCGGATATACCAGAGCGCGCTTCCACCTCAGACTATATTTTCACTTACCATCAGGTGTGATCAGAGTCAAGCTAACCTATCAGCGATAAAATATCAAAATAATCAATTTAAGCATACAGAGGACATTTAAAGCCTGCACATTACTTAATTTAATAATTCAATCACTTTCGTCCTTAAAAGAAGGTCAACAAAAGAACTTTCGAACGGGGTTTGATAAAAAGTTATTGAATTGAAATTATTTTGTAAATGATATAAGAACAGCATATCATGGTTGATATCCGCACCTGAGTCCGCCGGCGCCAGATGTTTCTGAAGCGAGGAAGTTCCTGTCAGTCCATTCGACCTCATCTATCTCCCGAGCTCCACCATCTGATAATTCTAGACTGATACGTTCTGGCGTCGACGTTGGCACTTCCTTCAGAGATGGCGAAACACTCGCTAATGCAGCATTTACCGGCATGCCTGAGTGTCGGAGGCAAACCAATCTGGTACCGAAACGCTCTGTTGTGTAGTTCCTGGAACTGACAATTAATATCCATATCCACAGACACAGGAGATAATCACTGATTTAAGTGAGTAAGTAGCAGCTCATTAACGCACTGCTGGGCACAGGCCTCCTCACTCATTTGAGAGAGGATTAATAGAGCATTGACCCACCACGCTACTCCACTGCGGGTTCGCAGGCATAGTACACAAGTGCACTCTCTATTTCTTCACGCTCATAATCCGAGTGACGGGTTTCCGACACTGGCGGAGAAAGATCAAGAGCAGGACCGACGGCTTAACATGCTTTCTGAGGCACGGCGGTGAATCACACCGCCAACGTCCCAACTTTCGTTAACTACAAATGCATTTTTTTAAACTTGCCTTTGATGATATTAGATGTTAATACAGTATTACTTTTTTTTTCAATATTACTCGATTGAAGTTATTTTACTTCATTATTAATTGCTTTAAACCATTTATTTAAAAAGTTATAAAATACAAAAAGTGTAGCTTGGCACCCCCGTTCCGATCACGTGTAATTTTTGATATTTAGGGCCGGCAAGATTAAAAAACATTTAGACATGTAAGTTTTACAACAGGAACTTATTGATGCCTACCCAGAATTTATACCCGCGACTCGTAACATAAGTCTACGTGTCTATACATTTTGCCATCACGGCTCCATTAGGGTATCACCACTATCAATAATCACAACGAATCGTTGAACCTGCAAGTAATAAGGGGCGGTAAGCTTTATACTAACCCGGGGCGCAGTATGGCGTTGCAAACGGCGCACCGGAAGCATGAGCGGTGTAACTGAAGACCGTCAGCTAGCACACCCTCGGCTGCAAATACACGGGAACCGCAAGCAGCGCATTTCGCACCATCCCCTCCGGGTTTTCGCCACGGTTTCTTGAGCTACGTCAACGATTCAATAGTCAAGGTTCATCGGATTTATAAAAACAGTGTCCAATACCTTGATTATCGATTTGTACCAAAAAGAAATATGTACAAAGATACATAAATATTTTAATGCACACAACATTAGGAAAAAACAATACAAAAAAACTTAAATAATAGTTCAGGAACCACAGCATGCACAGGCGGTTTTATTGCGTAAGCAATCTCTTGACAGACAACCTTTAGGTGAAGTAAACTGTAAGTGAAAGAAAGCAGGTGGCGCAACCAAAAAGACAACAAAAACAAGCAAATAAACAATACTCAATATGATTAAATAAGATATATGAAAGAAAATATATACATTAAAATTATATATATATTACGCTTATTAAGAATAATTAATAAATAGTGGGAGTGCAATTGTCTTTTAAAAGTATGAAGAGATTCGAACTGGCGTATGTAAAGTGGTAAGGAGTCCCATAGTCTTACTGATTTGGCTGTGACGGAGTTACTGTTGTATTTTCAATCACAGACAGGGAACTTAGTTAGACTATTTCTACTAGCCCGCAGCTGAAAATGACCAGCCTCATCGCCAAGATACGACACGTGTTCTTTTAAATAATTAGGAGCAAGAGGATTGAAAAGAGTAAAGAAGGGAAAGAACATGTTGATCACGGCATTGCTTTTTGTGAAGCTATTTAAGTTGACTGCGGTATTTAGATATGTGGTCGTACTTTCGCAGACCAAATAAAAACCTAAATCAAGTTACAAGAGTCGGCATAATCTAATAGTGGGAGAAGGATAGTATAAGCAAGAGAGGTTTTAAAAGGTAGCAAGTTTTTCCATTTCTTTAGAGAACCAATCGAACCAACAAATACTCTGCTGGGTTAAAGAGTTTAGTATATCTGTGGGCTGATTGCCATGTCGAAATAATATGGTTGTTAAATATTGTATTAACTCCAAGAGATAAATGTATTATTGTTGGGAAAAGAAATATACGTGGGTTTGTTGTTTTGTAAGTTGTTTTCAAGGCAATCATCTAAAATTCTTCATTAGTAGACTTTTAAGCTCTTTACAATAGTGAAATACAGCCATTTTCTCATACTTAACTACATCAACGAAAGATGTCATGGTTTAACGCATTTCATAAATTGCAATGCTATTAGGAATAATCATGAATCCTTTGTTATAACATTATTCCAATGTTAGAATGAGTGTAAATTACATGTCTCAGCTATTATTTCAATTAAATGGTCTGAACAGGATTAATTAAAATATCCCACCTCTTCCTTCTCTTTTTGCTTTGTCTCTCCGTCGGGTTCGTGATTCTTTACAAATTTCGTTGCTAAACGGGCAACCTGTAATACACTGTAATGTTAAAATTTTCATCGGCAAATTCTTTTTTTTTTTAGTTCATTTCTTTTAAATAAGTATGATGTTAGTTGATTAATTTTCAAGCGAGCTTAATTTTTTCCGATTAACATCGACTTAATAACTTCCACTAGAAGTTTATTACGATAGTACAAAAGCTAATAACGATGCGCCTGATCTCTCTCCGGTCGTGTCGGATTGCCGTCACGTCGGACTATGAGAGTGAAGGAATAGAGAGTGCACTTGTGTACTATGCCTGCCAATCTGCAGTGGAGCAGTGTGGTGGGTCTATGCTTTAAAAACCCTCGCTCCTCGGAGTGAGGAGGCCTGTGCCCAGCAGTGGGACGTTAATAGGCTGCTACTTACTTACTTACTTTAATAACGATAGACACATGTTCATAGATGTTTGCAGTAGTCTTTAATTCTATTAGTTTGGAAAATAAGTGATAAGTTAAGTAAAGATGTCTTTTAAACTTAATTATTACGAACTTCTTTCCGAATACGTTTTGTGAATATTTTCTTCAATTGTTATCACGATTATATCGCTTGTAGTTCCAGTTTGCATCATATTTTCTTAGATTTTTCAACTGTCATTTATGATAAAACATATATTTAACAAATTTATATCGTGTCCCTTAAGAGAAAACTTACATATTTATAATGAAACTTCTTTAAACGTATGAGGGTAATTACAAATAACATGTTGCACTTTAATTTGCCACTCGTCATTTAATAATTTAGTATACTATTTTACATGTTGTTGTTTTTCTTGCCCTTTATATAAAATAAAAATATTTCTGAAAATTCTCTTTTCCAAATTTTATATTAAAAAACAATAAAATTAAAAATTTCTAATATTGTTAAATGATACCCTGAAGAAAAATACTTGCTGATAAAAATTAGCGTGACGTATTTTTTTTATATATTTTAATTCCTCGGCTTCCTATAATAAGACTTACATATAAAAGCATTATTAAGCTGTTTATATATATCAAAGATTTTAAAACCTAAATAACAATATTACGTACTTCTTAAATTAAAATCACGCAATAAAGACTTACCCTTTTAGTGCCAAGAGCTGGTCGTCCAGAATCTTTGAATTTTTGATCCAATTTATGGAGGGTTTCGTCTATTTCTCCCCACTTCTCTTCGTTCGTATCGCCTTCTTTGAGTCGTCGTTGACGGCCAAGAAACTGGTTTTTGAAAAAAACTGTTTTGTAATATTGAAAGTTTTATTGATATTTATAGTAATCTAATTACGAAACTCACAATTTCAATTTTAGTATCATTTGGGAACTTTTTACTACTTTCATCCGCTATTGCAGATGGGAAACATCTTCTAGTTCGATCAGATTAAAAATATTCAAGTGAAGTAAAATTTCATTCCAAATAATTTCGACTTAATTAGAAGAATAGTTGTTTTATAGAGCATAGAATAAACTTGAAAAATTATAATGTAAAAAATGTTCTTAGAGTTTAGTAGTGAATCGTCAATTTAGTGGTTAACAAAACCGTAAGGATATGATTTAGAAGTGTTTACAAATTTACTTTTTTCGATTAATTAACTATCAGATTATAGCAATAAGTTAAAATACACACAAACAATATTTAAGTTAACTTTGTTAGGTTTTATCTATATATAGACGTAATATGTCATGGTCTTATTTTAAGCATAAAATAAAATGTAATGCAATGTAAAATTTTATGCTGATTACAAATAAAATAAATTACTTACTTGCTCCCTATCCCACTTCGGAACTTTTTCTGCAGTTTTAGGCTCGGGCCGGCCGAGTCTGTTTTGCATAATCTTTTGCTCAATAATTTTCACGTTCCAATCCTCTGGTTCAATCTTTCCCACGGAACGCATAAGGTCTCTGGGTTTCGAGGAAGGAGGGCTTACGGCCAAAGTGGGGTTGTTGGAAAGCTCGGCAGCTAGACGGGCCACTCTAGTACCACTTCCAGCAGCTCCTCTGTTGCCGCCGCCGACGGCACGCCCTTCTTCCTGATATACAACAAATATTCCTGATTAACTAAACATCGAATGACGACTTGAACACACCACATGAACCTTTAAAAATGTTGTTGTTTTAACTGTATTTCATACAGAGATATTGTACGTTGGGTATTTGTGTGTTCAACTTTGCTGATAGACAGAAGGTGGATCTGGTTCTTAAATTATTATAACGTTAAGGGTCTCAAATAACAAGATATTGATATTCCATACCGTGCGACCAAATAATTATACATATACCAAAACACACATAATTCAGGGTGAAAGTTATATCATGCAAACACGTCAAGCTCTTAATTTATTAATGATTAGGTGTGGACTACGTTGTGTTGCTGATAGCTTATTCCATTGATTTTAATAAGCGACTAGGAACGTATAGGTACTAAACTCACACTGACACCCGGTAATTTAAAGTTATAATCAAACCTCAAAATATATTCTTTCAATATTTCAGCTTTATTTGTGTGATGAATGTGATCGCTTATTGTATCTTTATACAATACGTACTGTAAGCTATGTTGATATCATAATCTTTACCATTTCAAATCCCCTATATGTTTTAATTTAAATTTCTTCATGTTTTTTTAAAACCTAAAAGCATTACATAGAAACATTTTCAGATTGTTTTTTGTATTGACAAAAACGCAAATCGTATAAAATAGCTTTTTGATAACAAAAAAGTCAAATAGTTGAATCGAAACATTTACATTCATGTGATTAGCACGTTATCTTTTAGTCTGCTAGTGAGGTTATTTTTCACACTCAAACAAACGCGGTACCGCCGTATGGAAACAGCGAGACAAATTTACGACACTGTTTTCGTTTGCGCCGAATGAACTGAGGACTTCGGTACCCCCGTTCGGATCATGCGTAATTTTTTATACTTGGGTCCGGAAAGGTTAAAGACTAAATAGTAAAAGTGTTTGTCTTGTTGAACGTTAGTGTTATCATGCATCACAACAGCACACAACCACGCAAATCTCACATAGTGCTGTAATTTCTTCTCCAACTTTTTAACCCTTTCATCAAAATGTGGGGCACTGGCCCTGTACTGTTGCAAACCGTAGTCGTTTTCCAGGTCTGCAGAAGTGAAGTCGAGGCGTGGTTCCGCAGCCAACATTTGCAAACTTTTTTCAAACCTTTGCTTCGTTATTTCACGGGCCGCCTTCTTTTTACCGCAGTACTTGGGTTTCTTAACTTCCGCATTCTTCTTTTTCATCATATCAGACACTCTTTGCAGTCTAAAAGCCATTTCACTGGAGTTCCTTCTCTGGCCAGAATATTCTGGGTTCTGTTGAGAGTTATTTATACCTTGAATTAAATCAGATACTCTCTGCCGACGTAGCGCCAACTCGGGGTTTCCAATTGATTCGGAACGCTTGGATCGATCTGGACTTGGTGTATCACGCTGCTTTCCCTCTATAATATCAGCCATTTTTTGCCAACGCAAAGCGATTTCAGGATTGTCTATGATTCGTGATCTGACCGCGTTTAATTCGGGACTTGGGATCTGCCTCTTATTGGTTTCGAACAATTGCGCTATACGCTTTGTATTGAGCGCCATTTCTGGGGAACCGATTGAATTAGATCGTCGGGATGGTACAGTGGTCTCTGGACTCTGTGAAAAACGCTTTCTTTGGGTATCTATAATCTCTAACAACCTTCGAGTAGGTGCTATATGATTTTCGACAGATGCAGACCGAGTGAACTCTTTATGTACTTGATTTAGAGGCGGAGACTGCGACTTCCGATTCGTCTTTGCGAATACATCTGAACCTGTGAGTGTATTATCGGTATCTTCAGAAACATCTTGAAATATGTCTGAAAAATCCGGAATTTTGATTGTATCTCCATCTAAGCCTCTTAAATTACGAGGAGCTCGAATTGTCGCTTTGTCTTTTTTCTCACTCTGGAAGAAATTTACTAATTTCGCTTCTTCCCTCATCAGTTTTGGTTTTACTTTAGTTCTTGCAGAGCCTTGCAAGAGGTGCGTGAGGGATTCTCGTACCAGACGTGGGTCGGGTGAATCATCCGGATCAAGTAAACTTATAATTTGTTCTTGAAGCTCTTTTTGCTTGTCAAGATTCTGATTATCATTATAAATTGCATCGTGTCCTTCGATGAGACGAGCTAACTGTGTAATATCGTTAAGATCTAATTTCCCAATCTTTTTTCTTATGTATTCAGCGGAATCATTACTTACGTGATGCGGTCGTTGCGAGCGACGCTTTTTCCGAGAACTTGAATAAGTTTCAGTATCTCCAGTATCTAGAATTATAAGGCTTGTATTAACCAAATATATAATTAATAACTCATACAAATTTAGGCTACCTAGTTTTCCTTTCAAAGTACAATCAGGATTAAAGCTAAAGGTATTTTTCGAAAAAACTTTTAGAACGACTAAAATTTACACTAAAATATTTTCAAAATCTAATTAAAGTCATTTTAAAATAAATTCCATAATTGTAATACTTACTTGAGTGATTCGAAACTGATCGTTCAGTAAAGTGTCGCATACTCTTTTCCGATTGCTGCTTCTTTAACTGAAAGGTGGTATTATATTATTTTATTTTATCTAGATTTTATAATGAACATAAATACGATTTTGGAAAAAAATGTAGTACATAGGGTAATATTAAATAATAATGTAACTAAAACTAGTTTAAAAATGTTATTCACATGAGTGAATGTTGTAAGAGTTTAGACCCTCAAAGCTACTACAATTTGTATTGTTAAGTTACCCAAGAATTGTAAGGTAAGATTGTTAGAGTAACTAACTATGTATACAAAATGAACCTAGTAATACAGAATAAGCCCAGTATGGTAGATTTGGGAAATTGTAATTCACATTTCGGCTTACGGCAACGTTGCTGTACATATATTAAATAGTTATTTGTTGATTTCGCTGGCGCTGTGGTGCAAGAACTCGCTTTGGTAGCAGTGGTCCGGAGTTCCATCCCGGTTTCTAAAATTCTCCCGAATTTAGACAAGTTACCACTCTACCATAAAAGACGTACAGCGAAACAAAAAATAGTTATATTGCCTCTTAACAGATTAGCGCGATTTCATCTTAGACAGCACCATTACTTACCATGCGATGTGATCACATTCAAGCGGTAACCTGTTGGCAATAAAAAAATCTCTAACCAGATTGTCATCTTAGAATGTCACGGGTTAGAGAAAGGGAAAGAGTTCCCTTTCATAGAAATATGTAAGTAAGTCTTAATTACATTGCGAAAGGCAAATAAATAGTTAATCTGAGAACCTGGTCAAACATATTAGTGTGATGGAATATATGTGGCACTTCGCCCTTGAAAGCGTGGTAAACTCGAAGGAGGTATGAACGTAGTGTTGCCTTCGGAACATCCGCGTTAGAGTCATTTGAAGTAAACGGCGGTATTCCTGTTCAAAACATGTACAAAATATTATCCGTTGATATACTAAACAATCCATTATATATAACATAACATAAAACTAAATAGTGCCCTTTAGCATACTTTTGAAAATAGATATTGATTTCGAATGTGGTATATTATAGAAAAATATCTATTTAAGCAATCCCTTTGGCACTTACCAAATTCCTGTTTTAATATTTGATAAACTGATTGTGGTGGTGTGTTGGGTAGCAAAAGATCTGGACGGTAACGCATAAGGAGTTCGGTGAGCGCTTCCGTACTGGTCGCAGCATCCAAGCCCGGCTCCGAGTAACCCACCCAGGCTATCAACGTCTCTTCGGATACCTCCGGTTCTAGAAACATTTCAAAATTAAAATTTTAAAATCCAAAAATTCTATATTCAAGAAGGCTTTTCAGCACTTTTCAATTATCAACCATCATTGGAAATTCAAATTCAAAAATTACTTAATAGGCGGGTCCACACAGCGCCACCTCGCGAGGCTGCTTGCTATGTGTGGACCCGCCTATTCAAGTACGCTTTTACTGCACTTTTGAATCCTCAAATATAGTTTCAAATTCAAATATTCTTTATTCAAGTAGGCATAATATTTCCAATGAAATTAGTCTATTGAAGTTACGAGGGTTCCTTCGTGCCCTGTTCTTGAGAAGAACCCACAACAAACACAGTCGGGTGTCCTTTTTTATTATATTATTATAATATAATTTGAATTTATTTTATATAGATTAGAGAAATTTATTCACCTCCAAGCCTAACCTATTTAATAATACTTGGAACAATAACATTTAAGTAATCTTTCAAATTATATTACGAATTCTCAATGAGCTTTCTTGCAATAAAGGATTTCAATTTATTGAGATGTTGCTCAATAAATTTAAATCTTGTATTGCAAGAAAACTCATTTAGAACGTTTTCTGGGAGTTTCTAATATACGAATTATCTAAATCTAATATACGAATTATTAAAACAATTTAGGCAAATAGTTTTACCAAAGGGAGTACTCGCAGCATTTGAAAGTTGTAATTTTTTTATGTTAATAAAAGGTAATTTTAATAGAGCGATTGGGGTTTTAAAACAACACTTCTCTATGTATGTGGTTAACTCGCTTTTTAGACATTTTGACTTTTTTGAAGTTTCAAGTTAGGAAGTTTACCACATAGGTCATCGTTTGTTTTTAGTCATATAGCTATTAAAACATGATGTATAAATGAACATCATTAATACGAAAGGTTAGTTATTTATTATCTTTTGATAATAAAAAATTAACCTTTGAACCACTGTCTAACAAAATTATGATTTTTACTTGACTATACTTAATGATCGTCGAAATATGACGGCCTCGATGGCGCAGTGGTGCGAGTATTCGCTTTGCTAGCGGAGGTCCCGGGTTCGATCCCCAGTAGGACGAATTTAGGAAATTGTATTTTCTAATATGTCTGAGTCTGGACTGGTGGGAGGGTTCGGTCGTGGCTAGTTACCGCCCTACCAGCAAAAACGTCCGCCAAACAAAGAGATTTGTGTTCCGGTACGATGGTGTGTAGAAACCGTAAGGGGTATATCGCCTCTTAACAGATTAGTGCGCTTCCATCTTAAACTGTATCATCACTTACCATCAGGTGAGATCACAGTCAAGCGTTAATCTGTCAACAAAAATAAAAAATAAAAAAAAATTAACGTTTTTAAAACATCAATAAGATAAAAACGGGAAACCCATGACGGCCTACTGGTGAGATGTGTGAATTCTTGTTTAGAGAAATCCTGGATCCTGGACGGGCAGCGTTAATTTTTCTTTCTAAAAATGTAACATACGTGCTAGATTATTCTCTCACATCTATCATTGTATTTTTCAGTGAAGGAAAACATCGTGCAGATAACTGCATATCTCGGAAGTAATTAAATAGTATGTGTAGTCTGCCAACCCTCAGTGGAACAGGGTGTTGGGTCTATGCTCCAAAACCTTGTCTTCTATGAATGAGGAGATATGTGCCGTAGGATGCTAATAGGCTGCCATTTCAGTCACCTTTTATAAATACGGAAAGAGTTCTTTTAATAGTAGGATTTGAAAATAGTAATATTTCTAACTCTGAAATTTATTCATAGTCTCTCACCTCTACGTCTCTTCTTCACAGACGGAGTAGCATCGAGCGGCAATGGATCATCAGAGTTATAAAAATTTGTCACTTGGTGCGGTGTAACCGCCAGCCTGTTTAAATTAGGATATCTCGTAGCTGGATCGAGTGTGTAGGATCCGAACTTACGCTGAAGGTTCTCTGGAGTTGTTTGAGCTGCAAAGAATGATATTCTTATTAATATTATCAAATAACTAAAGGATACCCGACGTGGAAGTCATGGCAGCCCAGCGAAGCCATGTTAGCCTAGTGGAAAGACGCGCGGCATCACGTGCGTCGCGGTTTCAAATCCTGGGCAGGTTGCATTGCAAATTCAAAAATTCTTTGTTTAAGTAGGCTATTACAGTATTTTTTACGCGTCACATGTGTTTTTTTCAATATATTATAATATTTTCAATGTGCGACTGAAGATTATTTATATAAAGAGCGACTTAAAATCTAAAGTAACGAGGGTTTCTTCGCGCCCTGTTTTGAGAAGAGCCCAACACAAACTAAGTCGTGTGTCAGTTCTTTTTTGTTCTTTATTTGAAAAGAAAGAAACGTGCTTGATTTTTCCTTTAATTCCTCCACCCCCTCGCCCGCCCCCGTCCTCTTATCTTATTTAATCTTCCCAGGAAAAACACTAATTAATGTGTACTAAAAGCATTTAAAATATGAAGTAATGTGAATTATTTAAAAGTGTTACCTAACAATCTGTAGATAGATTCTCTTTCGGCGATGACTTCGAGGGGATGTGGTGTCGGACATTGACCCCATTGTCTCACAGCCCACGCAGCATCAAAAGCAGAGAGAAAACCTCGGGCACAACCAGAACCCGTCGGCCAGAAAGGTTCTAATAAACAGTCACCAACCAGTTCGCATAATAATCGCTTCCCGCGTCGCTCGTATACCTTCAAATTTAAAATTATCTATTCAAGTAGGCTTTTACAGCACTTGAATAGGCAAATATCTTTTTCACTTATTATTTCCAATGTGCGATTAATGAAAATATTAGAGAAGCCACCAAGATACTTGTTTACAAAATACTTTTTTATTTTGTAAACAAGTATCTTGGTGGCTTCTCTAGAAATAGTCAAAAAAATTAATTCATTTATTTTAAAAGGTTTGCACAAAAGGTGCGTCGCTAAAACTGTTGCAGTAAAACACATTTTAACAGGAGTCGCAGTGCACAGCCCAGTTACTAGGTAACTCGGTATGCTTTTTTAAATAATCGAATCTTTGTCATTCTCTCATCAACCCAATATTATATCCAATGACTTATTATCATTAAAAATGACTGAAAAAAGTTTCTTTCGTCCCCCTACTTTAGAAGAACCCACGTTAGACTCAGTCGGGTATTTTTACACACAATATTTCGCATTTTGCAGTTGCACGAAATATTATCGCATATTTACTAAATAAATCAGTGTATACAAAAAACTGTTATATTACGAATAGAATAGTGATATGATGAAATGAAAGAGATATGAGTCGTGAGGCAGGATTGAAAATTTTATGTTATATGTATTAAAAAAAACAGTAAAATAAAAATATCGGCTCTATAAATATAGCCTCCCCCCCCCCCCCTCCTCTTGTTTATCTATATCATTCTCATAAATGACCCCAACTTGAGCATGAGCTTTCAATAAACGGCGCAGAACATTTTTTGGGAAATTCATTATAAAGTACTCAAATTTAATTAAAAAAAACCGTATTAACATCCACTAAATATTAATATATATATAGAAACTTTGAACTAACAATTAGAAATCGAACGAAATTCTTACCATACAAGCGTTTTCAGCTGCGTACATAGATGTAAAATCAAACAGCGCCACATCGGGCTCTCCGTAGTGATTGAGGGCAAAGTCTTTCAGTGGTAAACGACCATCGGTAGAGAACCTGGCGGCTTCTTGTGCGTATCGCATCAAAGCAGCACGATCAACATTTTCCGCACTGAGTAGCCGGGATATCTCAGCGTGATCCTGCGTCAAATGAAAGGTAATTTGACATGTTTCTTTATGGCCTACTAGCATTTACATTTATATCACGAAAGCAATATGTAAATCTAACTTAATAGAAAGCTTCCTATTTTCTCCTCCCACACTTTTGCACAATTAAACGGACGTACACAAGCTATGGCTTTAAGCACTGTATATGTTATATGTGAAAAAAGTGATGCCCAAAATGGAATCACCGCTCAGTTGTTGATGGGGACCAACGTTGGTTCTCAGCGGGGCCCAACAACAACCAACACAAAACAAAAAGTTAAAACTATAGTATTAATACAGTAGGTAATTAGAATTGGAATTTGGAAACGTCAATGACAACTTGACCATTACTGCCTAATCTATTCGCCATTCTCCGCAAGTATAATACTTTTACAGATTCCGCTCATTTATCTCAATCCATACATACACTTCTCTTATTGAGATCCTGGGTTGTATATCAAGCAATGCACTTTTAAGAAACTGTATTTTCTAATTTGAGAGATTTCGGTCAAGACAAATGCCCTCCTGCTACCAAAGACATAGTACCGACAAATAGTATTCCCGTAAACAAGCTAAGGTAAGTAGCAGCACATTAATAACCTTGACCTACGAACAAGCCTCCTCACTCATAAGAGAAAGTTTTTAGAGTATACACCCACTACGCTGCTCCACTGCAGGTTAGCAGACAAGACTCCAGCCTGCTGTATACAAAATATTAAAAAGGAAATTACCTTTTACCAGGGAAGCGCACGAACATTTTAGGCTGTAAAATGATTTTCCACTGCCTTAGATCACAGTCAAGATCTAACCAATGAGCAACTTTATTAAGTCAAATTCTTACTTGCAATATAACACCCTTGTCAATTAAACTACGCTTCTTTGCAGTCATTACAAAATAATGCGTGTCGTCTTTGTAATATACAATATTCTCCAGATCAATACCAGTCTTCTCGTTGAGGTCTTTGAAAAATTTTTGATTAAAAATAAAAGCGACCCCACTGATCTCAGGTACCTGAAAAATGAATAAGATACCCTTAGATGTTTTGAAATCTTAGAAATACTGTTTTAAACTGCTCAATATCCAATGCATCACATGTGACATGTCACTCAATTTCTGTAGAATCGTTTCAAAATTGATAATTATGCCAGCGTCGTCGACAGATTTTTATTAGATGTTAGTAGTTCGATGATTCGATGAGACGGCAATTCGACATGGCCGGAGAGAGATCAAGCGCAGGGCAGACGGCTTGACGTGCTCTTCGAGACACGGTGGTGGAGCACACCGCCAACTTCCTAACTTCGGCCAAATATTGAGAAAATCTTAATAAAAAATTCAATATCAATTTTTGATTTGGCACGACCCGGGACTCGAACCCAGGATCTCATGTCTATAGTCGAACATGCTAACCACTATACTAGACTAGACAACTAGACTTGACCAATGAGGCAGTTACGGCAATGGTACATATTTATCTCTAAAGGGTAACTTACAGTAATGATTTTTATCGTATACAAATTACAAAATAATGTATTATATAAAAGCTTTTTTATACTTTACAATATTATTTCTTATTCAATTAATAACATTTCTAGCATATTTCATGGAGATCAAAACTGCCTTTAACACCACAAAATGGATATATATCAGAGATTTAAAAAGCTGATGCTCAGCCGGCGGGTACAGGGTGTTACATAGAACTAGAGATCACCTTACTTTACCACATTTAAGTGTACGAATACGCAGTTACGCGAGTCATGATAAAAGAAGTCTTACCGACGCCTCCTGTTCAGTATGACGGTTTATAAAGTTCGCCGTAATAGCCATAGCAAGCTTTCCTCGGAATTCCTTGCGTTTAAAGCCCTGTAGTGTATTTCGTTTGCCGTCAGCGCCTATCAATACATCGAACTCGTAATGTGATACAGGATGCTCCGGTGGTGTAACACTCGCCCGCCAACCTAGATCTACAAATGAAAAAATTTTGCCTAACAAAATACCGACTAAGACATATTTTACATTATTGCTAACATTTGAAAACTTACTTTCTGATGTTATTGTTACTGTAGGCTCTAAGAGCTCTTCGAAGCTGACGCCTTCGTGCACTTCTACTCCTAATATTAATGACACCTGTCCATAAAACAAATAATTATTAGAACTCAGCCACAGAAAAAACATGATTTATTATGGTAAAAACATTTCATTGTTATAGATTAAGCAAAATATTTATTTCATGGTGCTTGGTTTTGGTAGAACCAAATATCGTAAGAAAATATTAAAATCCTTAAAATACAATAACTTTATAATACAAATATAGTACATATTTTAGGTTTAATTATCTTCAACTTTCGGTATTGATTTATACTTCTACTATACAGAATTTTTTTCCCGTGTAACGATAACAAAACTTTCACCAAAATCGATTTAACGTTTGAAATGCGACTAAGATTAATTGCATAGTAATATTGTCTGAATAAGTTTGAAAACCTCGTTAATCTTATTTCCGGAAGTTATAATGGACTTACATATACAGAAAACCTATAAAAATATTTTATTCTGTTTTATAAGTGAATATGCATATAAGGAGATTTACCAACAACTCTTCTGTATAGAGTGAGGCTTGATTAAGTATCTTTATACCTCCTAAATCGAGCTACATTCGATATTATAAGGAAGAATTCTCCAAAATAATTCCTATTAATTGTATTTTATTAATTGCAATAACATAGATATGTCATACTAAATACATTCTATTAGCAATGTCAATAGGTTTTGTAAAGTTCTGAATACATATAAAATTCTTTAAAATAATTTAAGAGCGTTACGAAAGTATCTAATGTCATAGTTATATAGACACTATAGTTCTAATTATAAAAGGTACATAAAAAGAAATACAAAGAGAAAGATAATTGAAATATATATAGACGTGACCTACCTTCAATAAAATACACTGCAATTGCCTTATACTTATGTGGTCGATCGACCCTGCACAAAATTTACCAAAGAACTTTTTTGCACCGAGTGCTCTCAAATCATGTATAACAAAAGGCCATAAATGTAATACATTATTCCTTGAAACACGGTCTCTTTTTTCAACCACAACCTATAAAATTGAACATATATATATGAAAATGCATTTTCAAATAATTCGGCGTCTGGACGGGTGAGAGGCTTCAGCCGTGGCAAGTTACCACCCTACTAGCGAAGACGTGTCGCCAAGCAAACTATTTGTGTGCCGTTACAATGGTGTGTAGAAACCATGAGAGGGAAATTGCCCCTAACCAGGTGAGTGTGCTCCCATCTGAGACTGTATCATCACTTACCATCAGGGCAAACAATCAAGCACTAACCTGTGAGCAATAAAAAATAACAATAATCTCCGAAGACGCCCACGTTACAGGCATTTAACAAACGTAGCTTGTGTTGGTCCCAAAAGGTTTTTTCTAACAATGTCCGCCACATTGCGCGGAGTATGTTTCGCTCGGGGCGTCCCCTGCTTCGTGAGCTCTTACTGCCGCCATCTCCGGAAGTAGGCGATGACGGCGAAGACAACACGGTGGCAGTGACGACGTCGGGGCCGGACGATATACTGAAGTGACCTGGATGGACCCGCTAACTAGGTTGGCGGGAACCAGTTCGTTTTAGTGCGAGCATTATAGATTACCAGGATAAATACCCATGCAATAAGGCGAAGCCTCGGGGCCTGTACTCCTCAACAAAGTAGAGAAGAATAATAACAACTCTGTCCTAACTTCACAATTATTACAGCTGAGAGTCAAACACACGATCACTCATTCAAAATGAAAGCCAGCGCAACTGAACTAGCCAGACACTCAATCACTACTAACTATAATACTAACCACTTTGGCCCCTAGAAGTTGACATTCAATCGCAACTCGCAAGCCGCAAGGTCCCGCGCCAATGACCAGTACCTTGGACTGCAAACAAGAGCGACCTTTTCCGTAAACTTTGAGATTAGCTCTTGCATCAAGTTTTTTAAATAGAGCTTGTGCCTTCCAAGAGCTCGCTAATTTAACCTGAAATAAAAATATAATTTAAAAAAATAAATTGAATTTCTACTTATGTTATTAAAGAACCATAATAAAAAGGTGCATTGGAAAGTACTAGCGCCATTTAGCCTAAATTTCTTGAATCATTACATAGAAAGAGACCTTTGTACCTTTTACTTGAGCTATCAGTACGTTATATTAATTTATAACGCACGTCAAATAATATACTTCTGGACACATCTATTGGCCCACCTTGCATTTTCAGCTTCGTTTGGTCCTAGCTAAAATTTTATATTAGGTCGAGCAAAAAGTTTTTATGCAGTTTTGCACCTGGCACATTCATAATTTCAATCGAGTCTTTTTTTGAATTTCGAACACAGAATTTAAAGAAACAAAGGACAATTTGGAGCCTGTTCGTTGTTAACAAACAATCGAATACTAAAAAAAACTTGATTTTATTGGTTTACTCGGATTTAATTCTTGAAAGTGTGATTTTTCTCATTGGTTTTGCAACAAACATTACTTATTCTTACCATTAAGGTAAGGTTCTATCAATAATCAATGGATACTTCGCCTGAAGTCGCCGCCCAAGCTGTGGCACTTATCCAGGCGGGACACAGCCAACGAAATGTGAGTGTTCAACTTAATTTAAGTCGATCTGCGGTCCGAAATGTTTATTCGCGGTACCTAGAGACTGGCGGCTTTGTTCGTCGCCAAGGAAGGCCACGATCTCGGGTCACAACTGAAAGGCAGGATCGATTCATCGTGACGACCAGCTTGAGAAATCGTCACCTTACCTCCATTGAGATACAAAACCAACTTCGCGACTTCCACGGAGTATCTGTGAGCGCTCGAACAGTTCGGAGAAGGTTAAAAGAACGCGATATGGTACCACACAAGCCAGCTAATGGCCCCAAACTAACGCGAGCCCATCGAACAGCGCGCCTTCATTTCGCGCGCACTCATTTAAATTGGACTCAGCAGCATTGGAGCCGTGTACTCTTTTCTGATGAGTCTAAAATTGTGTTACATGGCAATGATGGAAGGAAGAAGGTCTACCGACGTAAGGGGGAGCGTTTTGCACAATGCTGCTTTGAAGAGAGGGTTGCTTATGGCGGTGGCTCATGGACTGTCTGGGGCGGTATATCCGCGAGCGGTAAAACTCAACTTGAGATTGTTACGGGACCACGGCTGCCAACATTAAATGCTGAAAGGTACATTCGTGAGTGCTTAGAACCTCACGTGATGCCATACGCGGACTATGTGGGCCCAAATTTCCTTTTTATGCATGATAATGCAAGAGCCCATACGGCCGGCATCGTCAGGGAATATCTTCGGGGTGTGAACATCACAGTTATGGACTGGCCAGCCAGAAGCCCAGACATGAACCCCATTGAGCACATGTGGGACGAGCTAAAAAGACTTGTTAGGGCTCGTCAGCCAGTTGCCCAGACGATGCAGGAGTTGAAAACTGCCATAGAAGAGGAATGGGAGATGATCCCCCAAAATTTCATAGAGCGGTTGATAAACTCTATGCCTAATCGTATGAGAGCTGTGGTAGAAGCCTATGGAGGCAACACGCGTTATTAAATTAAACCTTTATTAAATTGAACATGTTTTTTATTCAATAATCAAGTGCCTTCATCAAGGCGCATACCCGACTTGTTAGGCGTAGCTCCATGTCGTGTGGTATTCTGAATTCAAATTTAAAACATTACGATCGAAAAAGATGGTAAAAAGTACCAGGTTTAAAACTGCATCAATAGTTTTTGTTCAATCTAGCAATAATATTTCGGTAGGGGCCATCGAAACCTAAACTCAAAGGTGGGCCAATAGATGTGTCCAGAAGAGTAGATACTTTAAAATTTTTCGGAAATAATTTATTAATTAAAAACTGAGAAATAAATGTACAACTATCATGTGATAAAAAAATGTCTAAAAAAGTTTCTTTAAGTGTATAAATAATATTTTTGAACATGAGTAGATGAAAGAAAAACCATTTTTTCTTTACTTTTTGTAATAAAGAGTAGGATATATATATTATTTATAAGAAGAGTATGGCGTATACTAGTAGTAGAAAAACTTTAATTTACATTTTTTAGTTCTGTAGTATTACTTCAGCGTAAAAATTCTGAATTTACATACTTCATGTGTAATCGACAAAGGAAGTACCAAATTAAATGACTTTAATTATAAAATAATAATTAAGCATACAAGTCAATCCACTGAAAGCCTCGCTAAGGTTCAATTCTAATTGAAGCCTGATTTTGCAATAATAGGTGGTCCATTCCCAAGGTTCAATTTAGTCGTTACTGTGGCCAAACATATACTAACTGATATTATTGACAATGATTGAAGTTTTTACTTACACTTGTTCAATGGTCATAAGCATTGCACAAGTGTAAGTAAATGTAAAAGGCGTGAACAATTTTTAGTAATCGGATAATCGTTATGGAAGAGCATAAAATATACATATATATATATATAATTAACAAAATATAATCTAAATCACTTTATACATCATTTACGACTTCTTATATTCATTATATAGAGTGAAATCTTTTACGTTAGTGTTAAGTAGGTAACATTTTTTTTTATGAAAAAGCTGTATTAGCGTCAAGTGTAATTTGAAATTTATATAAAAAAAAAGGTATTTTGAAGAAGATAAACGATACCAGTACAGAGCACAGTACAATGTTATGGATTTTTTTAATAAAAAAAACTTTGACTAGCTTGGCTAGTGGAGGACCTGGGTTCAATTCCCGCCATGACAAATTTATGAAATTGCATATTTTAAATTGTCAGTGTCGTGACTGGTGGAAGGCTTCACTGGTAGACGTGTCGCCAAGCAAAAATATTCTGTTCTAATATGATGTTGTATAGAAACTACAAGAGGTAAACTACCTCTTACAAGTTTAGTGTGCTTCCTTCTTAGACTAACTTCACTTACCACCGGGTAAGATTGCAGTCAATGTAACCTGTCAACAATAAAATAGAAACAATGTGAACCGACAAAAGAGAAAGAAGCCGCATGCCGATGCGCTGATCCGATCAGTCGAAGCGCTTCCGTTGAGGATGTTATTCACAGTGTTAAGGACAAAGACATATTATAGGAAAATTAAAGCTGCAATAATGACCTTGCTAGCATAAAAGTGCTAATACTCTCTATGCTAACAGTGGTCTTCGGTTCTATTCGGAGATAGGCCAATTTAGGAATTTACATTTTTAATATGTCTATTTATAGACTGGCGGGAGGCTTCCACTCTTGGCTAGTTCAACTATTAACAAAAATGTTCCGCAAACCAAAACAAAACATATTGCGTTTCAGTAAATATCTTTATAAAAACCATTAAGAAGTAAATTATCTCTTTTCAGGCAAGCGCGCTTCCACAGAAATAAGATAACACTGAAACGCTAACCTGTCAACAATAAAATAAAATAACAAGAGATAATGAGTTAAGCAAGAGGTGGAGGACAGTGCAATATGATATATACTTAGTAAATAATACTAATTTTGACGTTAAAAACACACTGTTCAATTTTATTTATTTAGTTTAACATGTATATTACACAAACACATTAAAAAAGAGCGTTCTATCAGAATATCATGCCTATGAACAGGTAAAGTAGATTTTATACATGTAGATACGATTTATTACAATATAATACGAAAAAAAATTTAAACCAGTCGAGTATAAGGCAAGGACAATAAATTATTCCGTACTTGGAACACGTATTAATTAAAAGAGACGCTTTGTGACGTGCATTTTATTGTTATAAGCTACATGCCTCTATTGTAAGTTCAGTTGATGCATATAAGAATGTATAGATTAACCACATATAAAGTGTACTACGATTAAAAAATGTTATTAAATATAAATTTATCTAAAACAAATAACAATTACATACATATAGAGACGAAAGCTATCGTGTTCGTAAATGTCCTATATATAAAGTTAGATACACATTCTTAAAAAATATTTCGTTAAAAAGATAATTCGCGTAGACCAATACAATTATTTAACAATTATATCTATAATCCGACATTTATTATACCCGTATGTAAAGAGAACGTCTGTCAGGATGTCTTGTAACCTGATGGACGATCTCGTCCAAACTGAGAAAAAAAATATTAATAGAGAATAAAGTCATCTCTCGGATCCAAAATATCTCAGCCTTTAAATAGAGCAAACAATACACATTTACAGAATTTCATTAATATGGTTAGTGACACAGAACTTGAGTATGTAATGTATGCACATAATGCCCGGCCATTCCATATGATATGAACAATACATGTATAACCTATTGTACATTCACTTTATGGAAGAACCTTCCACGGAAGTTTTAATACCATGGACGGCGTAATAGTGCTAATTCCTGCTTTGTTAGTCGTGATCCCGGATTCGATTCTAAATACGAAAAATGGAGGATATAGAATTTTCTAATTTTTCTAGGCCAGCTGGGTAAGAGCTAGAGCTAGATATAACTTGCAAAAATTTTACTAGCAAAGATGTGAACTGTGAAAGAGAAAAGTTTGCGTCTCGGTAATTTCACGATTCCGTCTTAACCTGTATCATCACTTGTCATCGAGAGAATTCTTTTAGAACAATTGTGCCAAAATCGTCAATTCAACATTAGCAGATAATACTTTCAGAGAGATCATCAATACAAATATTTAAAAGGTAGTCGCTAAAGCATTCTTAAGTGGAATAGCTGTATGTGCTTATATAGAAAGGCCCTCAGTCATCGAACACTATAAAACAAATAGCTTTGTTCGCTGTCAGTAGTATAATTTTTCTAATAACTGCTCAACAACCCGACAATGCTGCGGGTCAGTCCGAAATTACTAAAACTCGTAGGATTTTCCATATGCATGGTCGACTATTTCTCAGTCCAGTGAAAATGAGTCTAAGCTTAGCGGCGATTGAGAAATAAATGAAAAGCTGAAAAGGATGTGCATGATTTTAGCGGCGGAAAAGCTTTCGTTTCAAAACGTAATATGTATATGTATATGTATAGATATTATTACAATTTATACGATAGTTCCGAAAACAGGCCAAACTTGTGATCGACGGCATGAATCAAATCGCAATGCAATTTCACACTAGATTTACCAGACCAGTCATTTCAACTGGACGAACAAATTAATTAAATTAAAGATTCCTACTGCATGTTACATTTGGTTTTCTAAATAATGTTATGACTTTTGTAACTATAAATAGTAGTAGAGTTTAAATACATTATATATATATATTGACACTTACGCTAGTCAAAATGAATGATGCATGTTTCTATTACGAAATTCTATTATAAAATTATACTAGGACAGGATTTCTTTTTCTTTCACTTTATCTTATAAGAATTAATGGGTACAGTAATATTTTATCAACCATAAATATTGTTTAGAAAGAATTACGAGACAAACGGTAGATTCGAGGATGGTTTAAATTGACCATTCCGATAAATTATGAATTTACCCATATCTTGACGTAATCATGAACTACGCGGTTGAAAGCGCTGGGAACACCTATTTCAATTATAAATTCTTCATTCGTACAAATGTCAAAATTTTACTAAACCTCCCAAGTTTTGAGAGGAACTGGGGGTTTACTCAAGCCAAATTGAAAATATGGCTTTTATTTTACTATATACAATTTAGTAACTTTATGATTGTAAACTTCCGTGAAAGTTGATTAAATTTAATTCATTTTAAAAGCGCATTGCGCAGCCGTTCCGCGGTGTAACTTATTAATGAACAACTAGTAGCCTATTGACGTCCCACAGCTGGGCGCTGGTCTCCTTACTCAAGAAAGGGCTGTCAGAGCATAGAACCCATCACGCTGGTCTATTGAGGGTTGGCAAGCTACAACATCTCAGATTTGTTCCCGAATTATGCATATTTTGTCACGATATTTTCCTTCATCGAAAAGCACAATGATTAAGCAATAATTAGACACATGAGACCAAACTACGTGCTGTCTGGCCAGAAGTCGAAGCCATCACTCCTGATAAGAATCCACGGGTCATCAAGGCTCTTCCATCTCATGTGTAGGACTCTGAATTGGTTCAAAACTATTCGAGTAATGACCAATATTTTCACGGCTTCAGTATAAGCTTCTATAATTAAATTTCAAGTATTTAATTTAATTAAAGCGATATTGCACATAAAATATAACAATATTCACTTTCATATTATATTTGTTTAGTTGAAAATAGCCGATTAGTCATTTTTAACATACGCAAGCATGTAAGTAAAAATTACTTATCCCCTAGAAATGCTTATCTTATCGCATTAATTAAAATCGCAATTGCACATATCTTGTTACCTACTTTAGTATTAATGAAAAGAAATGCAAATATAGTAATTCCTTTGGACTGATACTTTTAGCAAATAGCATGCATAAATATGGCCAATGCAGTAGCAATTTATGTGTATGTACATCTATACAAACGTCATGATTATATTACTTCAAATATATTGAGTAATATCCTAAAATGTGAGTTTCAGAAAATCAAAGTGAAACATATTAAGATAACACATAAAATTGTGAAAAAAGAGATATTGTAACGGTCCCATATGTTTATTTCCCGTTCAACCTAAACGCTTAAAAAAGTATGTAAAATTATTAATTTGCTTATAGTGAAGTTACACCCTAAATTCTTATGACAACAGTATGTACATAATATACTATAAAAAATAGTAAATTAAAAGATTTTAGTGGGCGTAATACTTATGTTGTCTCTCTTATCCCACCGCAATACTTTTACACCAAGTTTTTATATAAGTACCTTTATGTTTGGTTTTAGTATAAAGAAGTAAACAGTTTCAGTTGTAGAAGAACCTTGAATTACAACCCATCCATTATAATAATGTACTGATATAATTATATTATTAGACTCGTGAAGAATATAGATTATTTGTAGACTGAAAGTGGTATGATTGTACCTGTGACGAATATCGCTGCTTTGGTGCAATAGTAACAGAATTTAAAAAAGGTTAATTTTAGTGGAGAATTGTTTGAACATTATAATGTTTAAATTAAGTAATGAGGCGTTCTGCGGTGTCACAGCTACATTATTGCCGATTTAAATGTAAATTTTTCAAAGAAAATATAGACTTCGGAATTCTTGTTATTAAATAAAAATTTTGAAAATTGAGTTTTCATCCAAAGTACCGATATTTTTTGGCAGGTTTGAAATATCTTCTCTTGGTTTTTAATTTATAATGCATCACTTGAAAATGTAAAATATTCGTTTTGGAATAAATAGGATAATTGCCTACAACCTCAAAATATACTAATGGTATATTAGACGGTATGATGACTTTCTAAGAATGTTAAATTTAATAAAGTTCTTTAATTATATGAGTATGACATACTTTTTCTTTGGGCCGTTATGACTAAAATTGCCTAAATTATGATAATCCACTACGGACATGCTCGTAAAAGCACGTATGTGTATAAAACTACAAATCTCTACCAAAATTATA
Source organism: Elymnias hypermnestra (assembly GCA_015832385.1). Taxonomy (NCBI): domain Eukaryota; kingdom Metazoa; phylum Arthropoda; class Insecta; order Lepidoptera; family Nymphalidae; genus Elymnias; species Elymnias hypermnestra. Next base: position 223,348 of record JACTOM010000921.1, read on the forward strand.
TATTTATCACATGATACGGAATGAATGGACTCCTACATCTGCCGAATAGTAGTTTTAAAACATTCCAGAACATCCGCATACTTTTATGTGGCACTATGCCAAAATGTGTGCGAATGAAGAAATTTGTGAATTTATACTGCATACGTTTGTTTATTACTCACGTAAAACGCAAGATTATGGAATCGGTTGGAGTAGAATCCACATTACAAAGAACATTAATAACTAAAACCTGAAAAAGTATATCAAGTGCATAAAATTTGAGTCAAAAGTAAAATTTTTTGTAATATGACATATTTCTATATCATCTTTCAGATTATTTTTCCGGTAGCTATTCACCCGACATATTAATCGAATCTGTAGTTAATAATATTTATTCACAAGTCAACCTATACATTTTTCAATAATATTTGTGTTAAATAATATTGAAATGTTACTCAAGTTATACAAATAAAATCTAGCAGTAGTAAAATAGTATTTGGTAGTCGATAAAAAAGCTACCTACAAGTACAGTTTAGTTCTCTGTTGAACGATACACTTACGTACAATAGGTTATTACAATTAAAAGTAAGGAAAGAGTAATATTGTTTAACTCTTGAAGTTACGTTTCTTATTTAATAATTAAGAAAAATTTAAGAAATTTATATCACGCTTTTTAATTCGCACATCTAGTGCAACAGTGCATTACAGAAAGTGAAAGCTAAATTGTAACCCTTATCCACGAGAGCTGCCAAAAGAAACGTAACGGAAGAATCATCAGCGTAAAACTATAGAATTAGTTTTGATATAATATTTCTAATAGTATCATTTCTTTAGAATATTATACTGCTCAATGACATAAAAATATCAGGTGTTTTTTAAATAAAATAACGACTACTAGTAAATTAATACGATTCCATTGACGCTATAGCACCGAGTACTCGTTGTTCTAGCAATTGATTGAGTTTGATTCCCTGTTAAACAGATTTATAAAATTTCAAAGTAATTAATTGTTGTAAATTTTTTAAACGAAAAACTGCAGTCGCTACTAGAGCAAACAACAGTATACAAGTTAAATGTAGAACAAACCTTCAATTTTGGGTAGAAATCCAGTAGTCTATTGGGTTTTAAGTTAAGTGTGTCACAAATTTCTCGATGCAGTGCCAATATTTGTTTCATTGTTGCAGCCGAACAAAAATGGTTAAACATTTCGGCGGCTAGAGCACACTCGGGTGGCGTCGGCTCCACGCGCCCACCCCGATTCATTTTGGGGGCTGAAAGTAAAGGAATTGTCATAAAAAATGTATGTTGACCTTCTCTTCCTATTATCATATTTAACGTAGGACATGCACAGTTACATAGGAATTTATATACACACAGATTCCACCAAGAGAAATTACTGCTTATCAACTATATCGTTAAATCAACTACAATAAATTGCTGTAAAGATATAAGACCACCTACACTGAAACCACAATTGATTGGGTTTAAGTTTTCCATTCATACATTTCTTTTTATTGTAGTGAATAATATAGTAAGCAGCAGCCCATTATCATCCCACAGCTGGGCACAGGCCTGCCCCACTCATAGGAGGGGGGGGGAGGGGTTTAGGGATCTATTCAGAGTAATATAGTATAAATAAAACTAATTTAAAAAACAAGTATGATATCAAGAATTAACTGGTTAAACTAACAATAATTCAACCATTAAATAAAACAAATGTATCATCCATAGGAAATCTTTATGTGCCAGAAGAAAATGTGACAGACTTGTTGTGCTAGGTAATCACTCTATTAGCTCCTGGGTTCTACTCCTACCTGGTTTCTATTCCCGACAAGGGAAATTAAAGAAATAGTATTCTCTAATTTGTGTGGGACTGGACTGATGGGAGATTTTGGGTGTGATTGGTTACTACTCTACCAGCAGCCATGCTGCCACTCAGCAAAAAAATTGTGTTCCTATATGAAGTTGTGTAGAACCAGTAAGAAATAAACTATCTATCAAAAGAATTTGCATTGAATTATAACCAAGTTAATAACATAAAAAATTGTGAAAATGCTTAATTGCTCTCATTCTATTTGACTACAGTCTGAACCATAGGTGAAATGGTTACTTCATCATATTATATATATGTAACATTAATTAAGTAAAAATATGTTAATTTTATTATAGTTTTACATATGAGAGTTCAATATTATATGGTGTTAAGTCAATCAATAGATACTTTATAATTTCCTGCTAATCTCTTCCCACTAGAATGAGCATTCGAATCTGATGTTAAATTTGTTAATAACACAATTTTTAACTGTGATTCAAAAGCACTTCTAAAAAGCCTAGTAGAAAATAGGAATATCATTTAAAATAACTCAAAATTTAAATATTGTCTATATAATATATTTCACTATTTGATTCTAAACCCTGTTGGTAATAACATTATTTAAAGTAAACTACTATTTTGTATCTAGATCCTTGGAAAAAATATGTAGATTTGAAATAGCAACCTGAACCATAATAAATATCTAGATATTGAGAGTATACCCCCAGGTAGATATATGAATCAATTTGTAACAATAAGATTTGATATTCAACGGTTCCTAATTAAACTTGTAAACTTTGTTACTTCTATTAACTATATAATAAGACTTATAACATGATTTTTCTACATTTGATCTTTAACTACTTTGACTTTTTGCAATACCTTCAATAGCTATATATCAACTTTAATAATTTAAACTAATAGTAACCAAAATTAATAATATGAAAGAAGTGTAGTATTTTTTGTAAATACTAGCGAAAATCATAAGAAGGAGTACTAATTCGGAATAATTTATTACGACGCTATTGCCGTAGTATACTAAAACCAACGACGCCAGCTAAACCTGTGGTATTGATTAAGAACCGATGTTTTACTTAATTACCAAACCGTAAAAATATTGTAAACAAGCTCTTCAGATTACCCAAAGTGTGGAATCGTAATGTATTCGCTGCACTAAAGTGTTACACATTGGTGGGTAGGTGAATGGACTGAGATTTAATTTTAGAATTTTTACTCTCGTCTAAATTTAACAAAACTTTGCAATTCTCACCTTAAATTGTCCTTCACCTAAATAATTTGCTGAAAACAAAAAATTATCGAGACACACAAATTAAAAAAATATTTCTCTAAATGTAAGCTAGCGTTTTACACAACGCAATTTGGGTAGCCCATTAAAATTTAGACTTCGAAATATAATTGCCACAAAACACATTCATCGTACAAACTTGCAAAGTAAACATTGATATTAGCTTAATAATCTTAAAAACGCCATGTCTACTGACCTGAAAATAACAAAAATAAAAAATTGTAATCCTCTCCTATGTTATAATGGTCACTGATACAGAGTACAATTTAATATTGTATATGGTCATTGGTCACAGATGACAGATGAAAAACGTGATATTTATAAATTGAGGACAAAAGAGAATCGCTTTGTATAGACCACAGAGTATATATAATATTATACCATATAAAACGTTATTAAATGTATGCATACCTCCTATTTTTTTTTATCAACATTTCAAGTATAGATTTAGTAGTTTTAAATTTCAATCGACTACATTTGGAATAGGCAGTACTCTGTGGAACTACTTTCGTTTGGGCAGGGGTCGACATCTTGCAGCTCTACTTGAAGTTCGCCTTCAATTCAATCATCATAAAAGAATTATCTTTTACATAAAATTATTGACTTTGAAAAGCATTATTGTTGTAGTTTACTTATAGATAAGGCTATTAATAGTTCAAAATTTATATATTGTACTTTTAGTAACAAATAAAGAATTATATGGTAAACATATAAGTACGTACATGATACGGTGTACATTTTTAAACACTAAGACGATTCAGAACTTAATCATTCCTGTATCGTCATAGAAAGCATTTCATTTTGAAAAGTGCTAAAATTTGAAAAGGGATTCTTTTACTTTTAAATATTAGAGGTTACCAGAATTAGGTTCGTTGTAGTAGGAACTAATTTAGGAAGATTGATATTCTAAAAAAACGGATTTGATATCTAACTACATTCATTTTTTATATAATTTTAGTTTACGTAAAAATCGTAACATCAAGTATTTTTACTTATTTAAGACTATATAAAATGACTGAAATTGATTATCTTTATACAAAAATCAATGTTTCTTTATTTCTATTTTTGTGTTGCCCTACAGTATCTCTGACTTGATATAAGTTTGTGAATTAATCAACAATTAATTTTGAACACGCGGTGCGTAATTCATCCAATGTGGCATTGCTAAGATTACTAAACATTACCTATTGATGCATAAAACAAATGCAACAATTTTATTATGATTTTATGTAATATATTACTGTAAGGGTTACTATTAAACAGAAAGAAATATAAAAACACACCAAGTGACGTAACTTTTATTTAGAAGAAAAAATATAAACGTTTGCTAAAACAGTTGTTTTAAGGATACATGGGTTGTAACTAGTATAACCTTAATTACTTTACTAATTATTTATTGTGACAATAAAAATTTAGGGGTATTCATTATACATTTACACAAATTAGTCGATATTTAAAACATTTATGAAATTTTCAAATGTATTATATTTGTAGATTTCAGACTAAATATACAATTTATTTTGAAACAATCCATATTTTCGCCGCCATTCTTCTAACAAAAAAAATATTATTAAAAAATTGTTTACATCTTGGGAATGTATAATTAATGACGTATTGACGTAGTCTTAAGTACTATTACATAAAGGAGAACAAGTGTCCACTGCTATAGTACACTTATAAATCAATCCTAAACCTAAAAAATAATTATGAAAAATCTCACCATAAACTTGTAGAAAATACACAAATTGTACACCATTATTAGAGCTAGGAGTAGATAGATACACGTTGATAAATATATTTGATAATTTTAAGTTTAATGGGTTGTAATCTTATGTAACATTAAATCGTATACTAATACATAATAATATAGAGGTGGACAGTGTGGTCGGGGTATGGAGTGTTATTTTTAATTAACAACTAAATGTAAAAACTACTATAAAACTGAAAAAAAAACGTCTACCCCGGCCGTATAAGTTATCTATTTTATTATACCTTATTATACTTAAGATTATAATTCGTGTTGACCTATTTAGGGGATCCTTAATAAAAGAAAGTAAGTACATTGCATACATTCTGACAATAATAATGAGAATCATATGATAGGCAGTGAATCGGTTATATTTTAAGAGGTATTTAAGGAAATATAGAAATTAATTAACTTATGTAAATAGGAGACTATAATTTCGCCCGCACACTCTTGTCATGATTTTATTCATTTTCAAAGTTCGTCATGAGACCAAATTACAATATGTTATATGTATTTTACAGCAATAATTTACATAATTGATATATCTTCCTTCACAAGTACAACTTTAATAAAATTATGGTTATTTATGGCAAATATTTCGACATGAGATAACATTATTTGGCATCATTTGTCACGATCTAGTGAAATGGAGTATGAAATATATGTACAGACAATCATATATTTTTTTAAGTTAAGAAATTTTATAAAAGGAGTAAGATTGATCGTGATGCCAATTCCGATGAGACTTTAGATTGAATTGTACGACAGAATTAACGCCGCCGTAATTCAAACTTTAAAATGAAACCCATTAGGGCAGAAATATATTTATAATGTATATAAGAATTTTATTAATCCACTTCTAAAAATCTTCGTTGTCAGGTACTGAATTTGAGAATAAAACAAAAAAACTACAAAAGCGTCTCTTGTTAGGGCAGAAGATTCATAAATCAATCTTCATTTCCCTGCAAAAGAATATCTTAAAGTACCAGTCTTAGTTTTGCGATTATGACATTGGACAAAATCAGTCAATTTAAAAATTCTACAAAAGTTAAAGATTCTAAAAACTATAATTTACACACTACTTGTGGGGGATGGGAATTAATAAGTAATAAATTGTGATGTAGGGGTATGGTTTCTTTACAATTTATTAATATGTCCTGGAAATATATATACTATTAAAAAGTGATTGAAACTCTATTCTTAATACAATACAATAAATGCTTAACAAAAAGATTTAAGACTAAAATACTTTTAACAATTAAGTTTTACAGTATGACAGCTGATTCATTAAAATCATCAAAATAATAGTTGTATTAATGTTTCATTGATATCACTCTCGATACATTAAAGTTTAGTTATAAAATATAATGAAATTTTTAAATGAATGGATTAAAGTTTGCATTAGGCTTACGAAGATTAGATTCAATTTATATATGTCGACTTCTTTAATGCACAGAGGCTAAACAATTTATGAAAGATATAATATTTGTGAAAAAATGGGTTAACTATGAATTATTTGGATAACTAATATGTTGGTTAGTCAACTGGCTTATATGCCAGTCACACGTAACTGTTGTTGGTGATTTTATCATGATCAGATGTGTATGTATGATTGTATACAATAGGAGTAACTTACAGCTACTCCTAGAGCTCAGGCTTGTCCTCACTAATTAACTCTTATATGGTTCTTAACAAGTTTTTTAAGAATTTGTAATATCCAGTCTCTGTTATACTCGATGTATAATATCCGCTTTGTCATCTGTTACTTCTATAAATTCGAGTTGTTTCAACATTAGAGATAACGAAAAAAGATCTTCGATAAAGCTCTATGAAATGTTAAAATGTATTTCGAATTATATGAAGGGAATGTCAAATTGTTTACGAGTGTTTGTATAACCTCAAATATTTTATTGATCGATCCAAATATGAGCTATTGCTCTTATTTGTTCGTTGTTTTAAAAGACGTTTTAAGTAAGGTACTTAAGTTTTAACTAATTATGTTACGAATTCACTAACTAAGCATCTTAACCTTCAATGAAGTCTAATTGATGATTCAAAATACTACATTTATTAATCATTTCGCTGATTTCATTTAGTTGTTACTATTATTAATCTGTTAATTTTATCGAAACTTTAGACGTAGACTATTTTATCGGTTGACTGTGATCATCAGGTGAGATCAGTTAAGCTTAATATTGTTAGAAAATTCTTAGTTCAGGTATTTTTATTACTGCTGTCTATATATATAGACAGCAGTATATATATCGCTGCTTTGAAAAGAGTGACATAATTCAATCACAACAATAGGCGAGCCGTTTGAATATTAGATATGTTTAAATCTTTTAATATCACAATGGTAACATGTGCCCTAGGGTCATCATTACCTTTTCGACTATGAGTGTCGTCTAACATAAGAAAATACAAACTAATTCTGTTATTCCTCTATATAACTATAGTTTTGAAAATTTTTAATTGTATAAATTTCAAATATTAGATATAAGGTTTAAATCACAACAAGTAACAACGAGTTGACAATTTATGATGTCACAGTGTCATTACCGCCGTTCCGAATATGAGTGTTGAACACAAAAATAAAGGGCTTCTCTGGATTCTGCTGTGACATTAATTATTCTAAAATTTTGGATTGTGTATAAATTTGAATAATATTACATTGTTTCATTTAAAGAAATTGCATTTTAATTTGTAACAGAATTTCTATCCTGGCTAGATAAACTATATAGGCCCCAGCCAGAAGTAAAACAGTATATTTATTTATTATTCAACCAAAGCAGCGACATATAACTATAGCGATTTTAACATTAGTGATTATTTCAATTCATTTACAGTGATGCTCAGGGGACAAATTGTACAGAATCATTAGGATATGTCCCGACAGCAAAGTTTTTGGAAACGATTACAATTAGATATTTAAAAAATTTTATTCACTTATCTAATCAAAACTTAAGTGGACGATGGAGTTATGTAATATTTTAGTGTTTTATAAAATAAGACTTCAATTTTCGCATACAGTCAATACGAAAACTTATAAAGGAAATTAGCAATCTGCCCTTGAATTGAACTCGTGTCTGTCTCAATACAATGCGTTTTCCCTCTAGGTTATTATATTTATATTACTATAATAGCTTTTCAAATTTCAAAATTATATAACGAATTTCTCAAAATCCCGTAGTACAGCCCATAAGAGCTAATGTAAAGTTTATAAAAAAATCTTTATAACGAATTATAATAATTGCAATACATATAGAATTTAATAGTGACCTTAATTTAAGCAATTTGGCGAGTTTTTATGAAAAGAATGTGTAACAATAAATTTAATTGTTTCCTTTGGCTAATGTTGACGCGGTACTTAGTCGTTATAATACACATAACAAGTGTAAACTCTGTTTGAAAGAACAGTTAATGATGATACATTCTTTGGCGATTTTGCGATTTTGATCAATATTATACACAAATATAATGAAATTGTGATGAAATATTGTGCAATAATTAATACTGAAGTTTATGAAAGTTAAATGAATTTAAAGAAATAATGGAGCATTGTATCGCCTCCCTTTTCACTTAATTACACAATTCAATAGTAATTCGACTAGTTCAGACACGTTAATTTCTTTATAAGATCGATATATTGTTTGATACTAAAGGAAAAAAGTTTTTTTTTATAACATATCCCAGTCCAATCTAACCTTTAATAAAAATTACCTGTAACAAATCATTTTTTATAAGGAATATTTTCTATAGCTCTCCAGTTTCGTTATAATTAGGTTGCACTATATTGTTGCATAACTCTTTCATCCACTTGTAATCAAATACAAAACTTAAACACTAATATATACGGACAAAATAGTAAAGAGTAAAGAAAACTTATTAAGGAGTAAAGGTTGGCATTGAGGCCAATTTCTGCTTAACTTCCTCCGTGCTGTCATTACACAGCAGCAATGTGTGAGAGAAGCCCATTGTAACTTGGGTGATGTTTAATCCGTCCATAGATGACACTTCTTTAGGTCTGGCAGAAGATTTATTTATGATACCAGATCCCTGAAACAAGTACGATATAAGGTGTTAAAAATATCTTGAATATAAAGATACATGAACCTTTCCTGCCCGTAGTAACAAAAAATTACTGGTTATCCTAACAGGGCCACCAGAAGACCCCAGTTTATTTGTATGGAAATGTTAGAGTCATCGCAACATCAGGTGTGGTATCATTGCGGTTCTATGAGGTGACTAGGCGACATACGCGGCTGTACAAATCGGCAAAAACAAAAACAGTGTCGTACATTTGTCTCGATATTTTTTTAAGGAGCACCTTTTTGGTGAGAGAGATATAACATGTCACTAGCAGACTAAAACAAAACTTGCTAATAATTCTTAGAACAGACGGGAGGGAATTCTAACCCTAAATTTGAAGTCGTTCATTAATATTATGATCGGTTGTGGCCTGAAATAAATGTGAAAACGACATTTGACGATTCAATAGTAAAAGCCTACTTGAACAAAGAATCTTTGACTTTGAATTAACTGTATTACTATTAATAGAGGTTTGAAAACAAGCATTATCTGAAGTTGGCATATAATAGAGAAAAAATGGACTTACCAATTCGCCATATGTAGGGGAAACACCCCAAGCAATCAGCGAGTCGTCGGCTGCAATGACAATTGATGTGTTGCTTGTACCAACACTACGAATGTTCCAACCTATTTAAATAATAAAAACAGGCATTAATATTGGTTATGTTATAACGTACTAAAATGATAGCAGTATATGCTTTTATATTATATACTATTTCAAAAACCTTCAACAGTAAAACCAAGAATAGAAGACACTAGAGAGAAAGAGAGAGAGAGAATATGCTGTAGTTTACTCATAAAACAGATTACACATACAGAAAATATACACATTAATTTAGGCATAGGGTACAAAAAGTTGGCCTTTCTATCTCAGATTGCTTAGCGATAGATAGCATAGATTGTTCCTGGATTCTACGTGTTTTTTTAAGTTAAAAATATACCTGAACCATAGTATATTATAATTAGTTTTTGTTCACACCTAGTTTAATTTGTTTTATTAGTCAAAGTTCTTTTTTTTAATCTTAGTTTTATAGATTTTCAGTATTATATAATGTTAGATTTTAAATTTCAAGTTTTTAATTTTGTACAAAGAATGTATCTTTTATGTTTCAATGCTGAGTTAGCCTGCAAATGGAGTGTACTAAATAGAAAAAAAATCGAAGAAGACTGGATACCTAGATTAAGATAAATTGTATGCAAGTTGGCTTCCTAATAAATAAATAAATAACCAGATATGAGATAATTTTTTTGTTATGGTTTCTCCACGGCATACATTAACAAAGCCGGAGCAAAGCCAATATTCATACTATTGATCCAGCGTGGCCTTATCACTAAGTAGCGATTTCTATTAGGTAACCTTGGGTTTGTGGAGATTTAGTTTTAAATTTATTATACCTACACACATACTGCAACAGTTTCGTTGTCCATTACGAGGACAGAGAAAGGGAAGTAGTGAACGCAAACTGCGCAAGAAAACCATAGTACAGTAGTTACACAAAAACTTAGTGTACTTCCAATTATTGGAGAAAATATCGAGCGCCATAAAAGTGCTACTTAAAATTTATTAGTAAGTAAAATCTCCTGCCGTCGCTTTCGCTGTTAGTTCCACTAGATCTAATAAACTATTCAACCAATTTTAAGCACTTTTCAGTAACAGATATAGAGTGATTTAAGAGGAAGGTTTATATGTATAAGATACACATATTACAGTACCGAAAAACCGAAATATTCCAAGAATTGTAATGAGATGTCGAAACAAATATGTTTTTGGGCTGTTAAATTTCAAACTATTTGACTAGACCTTACGAAATAGATTAATGTGCTATAAAATTATAGATCTTAAAAAGATCGATAAAAACGTCCGCTACAGCATATATTTATTTAAAGGATAAAAATCATTGTTATTTTTGGTGTTATTTACAAAGCTGTATTACAGTATTGCTTATACTAATAAATACATTGCATACTTTGTATATTTTATGTGGATCAAAACTGTCCATAACAGTATTTCTTTAAAATGGATACCTAAGAAGATATCAAACTTCAAAAGCGGAGACACAGGGACTGGCGCGGGCTGTGCTAAGTTACATAAGCATCAAATAGAGTACGACGTGTTTTAAGACCCACATATAAGAGTATACAGATGCAGTTGCGTGGTTCAACTAGTTCTAAATAATAAGTAAAAAGACAACACCTGTGAGGTCTTGTACCGGCTTAGGATACATGTTTGCTTCTCCGCTGCGTTTAGTTTGTCCAAACAAGAACAATGCACCTGAAAAAATAAAATAAAAACTATAGACTCAAACCAGTTTCTAAAGGTCTCGCTGGCATAATGGTGCGAGTTCCTGTCTTGCTAGCACAGGTACTAGCTTCAATTCAAAAATCAAAATATTTCTTATTCAAGTAGGCTCAAAAATCACTTTTGAATCTGTCCGTTGGTCAAACCACAACACAAAAATATTTTTTCTAGAACAGAGAAAAGAAAGATCAAGCATTATACCGTTCTCATTAACAGCAAGACTATACGTGGCTCCACAGTGCACTGAACGAACCCCTCGAGCTTGAGAGTCAAAGTACTTAATGAGACGCGGCACACTTTCATCCCGCGGTTCCGCGTGGCCCAATCTGCCAAATCCTCCAAAGCCCCAGCTGTAAGCTCGCTTCGAGGAGTCTATTGCTACCTGCGAATAGATTTTTAAAATATATATAATATTATTTGTAATTAAGCAATGTACAATTTTTACACACTTTTATATTTTAAGTAATGCTCAAAATAAAGCCATGACAGAAACGTCTAAATATAAACAATAACTATCGAAGTAAAGTTAGCTTAAATGAAACCAGTTTTATGTGTGTATGACAATTCCTACTAAGATTTGCATTTTCCCAAGATCAAAATGTGTAACATGTAATTAGCCGCTGCTAATAAGGAATTCCTGTTAGATTGCGCTCAATTTAGCAGGTATTCCTTACACTCGTAACATAGAAATATTTTTTTTATGTGAGCTTTATAGATAGCTTAATAGTTGACGCTGAACATTTTTTTAACAAAATAAATTAGTACCTATATTGAAGGAATTTTATATTCCTCTGATAAGGATAAATATTGCTCCTTGAATGTGGAGACACTCTGGCAATATATAAGACGAGAGTGAATTAATGTTTTACCATTAGCAGATAAACCGCTGGTGGTACATTCCACATTTGGCATGTGCGCGGAAGTAAAATGCCTGACTGCCATGCATCGAGACGGTAATACTAATAGTAGGAGATAGTTAATACATAAAAAATGCAGAGGAAAAGTTATTTAAACTTACTGTATGATTGTTACCGCAAGAGAAATCAACTATGGCAACATCTTTGATCGGTGTCACGTGACCATCCTTGGACTTCTCGTAGAAGAACGTAATTTTCTTGGGAACAATCTCAAAATGATATGACAGTTTTGTAGATGTCACGAAATATTTCCCATCGGTGTTGTGACCTAATAAGGAAAAAATCCCGTAGATTTGATTATTTTAAATCGTTAAAACAGGATTACACTAAACTAATTCTTGCATTTGGCACAAAAATTGACAACAACCAACACCATTTTTAGTTGCTGTAATGTCACAATCATCATAATGCATGGAATGAAGTATCATTGGAAATAAACAAAAAATTATACTATATAAAAAAAAAACATTTAGTCAATTCCTACTTACACAGATATCATTAAATCTTTCATGTGATTCAATAATGAACATGATGAGTTGATATTTGAAAAAATTATAAAATAACACTAAAAATTAGCCAAAAATATTTTTTTGCGTTAACAATTGAGAAATCTTTAAAGATATATTTTATGTCTACAGGAAATATATATATATATATATATATATATATCTTAATGGCGGAGCTAAATCGCCCTTACACCTTTTGAAATGATTGAAAATTACTACTATGTACAATAAATACACATCTGACATGTAGACCAATAACACAGTTATTAAGTACAAATAGTGTTATAAATCTTACCAAGCTGCCCATATTCTGGCAATCCAAAAGAGTGCAACGCCCCATTACAGTCAAGTATCATAGAAAATTCAGCTCCACATCCCACTTTCACTATAGGAGCGCCTCTGTAAATAAACCATCAAATTATAAAATTGCAGTGAGACCCGCAATGATATTAGGAGCTGGCCTCTAAAATGAGGCAGATAGACAAAGTGAACGTCACGAAAATATGAATAACCACATGGTCAGCAGATGTCTCCATAAAGGACCAAAGTTCTAAACATGCACGTCAGACGAAGTTTCATCGTCTGACCAATAACGAAGAAGCTTAAAGAAATTCATATGGTAGTATGATCATATAATCAAGCGTCTGCCTCGGAGACGACACATACTACATTTTGAATTGAGTCAACGGGTGGACATAATAAACAGGACCTAAAAAGGAACCTCGATTCTGAAATGACCCAGATACGTCACCTCTGGAGAAGAACGATTAGGAGGGTCGAACGCATTTAAAATGTATTAAGGCCAGAAAAATAGAATTTGAATCATGACGGAAATTCTTTAACTAAATTTTAAATTAATCGCGAACAATTTTTAAAGAATTCGTAATGCGTGCGAGTTTAATAGCTAAAGCTATGTGAACATTTCTAAAAGACCTCGTAATGAATAGATAAGTGAGTCAGCTTAGTTGTTTAAAACTATCTTATTTTAAATAAAACCAATTGGATATTTTTGAATGATGGCTGAATAAATGAAACTCTAGAAACTTCTCTCGAGCGAAGAAACGTAGCAAAATTATGTTGCTTCTTCACACTGTATTTCCTCAATCCAATTATAAGATACAGTCAGTAAGTTACTTGAGCTAGAGTTTATTAAGGCGCGCTCAACATTTTTCTAATATCCTGGGCAGTCTGGATCAGTAGATCCAGACTGCCCAGAATATTAGAAAAATTTACAGTAGTAAAACTTATGAACGGGCCATTACTTTCAGCAAAAACACGATTCAATGCAACATGTGTTTTCTAGGGTCATGTCCTATAGACGCTCTTGAAAGTTAAAACATTATTCATTGCGTGAATAGCACATTAACACTGTGCCGTATGCACATAGACATTGTCATTGAATATATCTGTATAATTAGTCTGTTAGTCAAAGCTAAACTTATTGTAAACGCATAATAATCAGTGTGCCTTTGTACTTCATAATAAATAGTCGTCAACATGTAGTCTCCCAATTACGCTCATCGCGCCATAATACTATTGGCTATAGGCCGCGCCTCCCTCATGGGAGAGTTGTTTTGGAGTATTGGTCCCTCAGCTCTACAGTAAGTTACTAGGTCACACACATCCCAAAATTCTTCATGGGTTTTGCAAATTTCGCCGCGATGTTTTCCTTCACCGAGAAGCATGGTGAATTGTAAACATTGTAACAGTTAGGCACATAAATTAGGTGAAGAAACCTGCATTCTTAACAAGATTCCACATACTCGCACACACACACTCTTTCAATTCATACTTCAGATTGATGCTGTCAGAAGTGAATACAGTCCATCTGCAAAACTGAAGTGAATTCATAAAAATTTGAAAACTTACGTGTAACGTATGCGGGTGGGATTGAGAATCAAGGGATTCGTATTACCGAGGCCGCACTGCCCGCTCTTGTTGTCGCCGCAAGCGTACACAGTGCCAGTGTCTGCATATAGTTCCATAAAAATAAATAATAAGTGATACTAAAAAAGTCAAGTGCTTGTTCAAACCGTATCAACATCAAGTTTATCAACAATATAAACAAACCAGTTATATACTAATAACTTGTTACTAAATAAAAAACTGCCTCATTGGTCTAGTGGTTAGCATGTTCGACTACAGACATGAGGTCCTGGGTTCGAGTCCCGGGTCGGGCCAATTCGAAATAGATATTGAGTTTTCTATTAAGATTTTCTCAATATTTGCCCGAAGTTGGCGGTGTGATCCACCCCCGTGCCTCGGAGAGCACGTTAAGCCGTCGGTCCTGCGCCTGATCTCTCTCCGATCGTGTCGGATTGCCGTTACGTCGGACTACGAGAGTGAAGGAATAGAGAGTACACTTGAGTACTATGCCTGCCAATCCGCAGTGGAGCAGCGTGGTGGGTGGGTCTATGCTCTAAAAACCCTCTCCCGTATGAGTGAGGAGGCCAGTGGGACGTTAATTGGCTGCTACTTACTTTAAATAAAAAACAAGCTGTCACATGAGTTGACTCCCTTAAATCACCCTATTTATCACACTAGGTCATCGTGTTTTTAAATCATTTAGCTGTTAAAACATAAGTCTTTAGTACAAAAGTGACAAGTAGTATATCTTTGAAACACTGTCTTACAGAATTAGAAGTTTATACTACATTCTTTATACATAGAGGCCTTCGATGTATTTTATTAACGATTGAACATTTCAATCAGATGTATAAAAAGAGTAGAGAGTGAAGTAATAACGAGAAATATAACTAATATACAACCTGTGACAAACAGTGAGTGGTTCCTCCCAGCAGCAGCATGTATAATATTATGTCCTGCGAGAGTTGGCACAAGCTCTGGTATGTTGCGTGTTGTCTTATCGCCGAAACCCAATTGCCCACAGGTATTGCGCCCTAGTAAACAAAACTATGTTTTAAAAGCACAAAATACAACAAACATAATAGTGGAATCTTCTCAGGGCAAATTGCGATGGAACCCTTGAAACTTTAGAATATATTTAATTCTTTAATGTCATCATCACCCAAAAGCATTGCTCACACTACTTATAGTGAAATAATAGGAGCCTAACAACATCCCACTGCAGGTCACAGGCCTTCTCGCTGATAGAAGAGAGGGTTTTGGAGCATAGAAACATCATGCTGCTCCACTGCAGATTTGCAGGCTACACATACTCCAAAATTAATCCCAGAAACCACATGTTCCGTCACAATATTTTCCTTCACCAACAGGAACAATAATGGATTGATAAGATCAATTTCACAAGTTAGTTTCATGTTTATAAAAAAAAACTTAACAATGCCTGCTTATGTATGATACGAAATCGCGGTTACTCTAGAATCCACAAGACTCACTGCTAGGCCATCAAAGCTTTTGCTACACCACTTAATTTAATTTACTTTTCTTAACATTAATTAGAATTTTTTAATATTATCTATATTTTTATATGTATACATATATCACAAATTTAATGTTCCTTCTAAATGAAACACAGACTTTTGACTAAAATATAAAACAACTATATTGGATACAATATTGTTTTATTTTTAGTTAATAGTCTATTTTTCATTTATCTAAAGTAGGTTCTCTGATATAAAAATATTGAATCTATGTTACTCAGGGACTAAAAGACTTTATAATATAATTCTTTTGTACGTGTATACATGATTGAACTCCTATATGAGTCCCCATATTTCTGTGGTATACAGAACTAAGAGACTAAGACAATCAGGACCAGTTAGTTTTTATATAAAGTAAATATTTTTACCAAACGTCAATGCCTCTCCTGCCTCAGAAACTAGAATTGAATGGCCTGCACTGCATCCACTCACTATTAGACGATACTGTAAAACAAACCAATATTTATTTCTTTGTATAAATTTCAAAGGCTTTGTGGTTTGTAAGAAGTGTTATATTAACTTGATTATAATTCTAATCATCACTTATATATGATCACAACTGACAAGATAGGTAAATAGCAGGCCACTGATATCCTACTGTTGAGTACAGGCCTACTCACTCATAGGAGAGAGGGTTTTTAGAACACTAAACCCAGCACACTACTATCACAGAATTGCTCCAGGGATGTGTTAGTTTTCTCGTGAAATTTATCATCAGTGATAAGCACAATGATAAATTTTAAATATCAATTAGGAACATAAGTTGTACAAAGAGAACTTACTAAAGTTTTTCCAGGATTCAAACTCTACTGACATCTGTTATAACCTTATTTAAGTCTCATATTGGGTTTCTTTGAAAGTAACTGGTCATCTTATATTAAAAAACCTATATAAAAATAAAGTCCTACTTATAAGATTTACCAGCACTATCTAACATGAATATTTTATATTAATAACAGACAAAGAAACTGTTACTGATTCAACATCACATCACATTAGTTTAAAAATTGTTTTTGAACTAGTGTGGAAAGTATATTATTAAAAATTGCAAATTTGAATAAAATATATAGGGAGGGTAACAGGAACTGAACAAGTATTTAGATTTAAAAAATGACAAAAAAATATTATTATGATATTGCAAGTTTGGGTGGAGTCTAATAAAAAGCAATACTTCTTTTGTGAGTTTGAAAAGAAGCAACATGGTTTTGACAGATGTTAATTTAACAGAATGAAAAATTGTGTGAACTACCATGTACAACTATAAAAAACAATTATTTTGACACTAAATTTGTTTATATTTGATTTATATGAACATTTAATCTAGAATTTTTTTGTTAAATAATGATAGTATGTATTAAAACTTACCCTGGAATCTGTAAATTTATGAAAAACAAAGAGGTTAGGGTGTGATTTTTTCAACGGGTTATTATCCCTTTTTGCCACCATGTCCCATGACACAAGCCCAGAAATCATCAAGACACCAGGTGTTTTATAGAAAGTTTTCAGTAATTCCTGAAACATAAAATTTCATTTATTGGTATTCAAAAATTGTTTTTCAAGTAGGTCTTTACAGCACCTTTGAATCCAATCAAATACAAATTACAATGTAAGATTAGTAATAATTTAAAAATAATAGTTCCTTTACACCCTTCTGCACCTTTGTTCTGATAAAAGCGAACAAAAATTTTGTCAGGTGTCCTTTTTTATTTATAAGTATACATTAAATAAATGCTCAGTATATTACTTTTAGGATAAATTTGGTGGACTTAAACTTTCAAAAACTATATCTACATATTAGGAGAGTTATTTCAAAAAGTTTACACTTATATAGATAAGGTGCATGATTGTCTTATATTTATTTTATTTAAGTTGGTTGATATATATTTGGTCAAATGTAAATAAATTAGGTTCTTTTAACTCTTTACAAAACTCCTTTTACACCATAAATACTAGTTAATGCTTTACCCAAATAAATGCATATCGACAGGTTTTTGATTCACATTGATACCACACAGCCTTGTAGCAACCTGGGGAAACTTGGAAAATGTTCTGTATTTGTATTAACCTATAAATCATACCTTTAGCCTCTATTATAAAAAATCATCTTGAGAGTGTTGACACTTACACAACAAAAATTAACACCAATTGATATTTCACTGTATCCTAATATTTTATATTGTAAGGTACAATACCTCTGGTAACTTTTCAGTTGGTTCATCAGGAAGTGGTGATGGCTCTCTTTGAGGTTCCTGGGGTTGATCAGACAATGTAGAATCATTACTGTCCTCATCGTCAGACATATGCTTGCGTGTTCTCTTAACTTTTTGTGTGCGCTTCAAAGTGGCAGTTGTACGTTTGCGACTCACATTGTTAGACATTCTCTGCAGAATATAGGAAATAGATTTACACCACTTTTAATCCTGACCTCCTGTGGTACAGTAGCTGTGATGTAAAGACAGAAGTCTCATTGATTGTTGGTTGATATCAAGAATTTAAATCCTGGGCAGAATACTTAAAATCTGATGTATAGATAACAATCATTGAACATTGATAATATGTACAGCAAGGTAAGGCTTCACACCTTACCTTGTAATATACATGGCCCAAATTTTTGACATCAGATTTTTTTTTTTACAATAGTAGCATAAATCTTACTTGAACCTGGTTGTCATTTAGATTCAACTTTCTTCATAAGGACCAGCAACATAATAACAGTAATAATAATGTTGTTGAATAAACCAATGAAGGATATATATATATATATATTAATAATGAAATATTTAAAAGCTAAAAGTGTGCCTGCATTGTGACTAAGGCTAATGTCACTCAGTTCAAAATTCCAATTAAATTAAAATATAATTATTTTCTTGTAAGTTGTTTACAAAGTTTTTTGTAAGTAAAATTAATTTATCAAACTAAAGATATATAACTTATGTTTTACATATCCTATCTAATTAACTATATTGACTTTGTAGATATATGATTTTCCATGTTTGTACATTTCAAAACTTTTAAATCAATTTGTGAATATAATGTATAAAATAATTTACCGCTTCCTACATTTTTAAAGGCAGATAAAAATAAAACCAAATAAGTTACTTAGATTTACTTTCCTTAAAACATTTTTTTTTAACAATTAGTTAACATTTAAATAGTTTTTAAGGTGATGATACTACACATCTTGGTGGGAATTGTTAACACATTAATACAAAACTCAAAATATTTTATTATACATAGCATAAAGTATTTGTGTTATTCACATTGTGGATCATTAAATACATGGAATTTTAAAATATCATGGTTTTAGTAATACAGTGTAATCATTTTAAAGTTGATTAGTTTACATTGAATTTCCATATAACAGAAACACCATAGCTGTTTGGCAAAAGCATATCCACGAAATTGTTTATTTGTGTCTTGCTTGTTTATTTTTATATATATAGATGGAAAGGTAACTCAACTTGTGACATAATAATCTATTGATTTTTCAATGTTTATTATTATTAACTAATTATAATAGTAATAATAATTGAATAATTTTATAAATGTAAGAGATGAGAGTATAATGAATTATATGACTGCAGTATCTAACTTTAAGAGACGCCTTTGGTAGTGCAACAGAAAAATTAGCACTGAAAATGGGTAACGATATTTTAAAAAGAACATTTCTTTTATATAATAACAAAAAGTAAGTAATCATAATCAATAAATAGCTTTCAAGACTACAAACAATAATTTATAATGATGTGAATTTTTTTCAAAGTACGCGGAGCCCGGACACGTGCCATGTAACAATTACTAAATACTTACTGATTCACAAATAATTATTATTAAACTACATTTAATTTAGCATATAAAATTGCTAATTTTCATTATACTTACCGCAGTTTTCGCAAAAATTTATATTATAATAATTTAGATTACTAAACGTAACAAGCTTTGTCGTACCGTGCAATGACGGGGAACGGGGATACCGCGAAAAAATTACTATTATCCCATATCATCCGTGTTTTCTTTCTGTTGTATATATTGCAAACATTGCCAGTTTATGAAAAAAATTAAAACCTATCTTTATTTTGTGTAGTCCATGGTCAACCTTAAATAAGGTTACCGCAGATTTCCGATTTATGGAACTGTTTAACCACCGTTAGCATCTTTTTTTTCATTTTTTTACTGATTTTTCGTTTAATGATAATACTCTCTGAGATGGAAGCGCGCTAACCTATTCAGATATAATTTAACTTTACGTAGCATTGTACCGGAAAGCTATCTTTTCTCTTGATAGCACGTCTATAGTATGATGGACAACTAGCATCCGTCACTGTCCCACCTATGTGGATAGGTTGGAGACTGACCGACGCTAGTTCATAAACCCAGACAAGTTAATAAATCACATTTTCTAAATCTGTCCCATCAGGGAACTAACCCAGACTCCTTGATAGTACTCGCACCTTTGTGCCAGTAGCCTCGTTGAGCACTTTTTGTGGGGCTAAAATCTATGGGTTCTCGTTATCGTCACCGACATACTAGTGACGTCGCATTGTGCGACATTAGTGCTGTGTATATCGTTACAAGTGAAATTGAATAGAGTAATTTATAATTTTATGTAAAATTATTTAGATTATTATTTATTTACCCTTGTTTCAAAAGGTTAAAAATAACTATAAAATACCGATCGCATGGCAGTAGAAACTCTACTAAGACTATAGTTTTATTTTGGTTAATATATAAGTTACTTTTTTAAAAATTACTTCCTGTCACATTATTAGATACACAATTCAAATTTCAATATACAGACTTTACTTTACAACGAATATATATCTAACTAATACATTTTATTAAATTAAAAACAAAATTAAATGTGCGTGCGTACAAAGTACACATGTCAGAAGTAAAACTTCTTTGGCAAAGTAATTTTTAAGTCTTGTTTATGTTTCTAGAAATCTAAAACTTTATATTTCCGAGACCTAGAGGGAGGGAAAAAAGAAGATATTTTAGGAATACAATGAATTTGATTGGCATTAAAATATTAAAGGTGATAAAATTAAAACAATAATTTATTGAAATCTCAAATGACGGATTGTAAATAAACTTGCCACGTGTCTTTTTGTCAATATTAGAAATTAATAAAAACATTATATGAATTTGTCATTCAAATATTAAGTATCGAAAATTAAAACAAATTATAGATTTAATTATGTATATAAATATATTATATTTTTTATTTATGTAATCAACGACCCCGAATAAATCCACTTTGTGAAGTAAGTGTACTGTAGCCCGCAGTATGCAACCTGCGGCCCGCTAGTTGGCTACCCCTGATCTAATACACAGAATAAATACGACAACGACACATACTAAATCCACTCTGATGTAAGTGTACATTAACCCAGGGTTCGTCAACTTTCGGGCCGCGGGCCGCGGGCCGCTAGTTGACTACCCCCGATCTAATACACAGTATAAATACGACAATAAACTCGAATAAATCCACTTTGTGAAATAAGTGTACTGTAGCCCAGGGACCCATTTACAAACACAGATTATCTGTTATTTTATATACTTAAACGAATACAATAATGTCTGGATCCAATATTGTCTTCGTTTCAGTTTTTTTTTATCCGCTCTTTTTATTACCCTATTTATAACAATAGAAGCCACAGCGGCCACCGCAACACTTTCGTGTGGTGCCATGACATTTTAACTCTCAATTAAATGAACAAACAAAATCGCTAGGGCTTGCCGCGCGTAGCAGCCTCGAGGTGTTACCGAGGCTGTCGCCCTCGTTCGGGGACCATTTCCTCGCGCGGCAATTTTGTCGCGAGGCTTCTCGCTCTGTGTGGACCCGCTTATTGACAATCACGTTTTGGACTATGTAAGAATTTGTATACATTTATTAAACTCTTCAGTTTTAGAGAAGTGTGAACAATTACGCAAGCAAATTTGCTCGGGCCGAGTACGAACGAAATACTTCACAAGGCTTCTTCAATATTGTTAAGTTTTTCTGAGATTTCGCAATAAATTGTATGCACGTGGCGCGATCGAAGGAAATACTTTAAAAGGCTTCTTTGAAAGTTGTGACACGACAATTAAACATAGTTTTACTGAAAAATATTTTTTATTGCTAACAGGTTATCAATTCACTGTCGTCTCAAATGGCGGTAAATTATGATGCAGTCTTAGACTGGAGAAAACAAATACGTTAGTAGTTTTTGTTTCAGCAGTTTTCAAACAAATTTATTTTAAACAGTTGAAATCGCTTCAAACTGCGAGGGAGCTCATATTACCATGGATGAGCAAATCTTTCTAAAAAGGACAAATGTAGATTTACACAGTATAAGCAAAAAAATTGTCAATCTACACTAATATTATAAAGAGGAAAGATTTGTAGTTTTGTATGTAATGAATAAACTCAAAAAGTACTGGACAAAACTTCGCGAGATCATATGTCTAACTATTGTATTTACGTCACTATAACTACTTTTTTTACATTTAACAAATTGATCGAAATGCCGACTAAAATCAGACCGTATTAACCATACCATTTATAAATTTTTATCCAATTAAATAATTTAATATTCAGTCTCAATACCTGATGATTACATTTTGAATTATTGAAATCGGATATTCCATTAAAAAGATATCATGAAATTAAAATTAAAATACATGCTGGCGGCGGCCGCCACGCAGCGTATCGAGTAACTAACTCGACGAGAGAGGGGCAGTGCGGGAGAAGGGGGTGCACCATTATGAACTAGGTAGCCGGTCTGCTCCTTACGCAGTGGACGTAAGCGACATTGAATATTTCGAGATTTTTAAACACATTTTTGTGCTTCGCTTAAAAAGTTCTTTTCAGAGCTACTTAGTTTTAGTATTAGGAATCACACTTTTTCATAATATTTGTCAATTCATGGTCGTTTTAAGCCGGCACGGGCCGCTAGTGTTATATATAAAGGTATATGTGTTAATTATTATTGTATAACTATTTTTTTATTATTTTGTAAATGTGAAAATGGTCGGAAGCCTCGATCAACTTTTTCTTTATACACCAGTCATTCAGGTTGGTTTTGGTAGCTACCTATAATGAAAAATCTGGTAAATCTAGTTTTAAATTTGTAGTAGATGACATGGTGCAATTTTTTAAAATACTATTTTATAAATAAATATAAATTAAAAAAAAATCTATTTTTCAAAAAAAGGAGGAGGTTATAAATACGTCTGTATGTTTTATGTTTGTTACCTCATATCTTCCGACTGGGTGAACCGATCTTAATAATTTTTTTTTTATATGAAAGGTGGTGCTTGTGGAAGGGTCCCATTTTTTTAAATCCAGTTCTCATGATGGTACCCTTGAGAAAACCGCGTAAGTTTTGAATTTGCATTAAGCATGTGCGCAACAAATGGACGAATAACTAAAGATCACGCCAACCGATTTCGATGATTCGTTTTTATTGGAAAGGATATCTATACTTCAAGGGTTATTTAATGATAGATTGGTTAGATATTGAACATGAACATTCAATAATTAGGAACAAATTAACTATACTCAACAGACTCTTTTATAGTCTATCCGGATATTAGAGTCATCTACTGTAACTTTGGTATGGTCAAGTGACAGTCGTTGTTAAATGTGATGATCAATGGAACTCCTCAACAATTTACGGACAGGGTTCGATTTGTAGCAGAATATCCAACTGTATGTAATCAAATGGGAATCAGCTTTCGTTTGTTGCTGTATTGCAATATGTATAAGTTGTAATATGTGAGAAGCGGTGGTAGCCGAGTGTGGGGGAGGGAAGGGAAACTTTTACGTATTAGTGATGTGCTCGATTACCAGATAAAAGACTGATGATAGCGGGGTGGCAAAATAACCGACATGCAACGTATGAGGTTGCGTGTTCGATCCCGGGTGTGGCGGTACCAATGTAAATTTCACTTTGTAATGTTGTTTCATTTAATCCGCGCTGTCTCATATGAGCAACAAGTTTTTTAGGTGTACCCAGATTCACACAAATTTTTTAGTTTACTTCAGATTTGCTAAATAAAATAAATAAAAATTTCAACAAAAAAGGACATGAGACAGCGTCGATTAAATGAAACAACTTTAAAAAGTAAAGTTTACATTGGTACCGCCACACCCGGGAACGAAGGCGGTTCTTCTTTTGTTAAAATTTTTATTTATTATTTCCGCGAATGTAGTGCATGCTTTTAATTTAGAAACATACAAAAAAGAGAATAGATGTATTTTAGTTTAAGACGTGTTTGTATGATTTTAGTTGGTAAGTCTTAATAGATAAATAAATAAATATCAATTATATTAACCTTGCATACTAAACGCTGTAACATTCATTTTTTTTACTATAACATAGTTTGTATATTTGGTATTTATAAAGACGAAGTAATAATTTTTCGGGAATATAAAAAAATGCATTAAAATTATATCCACATACCGCCACTACAGTAATTATGACAAATGTGCAAGCGGTATCCTTTTAGCAGTTTTGAATTTTGGACCCATTACATTACGTAGTTATATAATACGCTGAGATCTAAATTATGCATACTAATGCATAATTGTGTATAACCTATCTTGATAGAAAAAGATAGCTCTCGGGCTTTACTGGCCTCTCGCTTTAACATCCCAGGTCTTGATAAAATCGATCAAACCAACATCGTCTACATAGTTCAACGTCGCGACGTTTGTAATTGGTCCATCAACTGAATTGTGATTGGAGGATACGAGACAAAAAGACAAACAGAAAATTCAATCAATACTTCGTTGGGTGGAAGCTTATTCCTTGTTCGTATCTCCAGCTATTTAGTGATTGCTTCTGAAGTTTAAAACCATTTCAGTAGAATTGCTGATTGATTCGTTTCAAAATGAATATACCGTTTCCCGTGATTTATCCGCGTCTGATCGCACCCGATTGGTTTAACGCTGATCGTCCTTGTGATGAAGATGCCGAGTTGACCAGACTAGAGCAAGCCAATAAAGATTGGGTTTGTTGCATTAATTTTCTAATTATTCATATATGGCGAATTTATCTTTTTTACACAACAATTTAAGTCCATAAGATACAAACATTACATTATTTGTCGCTAAGCGTATGCTTACTTTCTCGTATCAATCTATAATAGTGGGTGTAACGAGGGATGAAAATTCTTCAAACACAACAGAAATCTTTTGATTGTTCTTTACATAACTCTATATCATATTTACTGCATTGGCTACGTTACCCGTACATTTCTGAAGTAGTATTATTAAAAATTTAATTTATAAAATAAAAGCCGATATAGATAGACCAGTGGGACGTTAACAATTAATTCTATTCTTTGACAAATAATCTTTGTTCTGTCTTTAAAACATTTTATTTTTATTTACAGTTGAATTCTATCACCCAAAAGTTCATGAAGCGTACCCCAATAAAAAAACCACCCCCAGAACCTATGGAAGAGACCGGATCTGACGATGATGGTAAAGATTATTAGTTAAAGGTCTGCTTAGCAACTTTTTTTTTTATATTTGTGATTTTATAATTTCTTATAAAAATTATTTAATAGCGAAAATTATATCAATACAGAATTTATATGTTTTTATACTATATACAATATTGTTTTACTTTATTTCTAAAACTTTTATTGTTATTTATACAGCATTCTTCATGCAACAAAACAAAGTGCAATCGCAACGCGAATTTTCGGTATATTTTGTGTTTGCTTTTTATGTAATTATTATGCCTAACTAATATGAATATGTTTTTCACCTCTGTTAACTTTTGTATAATTTTATAACTGCGATGTTTGCATTATGTTATCACAAAAATAAAATATATACTAACCTTTTGTAAAGTTTTCATAGTGACAGCCAACGACGAAGTAGAGGAATCTGAGGAGTCACAAGACATCGACGATGAAGAGGAGATTCCAACTTCAGAATCTCCGCCTGAAAATAACGAAGACGAATCGGAGAGCCCCGAAGATATTACTGAGGCAGCTGATATTGATGTCCAACCAACAGTTCCTCCTCAAGCTTATCAAAATGAGTAGTCGTTCTCTGAACACCATGTAGGGTTACATAAAATTCCCTCTTTAGAATAGGAAGCCCTGTAGTTTATAGTTTCACCCTTTAAACCCTACATGACTGCTCAAATCTATTTCCCTAAAAAATAAATACTTAATAAGTAGGTACTACTGAGTAGGCATCTCAATGTTATAGTTAATTGAATACTTTTTTTATTATTTTATTATACAGTGTAAATTGCAAATCAAGAAAAGCTCAAAGTATTTTAGTTAGTTTTAAAATGTACTTTGTCCAGGATGATAAGTAAATTTTTACTCGATAACAAAATAAAACTTTTCAACAAAATAACATCAAAAAAATCAATTATAAAAAGTAATTGATCATGCGTTTAATAAATGAGCTATCATTTGTAATACAACATTTTTGACTTAATAGTTTATTATGATTATATTATTTGTATTTGTGTTGTTTTCGATGTTTAACTATGTACCTGCTTATTAAAATATTTAGAAGAAGAAATACATTGTTTTATTAACTATCGTTAAGGTATCGTATTCTATAAGCGTAAGAGTTTCACTACACAACCATGCTTCCTAAGAGAATGTACGCATTAGGCGTTTTGTTCAGCGCATTTTGGCAACGCGCGTTTAGAGAATAAAGAGGTTCATCGAAGAGCGTGCACGGACTGCGCGGGTGGGCTGGCGTGCGCTCTAAGAATTTTATTCGAGCACTTTGATACAGACTTATTTATCTATGAAATCCAAAAGCGTCCAGCTATATGGTACATGGAATGTCCGGATTATAAAAGTAAAATATTAATAAACATAATTGGAAGCAGCTTGTTGATTTTTTTGCCTCTACCATCATGTTTTATTACGATGGTATAGGAGCCACGCACACTCTTTCTTTTTGGTTTTTTTTCGTATTTTCATTTTCGGACTGAGCCATAGTGAGCCATAGCCATATGAGTATACCCTGACCGCGCTCATAAAACGCTGTGTGTGTACGCTGCCAACGCCCGATGAACCCAACGCCAAATGCCTAATGCGTATTCGGCGTAACGCTCAAACCTAGTAAAGTGCCATTTTTTTGCACAACACTAGCAAGAATATTTCTTAGTAATTTTTAAATAACAATCATGTATGTAAATTTTAAGATCCCATCGTTTTTATTTGGGTACAATAATTTTATTATAATTTAAAACAAAAATTGTAGGATTACAATCACAATGGCTTGTATCTATATTTACTCGTAAATATATTTAAATCGCAATGGTACGTGTAGTCGCTTTTGTGTGGCCGTGGTTTATTTCCTGATAGCATATTAAAAGTTGGTAAAATTGCGAGGCTCAAAACAAATGAGAAAACTGAGCTTTGATGATATGTGACACTTTACCGGGACGTCTCCTCAAAATGGGCGCAAAGTCCAAGAAATAGCGAAGTCCTTATATAGGTAAGTAACGCGAATGTCCTTTATACATTGCTAGGCTGTACGAAATAAACAGCAACTAGTGCAGAGAATAAGACTAGCCAGTTAGCTCATTGTTACTATGCTAATACGACATTTGTACATATAAAATGACTGAACAAATGCAAGATTTGGAAAGTCAATTCTTGGCGACTGACGATGTCGTGACGCGCTTTGCTTATATTCGGTAGGTAATTCGCCTCTGTCTTATCTGAACTCATCCCTTGAATACATTAGCGATAAATATTACAGCTTCAAATAAACATAATCATCCGTTTACATATTGTATGTATGTATGTATGATAGGAGACTTTCTCATGATTTTCAGTCAAACAAAGATTTTCGGGAAATCAATACAAATTGCCCGAGGGAGATCTACTACCTCAGAGCTTTGTAAAATCAGAAGTTTAGATGGAAGTTTAATAATAGGAGAAGAATGGATATTGAAGAGATGGAAGGGGAAGACCAAGGCGTACGTTCCTGGACCAAATCCAACGTTCCCCATTTTAAATAACGGCCAGGTCAAGAGTACTCTAAACCGACGAACTTGTATAAAAGGTTTAATGAGAATGAAAGATGCGAAGGAGATGTGCAAGGATCGTGGCAAGTGGAAGGATGTTATCTCAGCCTACCCCTATGGGAATGAGGCGTGATGCTATGTATGTATGTTACATAAGGTGTATGCCAATAGTATGGCAGTCCTCTTTAGCGGAGATGCCTAAGGTTTACATGAGTCTGAAACGGTGCAGAAGCGTGTTCCAATCTGCTAAAAGCATGAAGTAATTTCACATTCGCTATAATACATCACAACAATAAGTCCAACAAAGAACAAATAATTTCAAAAGATACAAAACGTTTAATGTATTTTTGATTTACAATACGATAATAAAAGAAGTATTTTTAGTTTGTTTATGACACGAATATGTTTATAGCTAGCATCATTGACAGACAACAGTTTATTAGGTCTTAATAATAATAAATTTGATCAAAGTCATATTACAGGAACATTGAATTATTATCCGACAATACTTGATCTTGAAATAGTTCAAAACACAATATTCCACTGAGACCTTTTGAATCGGAACCTTTACCTCCAATGTGAAATTTAATTCCTTGAAAAGGTTCTTCGGGTTTCGGTGGAGGCTCCTCGATCGTTGCAGGTGGTTCATAGGGACATTCACATTCTACAGAAGCATTCTTGGGTGCCGATTTCTCATTGCATGAGCACATTTTGCTATCATATTCTATTCCTTTATATTTTTCAGAACTTTCTGCATAAAATTTTAATATTTCTTCAAAGCTCAAGTCTGATTCAGGTTTTCTTCGTGATATATTCAATTTAAAACCCGATACGGTTTGTGTTAAGTCTGACTTCATTTTTCTCATTTGTGTTTCGTCTATCCAATCGCCTATATCAAATTGAAATTCAGGTGGCTTCCGCTCTTCGGGACACTCGCATATTTTGTTCTTATTTTTTTTATTTCGCTTTTTGCCTTTACATTGGCAGGCAGAATCTATTATTATTGGCCCAGTATTGTCAGTAGTTGGATGTTCAACAGCATCTCCCAAAGGTGGTTTCGTATGTAGTTCACAGGGGCATAAGGATTTGCCTTTAATTACTTTTTTCTTTCCACTACATATGCATGATATGTCATCAGGGGGAGGCCCACAAGTACTGCAGGATGTGCCAACAGAACTCATTTTATCACGGGGAGACTGTTTCGTTGTCTCTGAAATGAAAAATATATATCATTACTATGTTTATCCTTTTTACATTATTCAAGTTACGAGAAAACAATCTTGCATGTAATATCAAAACTGTTTATTTCGTAGCTTTGAATAAAAGTCGAAGAGGATACAAAGAAAAAGTTTCGTAAAATCCTATCTTTCTTCTTCTTTGTAAAAAAAACCAAGTATAATTGACTTAACAGTAAATCAAACCGTGAACTTTCCCCTTAAAATTCATTTATCATCCAACAGGCTGATTAAATAATATATGTATGATCTAATTTATTAATTTGCATCTGTGCAATAAAATATTTATACATCTTTCATTCATACTTATAAAGTTTACGAGATAATAACAACTTATTTTAAAAAGGTTTCTCTGAATTGAAACACACTAGAAGATTTTACATACTTAAGTTAGATTTGATTTTCTTTGCCCGTAAATCTTCTTTAGAGCCGCCACATGCAGTGGACACCAATTTTTTCGTTGTGTTTTCTATAATTTCCTTTATTTTATCCAGACTGCAAGAACATGGCTTCATAAAGCTATTGCGATGCGTAATATCGGTAGGACAATCTATAGGCATCGATGTTGTACCATTATGACAACCAGTATGTCCACTACAAGGTGGTATCTTACAGACACGAACTGGTGTTGGTAAGATGTTAAGATTCTTCAAGGAATTATGGAGTTGATGTATGGAGATATCGTCTTTTATATCTGTATAAGCCTCATGATTTAAACCTGAAAATATATAGTATTCTTACAAGTTGCCTAATTTTTTAAATAAAACAAAATCTTACACTGTTGAGTAACCTCCAAAGCAAATCTACAATATGTACTTCTATTTTTTAAATGGCTCAACGTATATAGAATAAACTAGCTGACCCATCAAACATTGTTTTGCCATATAATTACTATATATATATATAGCGATAGCCTTAAAAAATAGGACTGCATTGGAATACCTTGTGCTACAGCTTCCTTTAAAATCATTGGTGTAACTAATTCGGATATAACATTTTCAATTCTTTGATCTTCGATAAAAAATTCGTGAAACTCTTTTTGATCCTTCGGCGGGCAACAGCATGGTCTGTCTTGAGTTGTATCAGTACTGACAAATCGATATCTTTTTTCCTTTATTTCTTCATCTTTTATATAAATTTGATAATTTCCTTCTCTTTTTGTTGCAAGGTTTGACTTAGTTCTTTTATCATTATTGACTTCTGGTAACACTCGACGTTTCTCTAAATATTTACCTTTGCTTTCAAATTTGAAGCCCTTTCTATTTTGGTGGCCTATACACATTAAATAAAATTGAGAATGATTTTTTTATTTATTTACTTGCACAATACACCTACAGATATATTGCTGCTATATACTACTCTTCTAGACACATCTATTGGCCCACCTTAGAGTTCAGGTTTCGATGGCCCCTACCGAAATATTATTGCTAAATTGAACAAAAACTATTGATGCAGTTTTAAACCTGGTACTTTTTACCATCTTTTTCGATCGTAATGTTTTAAATTTGAATTCAGAATACCACACGACATGGAGCTACGCCTAACAAGTCGGGTATGCGCCTTGATGAAGGCACTTGATTATTGAATAAAAAACATGTTCAATTTAATAAAGGTTTAATTTAATAACGCGTGTTGCCTCCATAGGCTTCTACCACAGCTCTCATACGATTAGGCATAGAGTTTATCAACCGCTCTATGAAATTTTGGGGGATCATCTCCCATTCCTCTTCTATGGCAGTTTTCAACTCCTGCATCGTCTGGGCAACTGGCTGACGAGCCCTAACAAGTCTTTTTAGCTCGTCCCACATGTGCTCAATGGGGTTCATGTCTGGGCTTCTGGCTGGCCAGTCCATAACTGTGATGTTCACACCCCGAAGATATTCCCTAACGATGCGGGCCGTATAGACTCTTGCATTATCATGCATAAAAAGGAAATTTGGGCCCACATAGTCCGCGTATGGTATTACGTGAAGTTCTATGCACTCACGAATGTACCTTTCAGCATTTTATGTTGGCAGCCGTGGTCCCGTAACAATCTCAAGTTGAGTTTTACCGCTCGCGGATATACCGCCCCAGACAGTCCATGAGCCACCGCCATAAGCAACCCTCCCTAAAGCAGCATTGTGCAAAACGCTCCCATTGCTGCAAAGGTCCTAGGAAGAAGGTCGGTAGACCTTCTTCCTTCCATCATTGCCATGTAACATAATTTTAAACTCATCAGAAAAGAGTACACGGCTCCAATGCTGCTGAGTCCAATTTAAATAATTGCGCGCGAAATGAAGGCGCGCTGTTCGATGGGCTCGCGTTAGTTTGGGGCCATTAGCTGGCTTGTGTGGTACCATATCGCGTTCTTTTAACCTTCTCCGAACTGTTCGAGCGCTCACAGATACTCCGTGGAAGTCGCGAAGTTGGTTTTGTATCTCAATGGAAGTAAGGTGACGATTTCTCAAGCTGGTCGTCACGCTGAATCAATCCTGCCTTTCAGTTGTGACCCGAGATCGTGGCCTTCCTTGGCGACGAACAAAGCCGCCAGTCTCTAGGTACCGCAAATAAACATTTCGGACCGCAAATCGACTTAAATTAAGTTGAACACTCCCATTTCGATGGCTGTGTCCCACCTGGATAAGTGCCACAGCTTGGGCGGCGACTTCAGGCGAAGTATCCATTGATTATTGATAGAAACTTACCTTAATGGTAAGAATAAGTAATGTTTGTTGCAAACCTAATGAGAAAAATCACACTGTCAAGAATTAAATCCGAACCAATAAAATCAAGTAGTTTTTTTTAGTATTCGATTGTTTGTTAACAAAGAACAGGCTCCAAATTGTCTTTTGTTTCTTTAAATTCTGTGTTCGAAATTCAAAAAAAGACTATTGAATGAAATTATGAATGTGCCAGGTTCAAAACTGCATAAAATCTTTTTGCTCGACCTAATATAAAATTTTAGCTAGGACCAAACGAAGCTGAAAATGCAAGGTGGGCCATTAGATGTGTCCAGAAGTATAGTATTACAGACAGCTGATCGACGACAATGTATTTGGTAAATATTGCCCCAGTCCGGAGTGGAATATATATTGTCAAAGCTAGAATGGTTACAGTTTATGAAGCGCCTGACAACCTATATCAATGTTATTTAGCAGTTGGCGGTATCTCTTAAAGACGATTCCTGGTTCTTCAAAATACCATTGATATTATATTATACTGTAATAACTAGATAATACTTGAAAGTTATAAAGGTCAATGCTATCATCTTTAAAGTAGATATGCTTATGTAAGAAATATATCATCGGCAAGCAGTTTTAATTTTTATAGAAAGCTACGGGCTTACACTTCTTAATAATCTAAACTAAAGCTGCCTCTAAATAAATTACAAGGTACTTATAAATATTATATGTATTAAAGTGCAATCCCTTTTGCAGATAACAACTCTGAATTTGTTTGTCTTTTGTAAAAAAAATATTTTGATTGTAATCAAACTAAAGCCTGTCATTTTTAAATATTTTTTATTTTAATAGTTAAAACTTAAGTAAATCTATTAAATTTTATTATGTACTCACTGTATAGACCATCCATTATATGAGTTTGATAAGAACGATTTTCAGACAGTTGTATACAAATTGTTGATTCTAGACTATCCAAAGAATAATTTGTGTCACATTCATCTGACGAGGCTGGCATTATAATAATAAGAGAAGACGAGCCATTTAATGCAGTTTCCGACAATGTTTTGCAAACGATTTTAAATATTTCGGAGTGACAGTGCCAGTCGTCATTAGTATCAAGTTTTTCACGATCACTTTTCTGTCCATATTGTGATTGATTTAAGTCCGATTGAATGACTTTAAATACAACAATTTCTCGTTCATATTCATTTTCAGATTGTCTTGACATCTTGGATGAGCAATATTGAATTTCAAAGCACGACTGAGACATACCAAAAGAAAATTCACTAAAAACAATATAGTATTTATAAACATTAATATTAGTAGTTTGCCGGAAAAACAATATATAGTAAGAATTACAAACCTTGTGTTGCAAAATAATCCTTTGTTGTATTCATCCAAATGAAATAATGATTTGTTTTCTGTTTCTAACGAATCGTCTAATATGCAGTTTGAATATGAAGATAATTCTGATAGGGAAAAAGATAGTACGCTACATACATCTGAATTTGTTATTAAACTTATGGATGAATTAGTTTTCAATAGATAAATCGATTCAAAACTGGATTTAATGGATTTGTCAGAAACATTAATTTTTTTCCCAACTTCAGCGTTTACTTTTTGCTTGTTACGATTTTTAAAAGGTTTAATAAAAATTATCGTATCATCTCCATATTGATTGTTGGCGAGAGAACCCAAATCCTTCAGGTAATATTCACTTTTGATTTTTTTTGATATGATAAAAGAATGTGCAGATGAGCAATAACCATTTTCAATATGTGAAAAATGTGTTCTTTTCGTAAGTTTCATATCTTTTGATAAAAATGAAAGTGATCCGGTTGCTCTTCCTATTGTTACCTTGATGCCTTCATTATCAGTAAATATTCCACCTTTTACTCCCGGTAAACACTCCTCTGGACAGGGACACAAAGATGATATGTCCGGAGAAGTAACTCTTATTTTAACGTAACTGTGTTTAAATCTTATTTTCTTTTTATCACATCCACAGCCTCTGTCACAAGTCGTTGTTTTTATAATATCCTCAAACTCTTCCATTATGCCACCTTTTGTTTGCACCTTTGCTTTAGAAACGCCTACACCCCTTACACTTTTTCGCACGGGTGTTACGCCAATTTTTTTCGATCTTTTTTTAATTGTGCCCTTTTTTTCAGAAGGAGTTGGTTCCGGCGGTAAGCCAGCCATTGTTCTAACTTTTTGAACCAAAGCTTTTTCAGAAGGTGTAGTGCCTTCCGGCATTGGTAATCCTGCATCAGCTAATCCTTTAAGAATTTTTTCCTTTTGTGCAATAGTTTTTCCTTCAAGTGGTGTCAGCAATCCTTCTGCTTTTGCTTTTTTAATTATTTCTTTTTCAGATGGTGTTCTGGCCTTTGGAGGTATACCGTACTTCGTTTTTACTCTTTGAATCAATGACTTTTCAGATGGAGTTTTTCCTTCTGGCAGCGGTAAACCTGCTTCAGCTAATCCAGAAAGTATTTTCTCTTTCTTTTCAGGTGTCTTCCCTTCTAAGGGTGTTAAAAGCCCAGCAGCTTTTGCCTTACGAATTTTCTCCGATGGTACAGGAGCCTCTGATGGGGCAAGACTTTCAGGAGTAGTAGTTGCCTTAACTTTAGTTATTAGTGATTTTTCTGAGGGAGTTCGACCTTCTGGGAGTGCTAAACCCATTTTGGCTTGACCTCGGAGTATTTCTTCCTTTTTCGCTGGTGATTTACCTTGCAGTGGAGTAATTAAACCAGCACCCATGGCTTTCTTATATTTTTCTTTAGCGCTTGGTGTTTTTGGTTCAGGGGGTAGTCCAAGTTCAGTACGAACTTTATCAATAATTTTTTTTTCTGACGTAGACTTCCCTTCTGGCAGTGGTATTCCTTTCATAGCTAATTTTTTTAAAATTGTTTCCTTTTCTTCTGGTGTTTTTCCTTCTAACGGAGTTAAAAGCCCTTCTTCTTTTGCTATTTTTAGTTTTTCGGATGTGATATATGACGGCAATCCTTTTCTTGAAATTTTAACAGGTGGAACTCCCAAAGGCTCTCTTTCTGATTCTGGTGTAAGTAAATCACAAATACATTCATCGCTTGGTCCCTTTTTTTCTTTCATTACTTTTGCTGTCTTTTTATCCAACTTTTTCAGCTTGTCAGGGGGTAATGCTGGGCGCCCGACTCGCTCAATTCCTATTGCTGCTTCTGGTGCACCTGCTTTAACTTTTGCTATAAGAGCTTTCTCAGAAGGTGTTCGCCCTTCAGGTAATGGTAAACCAAGATTTGCTTGTCCTCGAAGAATTTCTTCTTTCTTGGCATTAGATTTTCCCTCTAACGGAGTAATGAGACCAGCCGCCATCGCCTTATTGTATTTCTCTTTAGCGGAAGGTGTTTTAGGTTCAGGTGGTAAACCAACGTCAGCTCGGACCTTTTCAATAATTTTCTTTTCTGAAGCGGTTTTAGCCTCAGGCAACGGTATACCCTTCATAGCCAACCCTTTTAAAATCTTTTCTTTTTGTTCCGGAGTCTTTCCTGTTAATGGTGTTAAAAGTCCTGCGGCTTTAGCTTTTCGTAACTTTTCTGATGGAACTCGGACCTCTGGTTCTGGAGCGACCGTTGCTCTGACTTTCGCTACGAGTGATTTTTCTGAAGCAGTTCGCCCTTCAGGTAAAGGCAGGCCCAATTTCGCTTGGCCACGAAGAATATCCTCTTTCTTAGCTTTAGATTTTCCCTCAAGTGGCGTGATGAGACCAGCAGCTAAAGCTTTATTGTATTTTTCTTTCGCAGAAGGTGTTTTAGGTTCAGGAGGTAAGCCAACGTCAGCTCGGACCTTTTCGATAAGTTTCTTTTCTGAAGCAGTTTTAGCCTCAGGCAGTGGTATACCCTGCATGGCCAACCCTTTCAAAATCCTCTCCTTTTGTTCCGGTGTCTTTCCTGTTAATGGTGTTAAAAGTCCTGCGGCTTTAGCTTTTCGTAACTTTTCTGATGGAACTCGGACCTCTGGTTCTGGAGCGACAGTTGCTCTAATTTTCGCTATGAGTGATTTTTCAGAAGCAGTTCGTCCTTCAGGCAAAGGTAGGCCCATTTTCGCTTGACCACGAAGAATATCCTCTTTCTTAGCTTTCGATTTACCTTCAAGAGGAGTTATAAGACCAGCAGCAAATGCTGTATTGTATTTTTCTTTCGCAGCAAGTGTTTTAGGCTCAGGAGGTAAACCAACGTCAGTTCGAACCTTGTCAATGAGTTTCTTTTCAGATGCGGTTTTAGCTTCAGGCAATGGAATACCATGCAAGGCTAAACCTTTTAATACCTTTTCCTTTTGTGCCGGCGTTTTACCCGCCAGTGGTGTTAAAAGTCCGGCGGCTTTAGCTTTTCGTAACTTTTCTGATGGAACTCGGACCTCTGGTTCTGGAGTGACGGTTGCTCTAACTTTCGCTACGAGTGATTTTTCAGAAGCAGTTCGCCCTTCAGGTAAAGGTAAGCCCATTTTCGCTTGACCACGGAGAATTTCTTCTTTCTTAGCCTTTGATTTGCCTTCAAGCGGCGTGATAAGACCAGCAGCTAAAGCTTTATTGTATTTTTCTTTCACAGAAGGTGTTTTAGGTTCAGGAGGCAAACCGACATCAGCTCGGACCTTATCAATTATTTTTTTTTCTGAAACAGTTTTAGCTTCAGGTAATGGTATACCTTGTACAGTTAACCCTTTCAAAATTCTTTCCTTTTGTTCTGGTGTTTTGCCAGCTAAGGGTGTTAAAAGCCCTGCAGCTTTGGCTTTTCGCAATTTTTCAGAAGGGACTCTGATTTCTGGTTCTGGGGCAACAGTTGCTCTGACTTTCGCTACAAGAGCTTTTTCAGAAGGAGTACGTCCGTCAGGTAAAGGTAGGCCCATTTTTGCTTGTCCTCGAAGAATTTCTTCTTTCTTAGCATTAGTTTTGCCTTCAAGTGGTGTTATTAGACCAGCAGCTAATGCTCTGTTGTATTTTTCTTTCACGGAAGGGGTTTTAGGCTCGGGTGGTAAACCGACTTCAGCTCGGACTTTATCTATAAGTTTTTTTTCGGATGCTGTTTTTGCTTCTGGAAGTGGAACACCATGCATTGCTAGACCTCGTAAAATTTTCTCTTTCTGTTCTGGTTTTTTACCTGTTAGAGGTGTTAAAAGACCTGCTGCTTTAGCTTTCCGAAATTTTTCAGACGGTACTCCAACTACTTCTTTAGCAGGAATACTTGCTTTAACTTTGGCTATTAGCGACTTTTCAGAAGGAGTCCTCCCTTCAGGCAAAGGCAAACCCATTTTCGCTTGGCCACGAAGAATTTCTTCTTTTTTAGCTTTCGATTTACCTTCAAGGGGCGTTATGAGACCGGCAGCTATTGCTCTGTTATATTTTTCTTTCACAGATGGTGTTTTTGGTTCCGGTGGTAAACCGACATCCACCCTAACCTTATCTATAAGTTTTTTTTCCGAAGAGGTTTTAGCCTCAGGTAATGGAATACCATGCATGGCCAAACCTTTCAAAATGTTTTCTTTTTGTTCTGGTGTTTTACCTGCTAACGGTGTTAAAAGTCCTGCAGCTTTGGCTTTTCGCATTTTTTCAGATGGAACTCTAACCTCTGGTTCTGGTGCAACCGTTGCTCTAACTTTCGCTATGAGTGACTTTTCAGAAGCAGTTCGTCCTTCAGGCAAAGGTAAACCCATTTTTGCTTGGCCACGGAGAATTTCTTCTTTTTTAGCTTTCGACTTACCTTCAAGTGGCGTTATGAGACCAGCAGCTAATGCTTTATTGTATTTTTCTTTAACAGATGGTGTTTTGGGTTCAGGAGGTAAACCGACGTCGACTCGGACCTTATCAATAAGTTTCTTTTCAGAAACTGTTTTTGCTTCCGGAAGTGGTACACCGTGTATAGCCAAACCTCTTAAAATTTTTTCTTTTTGTTCAGGTGATTTTCCGGCCAATGGAGTCAGAAATCCCGCAGCTCTGGCTTTGCGCAATTTTTCCGAGGGAACTTTAAAAACCGGTTTTTCTTTTTCAATAGGCTCTTTTATGCCAACTGCTTCTCTTTCTGATTCTGGAGTTAATAAATCACAAATACATTCATCGCTTGGTCCTTTCCTTTCCTTCATTACTTTGGCGGTTTTTTTATCTAATTTTCTTAATTTTTCCGGAGGTAAGGCTGGGCGCCCTACTTGTATAGGTTTAACCTTAGCAAACTTTTCGGGAGCTCTTTCTACTGCTGCTTCCGGTTTAGTGGTTTCTCTTACTTTAGCTATGAGGGCTTTTTCAGAAGCAGTTCGTCCGTCTGGTAATGGCAGCCCCATTTTCGCTTGACCTCGAAGAATTTCCTCTTTCTTAGCATTAGATTTGCCTTCAAGTGGTGTAATTAGACCAGCAGCTAATGCTTTGTTATATTTTTCTTTAACAGAGGGTGTTTTAGGTTCTGGAGGTAAACCAACATTAACGCGGACTTTATCAATAAGCTTCTTTTCAGAAGCAGTTGTTGCTTCGGGCAGAGGTATGCCATGCATAGCCAAACCCCTCAATATCTTTTCTTTCTGTTCTGGTGTCTTACCTACTAATGGTGTCAAAAGCCCTGCAGCTTTGGCTTTTCGCAATTTTTCTGATGGTACTTTAACTTCCGCTTCTGGCGGAGCAGTGGCTCTGACTTTAGCTATTAAAGCTTTTTCAGAAGAAGTTCGTCCTTCGGGCAACGGAAGGCCCATTTTTGCTTGTCCACGAAGTATTTCCTCTTTCTTAGCATTCGATTTGCCTTCAAGTGGTGTAATTAGTCCAGCAGCTAATGCTTTATTGTATTTTTCTTTAACAGATGGTGTTATAGGTTCAGGGGGTAAACCAACATCAGCTCGCACTTTATCGATTAGTTTCTTTTCAGAAGCACTTGCAGCTTCAGGTAGTGGTATACCTTGCATAGCCAGACCCTTCAAAATCTTTTCTTTCTGTTCTGGTGTCTTACCTGCTAATGGTGTCAATAGCCCTGCAGCTTTGGCTTTTCGCATTTTTTCAGATGGAACTCTAACCTCTGGTTCTGGTGGAACAGTTGCTCTGACTTTAGCTATTAAAGCTTTTTCAGAAGCAGTTCGTCCTTCAGGTAACGGAAGGCCCATTTTTGCTTGTCCACGAAGTATTTCCTCTTTCTTAGCATTCGATTTGCCTTCAAGTGGTGTAATTAGTCCAGCAGCTAATGCTTTATTGTATTTTTCTTTCGCAGATGGTGTTTTAGGTTCAGGGGGTAAACCAACATCAGCTCGCACTTTATCAACTAGTTTCTTTTCAGAAGCAGTGGCAGCTTCAGGTAGTGGTATACCTTGCATAGCCAGACCCTTCAAAATCTTTTCTTTCTGTTCCGGTGTCTTACCTGCTAATGGTGTCAGAAGCCCTGCAGCTTTGGCTTTTCGTAACTTTTCTGATGGAACTCGAACCTCTGGTTCTGGAGCGACAGTTGCTCTGACTTTCGCTACGAGTGATTTTTCAGAAGCAGTGCGCCCTTCGGGCAAAGGTAGGCCCATTTTCGCTTGGCCACGAAGAATATCTTCTTTCTTAGTTTTCGATTTTCCTTCAAGTGGGGTGATGAGACCAGCAGCTAAAGCTTTATTGTATTTTTCTTTCGCAGAAGGTGTTTTAGGTTCAGGGGGTAAACCAACATCAGCTCGCACTTTATCGATTAGTTTCTTTTCAGAAGCAGTTGCAGCTTCAGGTAATGGTATACCTTGCATAGCCAGACCCTTCAAAATCTTTTCTTTCTGTTCTGGTGTCTTACCTGCTAATGGTGTCAATAGCCCTGCAGCTTTGGCTTTTCGCAATTTTTCTGATGGGACTTTAACTTCCGCTTCTGGCGGAACAGTTGCTCTGACTTTAGCTATTAAAGCTTTTTCAGAAGCAGTTCGCCCTTCGGGCAATGGAAGGCCCATTTTTGCTTGACCTCGAAGAATTTCCTCTTTTTTCGCACTAGATTTGCCTTCAAGTGGTGTTATTAGACCAGCTGCTAGTGCTTTATTATATTTTTCTTTAGCAGAACGTGTTTTAGGTTCAGGTGGAAGACCAACGTCAGCTCGCACTTTATCAATTAGTTTCTTTTCAGAAGTAGTTGCAGCTTCAGGTAGTGGTATACTTTGCATAGCCAGACCCTTCAAAATCTTTTCCTTCTGTTCCGGTGTCTTACCAGCTAATGGTGTTAATAGCCCTGCAGCTTTAGCTTTTCGCAATTTTTCGGAAGGGACTTTAACTTCTACTTCTGGTGGCACAGTGGCTTTGATTTTCGCTATTAAGGCTTTTTCAGAAGCAGTTCTTCCTTCGGGCAGAGGTAGGCCTATTTTTGCTTGATCTCGAAGAATTTCTTCTTTTTTTGCATTCGATTTGCCTTCAAGTGGTGTAATTACACCAGCAGCAAATGCCTTGTTGTATTTTTCTTTGGTAGATGGAGTTTTAGGTTCTGGTGGCAAGCCTACTTCAGCTCGCACTTTGTCAATTAGTTTCTTTTCAGATGTTGTTTTAGCTTCAGGGAGTGGTATGCCATGCATTGCTAATCCTTTTAAAATTTTTTCTTTTTGTTCAGGAGATTTACCTTCTAAGGGGGTCATCAAACCTGCTGCTTTAGCTTTCTTTAATTTGGCTGACGGTATACGTACTGCAGATATGCGTTTCTTATATGGAACACTTGTCCTTACTTTTTCTATTAAAGCCTTTTCCGAAGGCGTCCTTCCTTCTGGTAGTGGTACACCAAAATCAGCTTGTTTTTTTAGTATTCTTTCTTTTTGCTCGGCAGTCTTACCTTCTAGTGGTGTTATTAAACCAGCTTTATGAGCTTCACTTAATTTCTTTCTTTCCGCTGCGGTTGTTGGTTCCTGAGGCAATCCAAGTTGAGTTCGTACTTTTTTAATTAATTCTTTGTCCGACTTTGTTTTACCTTCTGGCAATGGTGCCCCGCTTTTAGCTAAATCTTTTAAAATTGTCTCTTTCTCTATCGGAGTTTTGCCTTGCAAAATAGCAATGCTTGTTTTAGACTTTATTTTTGCTCTTTTCTTTTCGCCTATTGCTACATCAACGCCTGATTTGCGCAACTCGCCAAGCCTTCTTTCTTCGCGTGGTAAATGACCACAAAGGATACAATTACAATTATCACAATTTTTCTTTTTATAACAATCATATAAACTTTTCATAACTTCAAACATAGCATCTGAATTACATGAACAACAACAAGTTTCTTCCTTTGTGTTGAATTGGCAACGATAGACTTTCCAAGAAACTTTTGAATGAGGGTGAATACAAGGGTTATAACATGCTGCCATTGGGCACTCCGAAAGGGTGTTTACTATGAAATTGGTTTTGAAGAGAGGATTACTAGTTTTAATTTGGTGGCAACTTTTGGAACTCGAATTATTGAATCGTTCATTGTTATAAATATTTAACGCTGGTAAACTATATATTTTTGTTACATTTCCTAAATTTGATTCTAGTTTATTGCGGACATCAGGACGAACAGCACGCCGTGAACTTGTGTATTTATATATTTTTAAATTTTTATACGTAAAAGAACGTTGTTTATGAACAACCACATTACTGCTGCGCCGTGCCTGGGAATTACAATTCCATTCATCATTTATGTATTGGTCGTTATTCCAAGTAACAATTACTTTTTTATTTTCATTATTATATATATTTCTCGCGTTTTTAACAACAGTGGCTCCAAAAATTTTTTCCCCATTTTTGTAATTCCAACAAGCTGGCATAAGATAAAATGAGCTGCTGTCTGCCATAATGCGTTTCTAATCATTTATTAAATGATCATTTATATAACATTTACGAAATCGAACATTGTAAAAACGGTGAAGGCTTTTCTTAACCTAGAAACGATAGGATGCTATAAACAACCTCCACATGAACCTTATAATAAGCTTATAAATACTCTTAAATATTTTTCAAATTACCTGTGATTTATTGCAGTTCTTTTTTAACTATCGCTACATAAGTATTATCATAATTAGTATTACGATAATCTTAATGGATGAATTTGCACTTTTTCTTTAATTTTAACATTTATATAATATTTTATAATTGTATAACGTTTATTTTTTTTTTATTTAGGCATGAATTTTAAGCCAGCAATCCATAGATTTTTTACACATTTTCGCACTGCTCGGTTAATCTATGTTCTGACAATATTATTTAATTGGAGGATCCGATATAATATTGCGTAGATGTAGGTTTTTTCTATTATTTTAAGCGCTAAAAGGTAAAATACATAAAAATATTCATTATATATAATGTCTTTATGCCACGACCCCCCAGCGTGGAATTTTTACTCTGTCTCTGTTGTATTTACTTATATAATTATATAACTCTATGCCTGAATTTAAGCTGTGCTCTAAGTATTTATCATAGACATGGAAATTAAGGGATTTCTATATAAATGTTCATCCGCTATTCAACCGTCTTTAAGTTATATTTTTGCGAATGGCTCCTAAGGCCCGGCGCCCATTATTGGCATCGGCATGCAATAGGATCCTTCGGCGTCTTTAGGGAGGTTGAGGCGCCCTTAAGCATGCCAGAGTCGTATTTAATATGGCAGATTGGGATCTAGGGCTCATAACGAATCCTCGAATGTTACCTCAGTGTATCGAAAGATGACAAAGTTTCCCGAAGCATCCTCAAGGGTGCCGACGTAGCAGCCTCAAGTATAAGCCGAGTATATAGTATAAGCTGAAGTGGTATTTTGTTACTACGACCGTGTATCATTTCAATTTACTTATTATATTTAGCAATGATGTTTTTGTATATTGCTATTTGTCACCTAAAATCTGCCGATGCCGATAAAGCTGTGCCGATGCCGATAATGGGAGTACAGCCTGAAAGTTCCGTCAACGTAAATTAAAATTGGTTCTGCGATTTGCATGAAAAGATAATATACAGAGTTTTCGCATTATACATATTAGTGTATTAGTTTGTTGACGCAAAAAAATTGTGGTAAATCTATGCAGGTTTAGATACAATATCGGGATAATTGTCTTATTTTGTAAAAAAATAATGGTTATTCAAATACCGAATAAGCAAGGAAAATATTGCAGGGTAAGAAAAAGCAGTATATTATTACGCGCCCTTGGATCCAGCTTAAGCAGCGGAGTGCGATAGCTATTATATTATATTGACGGAAGAGTGGGCAGAGGATATGCAGAGCGCTAAAGAGGATTTATGCTTAGTTCAGTGGTCGGCGCGTTGGTACTGGCAACTGGCAAGCAAGGCCTGGAATTATGTTCCGTTATTAGAAGAAAGGGATTTGTTTGAATTAAGACTTCGTATGGAAGATTGAATGGCTGTAAGACTGCGACTAAGGAAAATCTGATAAAGAAGGAGTAAATAATTGTATCGAGACGAGAATGGCTTTGCTTTTACAATATTATTGGAAAATGACATGTAGGAAAATATTTGAAATAGTATTTAGAACATTTAATAAATGTACATCGAGAAACAGTCGAGTAGTTTCAAATTGTGAAGATTCAGCTTGAATTGATTTAAGGAATAGGATCTCTGAATTTGCATTTAGACAAAGTAGATATTAAATCTCTGT
This sequence comes from Elymnias hypermnestra, assembly GCA_015832385.1. Classification (NCBI taxonomy): domain Eukaryota; kingdom Metazoa; phylum Arthropoda; class Insecta; order Lepidoptera; family Nymphalidae; genus Elymnias; species Elymnias hypermnestra. Next base: position 266,878 of record JACTOM010000921.1, read on the forward strand.
ACTTGCATATTTAGTCGTCGTCGTCGTCGTCGTCGTCGTCGCTTCAACCGATGGACGTCCACTGCTGGACATAGGTCTCACGTAATGACCGCCACAAGGCCCGATCTTGCGCCGCCTGGCTCCAGCGGCTACCGGCGACCCTCTTTATATCATCGGTCCACCTTGTGGGGGGTCTGCCTACACTGCGCCGTCCGGTGCGGGGTCGCCACTCCAGCACTTTCGGTCCCCAACGTCCATCGGTCCTTCGGACTATGTGCCCCGCCCATTGCCACTTCAGGTTCGCGATTCGCAGGACTATGTCGGTGACTCTGGTTCTACTACGGATCTCTTCATTTCTGATTCGATCGCGTAGAGAAACTCCGAGCATAGCCCTCTCCATCGCACGCTGAGTGACTCTGAGCTTCCGCATGAGGCCCATAGTCAGCGACCACGTCTCAGAACCGTAGGTCATCACTGGCAACACGCACTGTTCGAAGACTTTGGTCTTCAGGCACTGAGGATTATCGGACGAAAATATCTGGCGTAGTTTCCCGAACGCTGCCCAACCGAGTTGGATTCGGCGGTTGACCTCCTTCTCGAAATTGGACTTACCTAGCTGGACTATATGTCCCAGGTATGTGTACTCGTCTACAATTTCGAGAGCTGAGTTCTCAACGATGATTGGATGTGGCGGTACATGGATATTAGACATGATTTTCGTCTTATCCATGTTCATTTTCAGGCCCACCTGTTGAGAAACTCTGCTGAGGTCATCGAGCATTGTATTGAGATCTTCGAGAGTCTCTGCCATAATGACTACGCACTGCATATTTGCATATTTAGTAGTTCATTTTAATAATTATCACAATGTCTAATAGATATTTATTTAATTTCACTCTTAAATTTATTTTACAGCAATTCAAATAAATCTTAAACGTTTTGTTAAAAATAATACATTTTCTAACTTAAAAGCATGGCAATATTTCTAAGTAGAATTTTAAAATTAATATTCCTCTCCGCCTTCACCTTCACCCTCACCGGAGTCCATGCCAACCTCTTCATAATCCTTTTCTAACGCCGCTAAATCTTCACGAGCCTCGGAAAATTCTCCTTCTTCCATACCTTCCCCGACGTACCAATGAACGAAGGCACGTTTTGCATACATCAAATCAAATTTGTGATTTAAGCGAGACCAGGCCTCCGCAATTGCAGTCGTATTAGATAACATACACACGGCACGTTGAACTTTTGCTAAGTCCCCGCCAGGTACTACAGTGGGTGGTTGATAATTAATACCCACCTTAAATCCTGTAGGGCACCAATCAACAAACTGGATAGTACGTTTTGTTTTAATTGTACCTATGGCAGCATTCACATCTTTAGGTACAACATCACCACGATATAACATACAGCAAGCCATATATTTGCCATGTCTTGGATCACACTTTACCATCTGATTGGCTGGCTCAAAGCAAGCGTTAGTGATTTCAGCAACGGAAAGCTGTTCGTGATAAGCTTTCTCCGCAGATATTACTGGAGCATATGTAACTAGAGGAAAATGAATGCGAGGATAGGGTACCAAATTAGTCTGAAATTCTGTAAGATCTACGTTTAAAGCACCGTCAAATCTTAAAGAAGCAGTAATTGAAGACACAATTTGCCCAATGAGACGGTTTAAATTTGTATACGTTGGCCTCTCAATATCCAAATTTCTTCTGCAAATATCATATATAGCTTCATTATCTACCATAAAAGCAGCATCCGAATGTTCTAGGGTTGTATGTGTAGTAAGAATAGAATTGTAAGGCTCAACAACGGCAGTCGAAATTTGCGGCGCAGGGTATATTGCGAATTCTAATTTAGACTTTTTACCGTAATCAACTGATAGACGTTCCATAAGTAGCGAAGCAAAACCAGACCCAGTACCGCCGCCAAATGAGTGAAAAATCAAAAACCCTTGAAGTCCAGTACATTGATCAGCCAACTTACGTACTCTATCTAATACAAGATCCACTATTTCTTTTCCAATAGTATAATGGCCTCTTGCGTAGTTATTGGCCGCATCTTCCTTCCCAGTAATCAACTGTTCTGGATGGAAAAGTTGGCGATATGTGCCAGTACGAACTTCATCTACCACTGTGGGTTCTAAATCTATAAAAACTGCTCGTGGCACATGTTTTCCAGCGCCAGTTTCACTAAAAAATGTATTAAATGAGTCGTCCCCACCACCAACGGTTTTATCTGAAGGCATTTGCCCATCTGGTTGAATTCCATGTTCTAAGCAATACAGTTCCCAACACGCATTTCCAATTTGTACACCAGCCTGCCCTCCATGAATAGATATGCATTCACGCATTTTAGGATTATCAAGAGATTTTTAAAAGAATTAACAAAGACTACTTTTTCTATTAAACCACCGTAAACCTATCGTTGTTGCAATATTACTAAAAGTTGGAGCGACTTAATTTTTATCCTTCCAAAATTCTGTTCGAAATTTAAAATTGAAATTTGTTTAAAATGCATGTCATGGAGTTTTATTATAAACTATTTTTAATCCATTCTTTAAAAAAATTACGTTTCAATGAGCAGAAATAAATATTTCTAATATAAAATCACATAGAACATTAAATCCTTTTCACTTTCAAGCACTTTCTCAGTAATAGTTGTATACCAGTGGAACAAATTGCCTGAGGGTGTGGTGACTGCGAGATCGCTAAATCAGATCAAGAATGGGTGGACCAGCACAGAAGTGGTAAAAAGCACAATTGATTATACTAAAATTTATATATAGACGCATCAGTGAAAGCTGCGTAGCCTATTATAAATAATAATAAATTCTAATCTTCCGAATCTATTGGGATCGGTCCATTATTACGGTCAAAACTGTACTGGCCAACAAACCTGATATCGTAATAATGGACCGGACACAATCTCCTCCGACCTTTATATATATTTATGTAATTGTTTATGTATGTCTATGTATTGTTTGATATTTTTGTATATAAGTAATTATTATGAAATACCTTTTATATGATATAAATATATATTTTTGCGTAAGCGGGCGTGAGTGTAGAACTGAAATAATAATAAAATGATAAATTTTAAATGAAGGAATTATGTAGGTAAGACCAGAGATTATTAAAGATTAGTGCGTGATCTAATGATTTCTTTATATATAAATCTATCAAAGCAGATACGCAGATATTATTTTATTAGGATTTATTAATTGTCTATGACAATTTGTTTTACATCTAAAAATTATACCCGGCCTAATCTAAAACTGCATAGGCGGTAAAAAATTATTAATAAATACAGAACAGCGTATTAAAATTAAAGTGTGGATTTTACTGCACAAAGTTCTTTAACTTCAACTACTTAGTCTGTCCCTTTGACTATTTTTGTTATCTGTCTTCTATAAAATGACATAATGGGGTTGGAGTAAATACCAATTTCTGAATAGTTGTTTCATTTACTGAACCAGGTAAGCAAAAGTTCAGGCCACAGATGAAAAGGCAAAATGAAATTATGCACAATATTTAATTTTATATCAGGAAAATCTATTGATTTCACTTTAGGCCTTATGAACATTTATAACTGCTATTTAGCCCTAAATTAATGTAACAAATTTCTAATTTCTATGCCTTAATACACCCTAATTGTGACAAGTTGAAGGTTCTATATCTATCATAATTGTCTATAGATATTTCACTATACCACCACCAATATCTTCTGATATATAAATCTATGGAAACATGGCTGTGTTGAGATCTTTGCAGAATTGCCAAATCAATAGGCGTGTTGAAGTGCTTGTGCGAAAACGCCACTATGTCACTCTGTATACTGGACCAAAGCTCAGGATCTATCCAACTGCAGCATGGAGTGTTTCAGAGAGACATTATCTCCCAGAAGCTCATCACCACTGCATTGCAAGACCTCTTTAAGCGAATGGAGTGGAACAGACCAGGCATTAACATAAACAGCAAGTACATCCCTCATTGACAGTATGCCAAAAATGTGGTCATTATGGCAGAGACTGGAAGATGATAGATAATACTATGCTTGATGACCTCAACAGGTGGGCCTAAAAATAAACATGGATAAGACAAAAGTTATGTCCGATATCCATGTTCTGCTCCACATAGTCATCATTGGGAACCATGCTCCCGAAATTATTGACAAGTATACATATAGAATTTTTTATATTCATACATACTGCTATCTTACATAGTCATACTTGGGACATGTTGTTCAGCTTGGTAGGTCCAATTTTGAGAAAGAGGTCAGCCGCCAGATCCAACTTGGTTAGGCAGTGTTCGGAAAGCTATGTAAGATTTTTTGGTCCAATATACCTCAGTGCCAGAAGACCAAAATCTTCCAGTTGCCAGTGATCACGTACAGATGGGAAATGTGGTCGCTGACTATGGGCCTCATTCGAAAGCTTAAACATCACACACCATACTACGGAGAGGACTTGGAGTTTCTCTATGTGATCAAATCAGAAATAAGGAGAACCATAGAAGAACCAAAGTCCTAATTGCCCTAAGAATCAAGAAGCTGAAATGGCAATGGGTGGAGCACTTAGTCCAACGAATTGATGGACGTTGGGGTCCCAAGGTGCTGGGTTGGGGACCCCGCACCAGTAAGCACAGTGTAGGCAGACCTCCCACAAGGTGGACTTACAACATAAGGAGGGGGTGTACCATGGGTACAGTGTACAGTGGGGATCATTAGGTGAGACCTTTTCAAGCAGTGGATGTCCATTGGTTGAAGTGAATGATGTAAATACAACTTTTATCACTACATTTGTATGTTTAGAATGGCATAATCTGTCTATGACCTAGACTGGTTTGGCATGGATAGTATGTCATATTATCCCTACATATTTTGCTTGTTATAGTTAACAATTTTTGAGCTTATGGTAAACTGGCAGACAGGTAAAATCAGTGGAGACATTTGTTTTATAATATGTTTAATGATGTTTAATATTTTAATGTGTTTTTCTTTTAGGTGGTGGGTTAAAAAGAAATCTCAAACAATTATATTCTGAATCCTTTATGTGTGACTGAAAAGATAATATATGCCCAATTAGTGCACCTGAATTTTAAACATTACAAAAAATAGGATAATTTTAAGGATAAACAATTTTAAACCCAACATTTTGTTGAATTCAGTGCCATTGAAAACAATGTCTGAAGATGATGGAGAAAATTGGACGAGAGAAGGCCAAAGTAAAGTTTTTTAAGTTGGCTGCTAAATAATAATATCTATTACAATAGACATCCATTTTGTGTTACTAACTTCTAAAATTACTGCTAATATAAACATTGAAAAGGGTGAAATAGAGAATGAAGGTATGTGTGGTGATGAATGATTTCACAAGATTAAGGCATATTAGACAATCGGCTCAACTATGTAATAAAACTAATCTTAAAGAGCTATGACTACAGAGAATAGGTGAATTGTTACAGGGACTTGACTTTGTTAATTTTTACAACTGTAACTGAGTATTAGCTATCTAACTCCTCTATATACATTTTCAAAATTAGCTTAAACCTGCTGATGGCAGAGAATTAAGTTTGATAAGTTAGCTTTTGTTTTTTTTTATAAATATGGAATACAAATAAACTGGCAGGCATGACTCGACTGATGGTAAGTGATCACTGCTGCTTATGGACATTGCAACACTGTGGTTAAGATGTTATATAAAATTCCTGAATGTTTCTATAACCAAATGTTTAAAAGGTTTTATGAATTTTTATGTGTGTATCCACAAATAATTTAGATTGACAATTCACCACTAGGAACAGCTAGTAACCTTATTATGTTTTGGTTAGATGCTACTGACTTTTAATAACTGAATGTGCATTTTTAGACATGGATCTATCTAGGAGTTGTTCCTGCTTTGAAATGTTGGACCCTCATGATCCAGTAATTAGTCGCTTGGCTACTCAGCTCTTTAAGAAGACAGACGACTACTTGCAAGGAGAAATGTCTGCTGGTCAGGTAGAGTTCAAACAGTAACACTATTTTAGTTTCACCATAGATGTAAAATTATAGAGCATTGATATATCATATCTCTTTATGTAACATTAATAACTAGCAAAAATACATCCAAAGCAAGACTTATGTCTGTCATCAAGACAAGTTAAGCAAGACATTTTGTCAATAATTTCAATGTCATTTTTATTCCCATGATTACTTCACACTCTCCATAAGTATATTGCAAACGTTGATTCATTAATATGTTTCCATAGGAATTTATTTAATCTTATTTCATATAATGTAAATATAATTACAGGACTACTGCAGCTTATTAGAAGAGGTGAATAGGCTAACTATTACCAAATATACTGATCTTCGAAACCTAACAGTCAATCTAAGCAAGACACTAAGTGAATATAATGACATGTGTAAGTTTCATAATTTTATTTCTATTAAGACTATTACTTCCCTCTAACTAAATATATGTTCAAAATATGTATGTATTCAAAATTTCAATCTTTAATCAAACATATTTTTTCGGTTAATCAAGTATAATTTTTTTTAAACTTGTAGTGGATGACACTTAATGTTAATTCAGTCAATTCCCTTATTTATTAAGTTAAATTATTTAACAAATAACTTTAAGAACTTTCTGGGAAAGGCAACTTATATGACTTAATAAACATAAAAAAAATCCGAAAATGTATACAGCACCATCTATTAGTAAATTATTATTAATAAACTAATGTAACCAATTGGTTACATTAGTTTATTAATAATAATTAAATTTGTAAGACAACAGAGAACTTCTCTTGCACAAAAAATAATAATTATAATAAGAATTGCCATATGTTGGACTCAAAGCATTCAAATTTAAAAATATTGAATAATAACTATATCAATCTGGTACACCAAAATATCCAATGCATGAAAGGCAAAGACTTAGTGATGAAATTATTCTTAAATAACTTTTATATTAATATTTTGTGTATTACAGAGCATTGGTTGAAAAGTAATGAATATATATTTAATTTTGGTAATTACCAGGATGGTAGTTCATTCAACAGAGAGTCATCTAGTCATGGGGGCTCCTTAATCCTAGTTAACAAATCTTTCAAGTATAAGGAACGTAGAGATATAGTGAGCCTATCTGTTGAACAGACAATAGAGCTAGCCTCTATTGAATTAGAGCAATTTATTATATTTTTAACTGTCTATCTAATCTAATCTTTCTAAGGGCGGTCTGCCCTTGTCGATCTTTGAAAAATTTCAAAATTTAATGGACCAAGTACTGTTTACAATGTCAAACACACATAAAAATGTTATAGTCTGTGGTGACTAACATAAATATATTGGAATGTAGCTCATCAAGCATGAAATTATTAAATTTATTCAATACATACAATTTAACAAATATGTTTATGAAGCCTACAAGAATATCTTCAACAAGTGCGACTTGCATAGATAATATATTTACAGATATAAAACCGACTGTCAAAAAGATAATTTCTAATTTAGATTCTGATCACTGTGGCCAACTCATTCGCTTTCTAACTGTAAATAAAACAGTGAAAAAACGTAAAATCACTTATGTCCCAATCACTAATTCTAAACTGGTATTCCTCTTGTTTATTGAATTTTCTGAATCCCAATGAAGTAATAACGGTTTTTTTTAATAAAATTAATAAAATTTTTAACTCTATATCTATAAGAGTAAATCGGCCATGTGTACTGACACTTTGGCATTCAGTGAATGAGCAACAGTTGATCTATACAAAAGTTATAAGAGCTGTGTGACGAGCGTCAATATAACACTAGTGATGAATTCAGAGATTATGTAAGATCATTTTCTAAAGATTTTAAAAAGAAATCTAGAATTAAAATAGTAGTAATATAATTAAAACAACATAGAAGATAATCAATGAAGTAACAGGAAAAGCATCCTCGCATTTTAATAAATTCAATCTCAAGATAGACAATAAAAACATTTAATTGGATTCAGAGGTTGCTAATAAATTTGAAGAATTCTTCACTAATGCCCCTACCTCGACAACTAAACATTTGAACTCATCACAGTCAATGTTATAATATTTTCAAATTCAGCCAAGTTGATAGCTCGGACGTTATTAAGACATTTAATTTAGTCATGAATAAGAAAACAAATGATTTATGGGGTCTATCTGTTAACCTTACAAGATCATTAATTGACGTCCTTGCACCCGACATGGTTGAAATTTTTAATAACTGTGTAGATTGGGGGGTATCTCCTGACATAATGAAGTACAGTAAAATTATTCCAATGTTTAAGTGAGGCAGTTCTTCAGACCCCTCTAACTATAGACCAATATCGGTTCTTCCGACTTTCAGTAAAATATTCGAGAAAATTATATTGAACCAATTGCTACATTATCAAAAATATAATCTATTACGATTCACACGAGATCGATCAACAACCGATGCTGGTGTACAGTTATTACATAGTATTTACGAGGCCTGGGAGGAATCACGAGACGCGCTTGGTATTTTCTGTGACTTGTCGAAGGCCTTCGACTGTGTCCAGTATGAAACTCTGATCGGGAAATTACGTCACTATGGCATTACAGGCACAGCATTAGACCTAATGAGTTCTTACTTAACCAATAGAACACGAAAGGTCTGTGTTAATGGATAGCTTTCAGAAGGGTCGGTAACGAAACTAGGCGTCCCACGGGGTTCCATATTAGGACCATTTCTGTTCCTCATTTACATTAATGACCCTCCTTATTTTGTCAAGGACGGTCATGAGATAGTTTTGTTTGCTGATGATACTTCTTTAATATTCAAAGTTAAAACATAACAAACAGATTTTGACGACGTAAACAACTCACTCAATAAAGTAGTACAATGGTTTGAAGCAAACAATTTATTACTCAACGGGAAAAAAATATAATTAATTACATTATACAGTCTCACTGTATCTGCCATTTATTAGCATGCAAATGTTTATAGAAGTCATTTATTATTAAAATGACAATAAATATTGTTATTAATTTGATTTGCCTTCAAATTTTTGCAGACATAAATTATTTTTATCATGTCTGTATATATTATTATATCATAATTGATTCTGTAAAGCTGAAGTTTCTCTTAAAAGTAAAAAAAACTGGCGATAGTATGTATTTCTTTTCAAAAAATGACTATTTAATTGTGTGATCTTTTGCAGATAACACTCTAATTAAGCCTTTACTTCTTCAAATAGACGAAATCGATGCCAAAGTGTCACAGTTTGAAACAAATGCTTATCGCTTGGACAGCTACACGAAACAATTGAAGGCATGTTTCAAGAAACTTGAGGAGAAGTAAAGATTAAAAAGTACTTTAACAAATAAATTAGTGGTTCCAATATTTGTTTTACTATTCCAAATATTTTATTTGATTTATTTTGAGCCCTGCTGTAGTAAGCCTCTGAAGGTGGATCCTTATTATCCGTTAGTCCCTGGAATTGTTCAACCTAACAAACCATCAAACTTTCAGATTTATAATATTGGTAAAGATATGGTAATTCACAAGTTATTCACAAGATTTGTCCTGCACATAACGTTAAAATGTAAATGGCTCAACATCCTATCACTTCATATTCTATGTTGCGCTACTCAATTTTCGAGTGACGGCAGAGGCCGCATTTATGAAGGGAGAGGACATCCAGGGCGACAATTCCGGAGCCTACACAGGGGCCCCCACAATAGAGATTTCAAGGCTATTAAAAAATGACAATAGGCACTGTTAAAGTTTATTTCAGCCGTATTTTTATTAATTGAAGGAAAGGGAGGATCTCTTTCGATTGTATTTTAAAACAAAATAAACAATGATATACACTGGAAAATCTCAAAGGAGAGAATATTATCTTTAAGTTCATGGCATTCAGTTGCATTGTGTTATCTATAAGAGATGTTTGTCTGTGCGTGTGTATCTTACAACACAATTGAAAAGATTGCCGGCTCGGTTGATAAATTTACGAAGTAATTGAGCGAAGTTTACAAGCTTCCTCGATCTTTGTAAATGTTAAAATAATTTGTATGACTTTTACATTAAATGGTTTAATTAAAGTGTCGTTTAAAAAACTTATAATTTTATTATATAATTTGTGGTCAAGCGGGGGGGTCTCCACTCTCCTTTGTAAGGTGAGACCTCTAAAGTCCGCCATGTGTGATGGACATGAGGCGCAAGCACATATATATCGCGTCGCTTCATTTATAATGGGACATTATAATGTAGCGTTTCGGACATATACAACGTCTTACATTTTTCCTGTACAAGACGTCGAAATGTAAGAGTGGCAAAATTATACATTATACTAATTGATATTTTATGTCCTGGACTCGCGATATCGCGGTACTCACTCTGCCTTTATTGAGGCACTACACAGTGATACGAGACACGTGCTACAAACCGTACGTGGACTGAGCGAGACAGATAAATAGCGAAGGGGCATCATATGTACGCCTCGCCTCATTTTTAGTTCGCTTCAACCGATGGACGTCCACTGCTGGCCATAGGTCTCACGTAATGATGTCCACAAGGCCCGATCTTGCGCCGCCTGGCTCCAGCGGCTATCGGCGACCCTCGTTATGTCGTCGGTCCATCTTGTAGGAGGTCTCCCTACACTGCGCCGCCCGGTGCAAGGTCGCGACTCCAGCACCTTCGGGCCCCAACGTCCATCGGTCCGTCGGACTATGTGCCACTTCAGGTTCGCGATTCATAGGGCTATGTCGGTGACTTTAGTTCTGCTACGGAGCTCCTCATTTCTGATTTGATCGCGTAGAGAAACTCCGAGCATAGCCTTCTCCATGGCACGCTGAGTGACTAACCTCTCGTATGAGGCCCGTAGTCAGAGACCACGTTTTGGCCATTTTTAGTGGGGCATTATAATGACTCAGAAAAAGCAAGCAAGCGAAGCGAAGTTAAGCCCCAACCCTATGTGTTTAATTTGTGTTCGAAGTAGGTGTGTATTCAATAGAGCAGAAATGAAAAGTCTTTTCGTTTTGATTTTCATCGGGATCGATTATAAAGAAAAGTATTAAAGTTAATATGTATCATAACGGATAATTATTGAAAACCTATTTACCCTTCGATAATCACGGATTTCGTAAAAGTTCATTTAAAATGCCTATTTTTTGCATCAACTATAAATAAAAATAAAAAAGAAACAAAAAAATGTTTAAAATGAAAAGTAACGTTTTTTTTATTGAAATAAAAACCACACGACATTAATTAATGATACAAAACTTTCTGTAAACGATGTTTTTTTATAAAAACTAGTACATCGTTTGTTTGTCATATCGTTGACAAACAATATTAATCTATTCTTAATTCCACCACAGACATCAACAATCAAACAAAAGAGTGCGTATGTCAATACAAGTGTCAAATACATGGTAGAGTGTGTAGTGTTTATTTTATTGAAGTATTTTTATGCAAAATTAAAAAAAAAAGCATTCTGCTCTATATAAACTGTAAGTGTAGGAAATTTCATGCCCCACTGTCCGCGAAATTTACATTAACAGGGGTAACAAGCTTTTGCGTCACGTATTAATATAATTGATATAAAGAGAAAAACAAGTTAACTGTGTGGACCTTATATTTTGTGTCTTACGATTATATTTGTAAATTATATAAACAATGTAACAATCACATCGTCTGCGAAGGTGTTACTAGTAGGAAAGATATATGCGGCAACTGGCAACTGTTGTTCATTTAAAAAAAAAATCGACAATGGCCTCTATATGGCACTAAACAATGTTTTAACTAATAAATAATATTTTCTTGAATCAATCAGACTCATTGCACATCTACAAATTGAATCGATTTACGAATTTTAAAAAAGAGAATGAAATGTATACATTGGCTACATGTTCAAACTTCAAATTACATTCATTTTATTAATTACTAGGTAACTTAATATTGAAAAGCACTAAATAGTTTTAAATAATTATCATACGCCATTGTCTTAATTACTTTTGTACTATTTTTTCATACTTTAGATTACAACTTCAAATTTTTTTGTAAGATTTTACAGATCTTTTTAGAGCTAATAATGTTGATATGCTTTCAGCTTAGTTTTTGGACGTCGTAAAAACATTAGTTTTTTTGCACTTGGGGATAAGATGTATCTGGACTATAAATTAACTGTATTGTACAAGTAACGCGAGCATTTTCTCGTGTACTTGTAATAATTGTAGGCACAATAATAGGTATAATAAATGAAATCGTATTTCCAGCCTTTGCTCGCTTACTGTTAAACAGCTGATGAAATTTTAAATAGAGGTGTGGTGTAAACTTTCCAAAATACTGAAAGAATGTTCGGTAAATAAATAAAACACATTAATGTATTTTTTCGTTTTTATAACAAGTATTAGTTCCAATAAAATTTTACAAGTTCGTTTTGTACAAGTATGGAGAAATCTCCGTATATTCAAACTCAAAGGCATTTCAGATAATTGTGGCATATACTGTGGATAGTGCTTTAGAAGATTTAGGGTTTTTTTTTCACTAGCGACTGGGATATCTTCCCAACAAATAACAAATCTGTCCATCCGTGCATCCAGCATCGACACACGACCAATGATTCTAAAGTAATAAGTTGGATAAACAAGTGATTTATATTATATAATATTACTCTATAATTATATATAACTAAGCCAAAATATAAATTCAAAAGGAATTTGTTATATTATATATTCGCTTGCAATAATATTTCTAGATATCGAGATATTTCCAAAAACAACCATCGAATATTTTTCTATTTGATTCATTAGACTGACGTAAATGACCAGTGTGCCTCAATAATCCAAGTACGAAGTGCATACAGGACTGAAAAACATTATGAACAGTAACTCTATTAAGAGAAATAGGGATTTCGCGTAGCTAAGTGCGTTGTTGTTGTCCCGGACACTTTCTGTGTTTATGGTAGGTTTTGTATTAAGTTAACGTTTTGTATTATTTTTTTTTTTTAATATGTACTAATAATAAACTTACATAAAAAATAGATATAAACCATAATTAAAACTTTACAACAAAAAGTAAAAACTTAAAACACCTTTTAACATTTTGTGCTCTTAAGTAACTTAATTTGTGCGTCGCGATTCAGCCTGAAGTATAAAGATTTTAACGAAATTGTTCTTACTTTTGGCACTCACCAAAAAAATTTGGCAGCTATTCCAGATTATGCATATATTTAAGATTATTTAATTTTTCTTGTTATTTGTAATTTTTTTATACGAGTATTATATATAGGTTATACCTATTGTCCAACTTAATCTTTATATCTCAGAAGTTGTCTTTGGAGTATCCTTTTATTTAATAATTTCTTCTTTGTACAGGTATTAAATGCATGGAATGGTGAAAAAAAAGTTTTTCAGAAATATCAGTCGTCGATGTGATGCTCGTATAGTCACACATATATTAGGCCGTGCTACCTCCTCCAATTATGATAGGCTACGGAACCTTTTAGTCTTAATATTGAATTGAGCAGTTAACAGATATACGGAAGGACAGATTGACTACAACCCTGTCGTGACTACTGAACCCTAATTAATAAATAATGAAACATTTGTTCATCGTCTAGGGCGTATAAGTTAAAAAGCTTTACATTCTTAAAAGTCTTCACAAATTGTATAACTTACCATAGTCTATGCTTTCGTCAATTTAAAAGATAATGTCATTTTTATTATCTCTTATTACTATTTATTAAAATTAAATGCTCTTATTGTGAAAATAAAAACAAACTACTATTCCAAAACAATTGTTCTCATAAATGTGGCTCTAGAAAATTATCTTCGTTCTAAATAACAAATTACAATATTTCATATAATCAATTCCGGCAACTGCAATTAAACTGTATTTGTCCAATAATAAGATTTTATTTCTAATAATTTATAATGTAATTATAATAGATAGGTAGGTATAATATTTCGGTCATTTTAGATATGACAATTTATTATTAGGTATATAACAATAATAATTGTGAGTAAAAGGAGAATAAAAACATTCGTAAAATAATATAATTATGTATAAAAATCAACAATACAATACAGTCACATCATGTATGTACATCATATTTTGTACATTTCAGTGACAATCATCATTGTCGTAAGCATAACGTACTCTCGTCGTACCCATTTTAGATTATTCTAATTTTATATAGTTGGCAAATGAACCGTACTTCGATGCTGTAGCTCAGTACGCGTTACACAGGGCAAGAGCTCATTATCCTCTTATTTCTTGCGAATCTATTATAATTATTTATTTATTATTATTATTGAATTATTCTCATAGTCGCATACTTATAGATTAACTTAACGTATAGATAGGTATCTGAAGCTAAAATTTGCAGTTTTATCCTTTTCAATTGAGCTCTACTAAAACCCCATAATTTTTTTTTCGATAATTATTATCTCTTAAGTAAAATTTTATGGAGACCTAATTAAAATGGGTACAAGAAACCGATGGCACTTTATACGGTACCTATGTATGCATTTTCATAAATTACGTCATAAAATGACTAAAGAACTATTTTAATTTACGCCGTGACTTACAGACTATTTCGTTTTATTAACCTAATCACATCAATTTAGAACATTTGTTGTGTGGTAGTGATAGAGGCGCGGCCCGCGGCTTGACGCTTGAGTCCACGAAACAAGAAGTTGGCGGCGGCCTTGAGGGGCGCGACTAGTGGCGCACGCGCAGCGGGCTCCCATTGTCAGACATTGCCGCTGCCCGGGAAGCGAGGCGGCGGCAGCGGCGGCGGCGGCCGGCCTGCCTCCCCCGCCCCCGACGACTGCTCCGACACTGCCACATTAAAACCGATCCCTTCTGTATACTGTTAGGCAAACCCAGGTGAGAGTTTGCTCACTGCGTGGATACCGATTCACGCTGGAGCACTATCCGTAAGATATAGAAATATGCCTTGAACTGGTTGCTCAAGTGCGACCCGAAAATTATCCCAAGGAGGAATCACATGGACGTTCCAACTGAGAACCAAAAGCAACATGATATGGGTAGAGAGAATTTTAGTTGGTACAATGTTACATCACTTCGTCAAGGTTCGGGTGCCTTTTGCAAACAAACCTCGATAACGAAAAAAGGTTTTCTTTAATAAACTTTGTGCCTAATTTCACCTACTTCCCCCAAGAACATTTAAAGGCCAGTTAAGGGGTATTGTGTCTATACCTAAGAGGTCCCTTAAGTATTCTTTTCTTGAGGAAATATGGATAAAATAGTGGACTAATTTCCTAGAAATATGGCAATTGTGACCGCTACATCGAGTTTTAGGTATGCGCCCCTTACATGAAATATTTATATAAACACATGAAATTACAAATTGATTTTTAGTCAATTTGCTTCTTCAATTCCTTAATTCTTTTTAAATTCTTCTAATGCTGTTCTTTAAAAGGGAGGTTACGATGGACGCGCGAGCATCTGATATTTTAATGCTCAGATACTCGTGCGTCCATGAAAACCGAACGCGTTTCGCATCAACATCTGTTGTTCCTTAATTTGATATTCGTGTTTTGACTTGGGTTATTTCTTCTGACCATTTTAAAATAATAACAACATAGACATAATTAAAAGTCATATAAATAATTTAAATTTTTCTATAAAAATTTTATACAACCAACAATTGTTCTATAACTTGGTGACATAATAAAGAGTAAAGGCTCGAAACGAACTTCATTTCTTAAAAAAAAATTGATTGGTGTATATATTTCTTTAGAGATACAAAACTTTAATAAGTAGAGATGAGACTACGTCTTACACTACTTTTCCGATATACGATAACTTTTGAAAAAACTTACTACCTTGATCATAGGGTTCTTTAATTTATGGATATATTTAACACTTAATTATAAAGTTATTATAGATTGACAGCATTATGAAAGAAGCGTACTTGTGAATATTATTGTATAATAAACGCTTAGGGCCTTATTAAAAAATAAGATTTAACTCTAGTGAATTTCATACTCTTTAAACCAAGGACTGAAATTTTTCTTATTATTAAATGTGCAATTGCAAGCAGATGCAGCTAGCCTGCGGGACTAATATTACATCCCTAGTTTACCGCCGATATTTAGTTTTGTGAACATTTATGATAATACTCGTTATTGCATTATATTTATCGTTACTCATATGCCATGCCGGCGGGTCGCAAAAATTTGTTTTGTCTAAAATGAAATTTCGACCGCAGTAACACAAAATGCTAATGATATTTCTGACATGTCTATAAGAAAAGGTTGACACCCATGCAGTAATGCATTGATTTGATTTTTATAACAAAGTCTATAAGAAATCGAAGGTCTAAATTTCTCGATTTAATCAGTTTTGGTTTAGTCCACTTTTTATAATAAGGCCCATAAAGTTTATTATTTGAAATATCGTAGAATATGTAATACGGTGGCTGTGGTGTTATTGATAACATGTATATGTGCCCAGTAAATTGTAGGTAACTGTGGTAAAACACAAGTGATTTTAATGTCATTTTATGAAACAATTCAAATAATAGACGTGATTAATGTATAAATAATACAGGAAAAAAAATAAGACAGCAGAAACATCAGGCTATAAGCAATGGGATACTTGACTATTTAAGAGACAATTCAGCATTATATTTATTGGATTAATCTAGAGAACAATTTTTAATTTATCAGAGAGTTTTATTTTTGATCGATTCTGCAAGTTGATATAATTTGGAAAGACGAATATTTTAGAAATTTTTGATAGTCAAGTACTCGTATGTTGTTAGAGGCTTACGTGAGTCGTGTTTTTCGTCAACGGGAGCGGGCGGCGGCGGTGGCGGCAACTGTTGTTCCAGAGCGTTCACGCAATTCATCATGCTTCCATATAGCCGGCTGTCGCGAAAACTGTCCCTGGACACACACTCACCAATCATCACGCGCCGCAACGAAAAAATAAACACACAGGACTAGACGAAATTCTACTCATGTCAAGAAATACCTCCATAATTTTTATAAAATTATTATAAATTCTAATATTTTTGTTAGTAATTACTCGAACTTAATGTGTAATTTACTTTGTTAGGTTTTGAAGTGAAACTTCTTTGGGCGCATGAGGGTAAAATTTTGACGGATGGAACCCGTGATTAGCGTCACGAAGATGTGCAGAGTTTTTTATGCTAATACGTTTGAAGATTAGGTAGTTTTAATATTTACAAATATCATGTGGCATTTTAATTTGCCACTGGTCATTTAATAATTTAATATACAATTTTTATACAATATAAAAAATCATAAATGCGATTTTCTAAATTTTAAATTCAAAAACAAAATTTAATTAATAATTTCTAATATTGATAATAAACACTATTTGGTGTGGTATTTTAATTTACAATTCGACATTTGAGTTTTCAATAAATTATTTTTTATTAATTTTCGACACTTTTAATATTATAATGACAATAAAATTCATTGAAATTTTAACACATCCTTCTATTGTTCTCCCTCTAAGTCTCGGAAATCAAAAGTTTTAGATTTGTATAAAGACAAACAAGACTTAAAAATTGGTTTGCCAAAGAAGTTTCACTTCTGACAAGTGTACTTTGTACGCTCGCACTTTTTTTGTTATTTTTCAGTAATCTTATGATAATTAAAGATGCCCTTCTTGCCAACATTTTGTTTTAATTATTCAAATCAGAACATTTATTCTCTTTCTCTTTGGTATTCCAACCATTGGATCTAAACAAGTAACAAAATCAGCCCCTGCGGACACCACAATTTATACAAATACTGCCCCATATAATCCTTATATAAAATGTTGACTATATTTATACGACTAAAAAAATGAATATTAACAACAAATTATACATATGTTTTTAATTATATTTCCTTAAAAATTTATCTTATGAATATCAAAATATTAAAAACATCGAAATAATCGTAAACAAATTAATATATGATATATTCTTTGACTAATTGTAAAATTTTTTTAATTATTTGAACAAACTCAATTTATGCCCAGTTGTTCTGGGTTACCGTTGAATTAGATGAGGAAATAGAGAGATCTGTGTTTGAGCACGCCGCTGTGTCCTCTTATATCTCCTGCATAGGTCCAGAGACATTGGCACTTACGGTCGAAATAATAAATGGATCTTAACTAAAAATAGAACTCCTTTAAGGAAATTTATGTTAAATTCTGTGGAATTACATCTGACTGGTGCTTGGCGTGCATTGAATGCTTGGCAATAACGTATATAAGTGTAAGGTGAAAATAAAATTTCGCGTGAAACATGTCCTTTTACATGTGGTATTTTTTTTTAAAAAAAAGAGAACATTTAATTGTGCCAACGGATATTAAAATATTGAAAATAATTATTTTCTTACCTGCCGTTGGAGTTGCGGAACAGTGCCAAAATCTCTTCAAAGGTCTTATTTTTCGTTTCAGGAACTTTTTTATACGTAAATATCCAAAAAATTGCAAGGAATACGCTAAAAGGCAGGAATGTATAGTTTTCCAATAGAGCCTGAAATTAAATCGTTATATATGTTTATAAATATATTGATTTGCATTAGAATAAAAATCAGAGCTAGAAATGTTTAAGTCCACTATGGATTACGTTAACCTTTACGATACAACACCTTCCTCATAATTTTGGTTAATATTAGTGTA
Source organism: Elymnias hypermnestra (assembly GCA_015832385.1). NCBI lineage: Eukaryota > Metazoa > Arthropoda > Insecta > Lepidoptera > Nymphalidae > Elymnias > Elymnias hypermnestra. The sequence continues at coordinate 285,496 of JACTOM010000921.1, forward strand.
TTTAATGTGTTCTCTATGTACATTTCCAAAAAGTCTTTATTATATTTTATTTTTTAAAAGTAAAACCTCAATGAGCTTACTGTACCTTCAAACTAGGAAAGCCTATTCCGACCACAAAATTAGCCATCCAGTTAACCAGCACCGCGATAGCCATAGCGCTGGGTCGCGGTCCTTGTGAGAAGAGCTCTGCTGTAATTAACCATGGAATGGAGCCCGGCCCGACCGCAAAGAAGACCACGAAGCTTAGTGTTGACACCACCGACAAGTAACTCATCCAGTCAATCATTTCCTGCACATAGCCAAAGAACTCCTATCAGGGAATAGTAATAATGTTCTTTCCCGTGACCGACCGGTTTCGAAATAAATTACAAACATAAATGCCATCACACACTTGTCTTTAATACTTCTGTGATTATTATCTTTATCTTTACGCCACAAACCAATAAGAGCAATAGTTATTGTTAAAAAGCACTTATAGCTTTTATCTACATAGTGCTATAATAGCGGAGTGAAGTAACTTTCTTGTATCCCTTGGCTGTACTGCAAATGCTTTAGTGATATGTGCTTTCTGCTTTTGAGCAGTGTTATGTGGAAAACCTCGTCTCATATACCGCGTGCGCAAGAGCTCCTCGTGAATCTATCACGTTTAAATGACTCGTCTCGTGTAGTGAATAAAAATTGTGTGGGGTGCTTTGTGAGTGATGTTCCTAACATTTATATTTGAAAATTTATTTCTTAAAATTTGATCGTCTTCCTACTGAGAGCCCGGATTCGGTGACAGGAAAGGCGAATTTAGGGGGGGGGGTTAGTCTAGCTTTAAGCGAAGGCAAATAAAATCTGTTACGTAATAAAATAGGGGATGAAATTATAAATATTGAGACTAGTTTATGAGTAGGAGAAATAAAACTAAATAAATATCCAGTCAAGTGATTGAATGAAGCAAGGATTCGATTTTTACTATTACGATGAAAGGGATAGATTAGATACTAGCGGTTTGTTTAAATGGTAAAATTGAAGGAATCGTGTTTTGTAAAAAATAAGCTAAGATAAACCGAACAAAAATCGTTTTGAGGATCATCAAGCACATGATAAAGCGTGCGTAAGCAATTTCTGTGTTTTTCTACTAAGCATTGATCTTCTGAGTCTGATGAACAATTTTATTTTGGTTCGCCGAGATAACAGTTTTCAGAAGAACAATATTTATTAGTAAGCACTTTCCTAAGAAGGCGCATTTTGAGATTAAATATATACTAATATTTGTATATATTATATGAAAGCACTTACTAGTAAAATTAAACAGTAAATAAAAATAATTATTTTAATAGCTAGTTACTATCATCATATGGTTTATGACACACAGTAAGTGGCGATGTTTGTTACTTTTAAGGAATTTCTACAACTTTCACTACCTTTAACCGCGGCGTGGGATCAATAAAGCCCAATTAACTATTATTTACTAAAAACTGATGAAGTAACTAGTTGCTTCAATCTATGGTAAGAATGCATTATGTAATTGTTTAGAGGCATTTCAATTAAATAATGCACTACTACTAGTTATACTAGTAACTAAGTGAATATCTGACTTGTGGTAATGAGATTAAACTTCCCATTCCATATAAAATTTGAATGTGAAAGTCCTGTTAAAATCGCTTCAGCTGTATCGGAGGTAGCTGGAGACAAATAAATAATTAATCCCGGGGAAAATTGGACATATAATGCTGCCTTTGCGCTTTTACAGGAAATATCCGCTAGTGAAAGTCCTAGTAGAAATCGCATAAACATGCGTTTAATAAAAAAATATTTTTTGATATTACAACAAGCCACTTAGATTTTACTTATAGATTAAACATAGGTTATACACATACTGCGCTTGGTTCACTTAAAATTGTAATCAAGATATTTATTAACATAAATAAATTAGGTAATCCAAGAGTTGATTCTGTTGAATCTCAATATTTATTATACCACAAATATTTAAATGTCAATTTTAATCTGAAAAAGACAAAGATGCTATTCTAGAATTGTCTAATATTGTAAATTTTTATATTGACGGGAACTCCCTGTTTGAGGATAAAATGTACAGCGTACTCCTGGTATTGTCAATTTTTCACGGAATAAAACAATATTGATTTTATTTATTAATCTACGCAAAGCAATGTTTCATCGATTATTCTTAATATAGCAATATTAAACTTACAGAAGAAAACAGTTTTCTATCACTCTTCAAACTCTTCAAATATTTTAACACAAGAAACATTTTTCACTTATACTTACTCTTGGTATTATTTTTAGTATTACAAGTTAAGTTGATATATTTTCATCCTAAAATATGGGATTTAGAATGATTAGTTTGAAATCTATTCCGTAGTCTCGTTTGTAACGAGTCGTGTTGAATCCAATATTTCGATTTGATTATATCGGTATTGTTCAGTTAACTAAGTCATATTTGTTTTTTGTTTTAAACCACATAAAGTTTTTACATGACACACCTTTATGAGAAAAGAGATCGTGATGAATATGGAGAAGATAAACATTCCGCCGAGACCATAAAGATGTAATGTGCGACGTCCTGTGCGGTCCATGAGTGGTAGGGACACGAGGGTCATGCCCACCATAATAGCGCCAATCCCCATAGTAGCAAACTTCGCTGATTCTTCCGTTAAGCCCGACGAGGTGAAAAGTGATGTCGAATAGTAGAACACCTGTAAAATAAACCTTGTTATGACGGTCCAGTAGCAAATTTATTTTTGAAAGCGCTATAATTAAACTTCAATTATTGTAATAAAATAATCAATGGAAATAGTTGGCCAATGTAATAATATTTCATTAAACTTTAATAAAAAGTCCAGCAAGAAAAATTGTATCTAACTTATTATGTATTACTATATAAATACTACTGTCATAAGTGAGTGTAACAATTGTAAAGGCTATCAAACAATATCCAAAATGTGCAGTGTACAAATTTACAACGCAGAAATACCATTTGTGGCGACCAACCCGTTATCCATCTTCCTGAGTTTATATTTTTATTTATCATTATTGAAAGGTACTTGTTTACAATTAAAATTTACAAGTAGAGTATAACGCAAATAACGAAAGAAGCACAAAATACGAACAAATACAGAATAAAAAAAAACTTAAATTAAAATTAATAATAATAAATAAATTTGAAATTGGAGTTACAATCAAAGATAAATGAAATTTAAATAAAAAAAAAATGAAAATTAAATTAGTAAATAGTCTTCGCTTCAAACGCTAAACGATGAACGAAGTAAACAATGGGCTTGTAAATATTAATGGTAAAGAAATCTAAGATTATGTCATTTTCATGGTTGTACAAATTTATATGTTGTTTACTTTTTATTTTTGTTATGCCCAATACTTTAGAATGGAATTCTTCGGGCACTCCGAACACACCTTGAGCATTCCGAGATTTACGAATGCGAGTCCAAATTACTTTCGAGGTCTTATAATCGCGCAGTAGGTACTCTGGCATCGGCAAACATACCCAAAACACTGCAGTATCTCGGTAGTTTCTTCAAAATGCGGTATGCATTACTATACATCACTCTGATGCTACTAAGTGAGTTATTCGTGCAATTGGCCTAAAGTTGACAAGCATAGAAGCACTGACAGTATGCTCTAAATGAAGTCAACTTTGCTCCAACACTGCGAATTGACGTGCGAGCATGTTGCACCGAACAGCCAGAGCCCTCCTTTCTCGTTTAACATCTTCGTCATTCCGCAGATGCTTTTCACTCTGTCTATGCACACTCCATTTAAGCTTTCTGATATTTTCTATAACACGACAGCCAAAAATATTGTAAATCGTTGATGCATTCTTGGCAACAGAAAATTTGAAAATCCCATAAGTCTCCTGAGATTTTCAATATAATATCCAGCATATAAACTAGTAATAAAGGCATATTACTCACGGCGTTGATACCACTCAGTTGCTGAGACAGTTGCATCACGACACCAATAAGTAGCGGGGCACGAAGCGTAGGTGAGCATAGAAGTTCCCACATTGATATTGATGCCTCAGCTTGTTGTGCTCTTTCCTCGGCTCTCATTTCTTCAATGTCTTCTTCCACCTTGTAAAATAATTGATATCTTCATGTTTGGAATAGTTTACCTCATATTATAACATGTATAGGTGAATTATCTTTATCGCATACTCTTTGTTCACAGTTTCGCAAAATATACTTTAAATCATGAAAACATCTCACGATAACCCAGCCTACACTTTCCTAAAAAGTATCCCATGTTCTGTCTCCAGTAACGAAGAAACTTTTAGGCCAAATTGTGTCGAGATCATTTCAACAGTTACGTACGTTGGAATTTATAATATTAACATAAAATAGCTACTAATTCCCACTATATTATACGAAATATATCATACTATACTCTTTATATTTCGCAATATCTAGATCAATTTTAAAATACCAAGAAGATTATCTGGTGATCATTTCGTTGAAGTTAAACGTATTTGAAGTACCTGGGATTCCTCCTCTTTCAAATCAGTTCGTTAATTTAAAAGCCCCTTCGTAATATCTTTTGGAGAATATGAAAAGAAAATAACTCTAGCAACGTAAGTACTCGATTCAGAAAGTAGTTTTCGTAATTGATTTTCAACTCGGCGAACCGCATATCAATTTAAATGAAGTTTACAAAGTAATTCCTTCACGAAGGTTTTCGATAAATGAAATATCTTGGGTTATTTACACTTAAATTCTTTTACAAACAAATATAGATCTTACAATTTATAAACAATTTTAAAAATAATGTATTTAGGTCAATTTGGGGCCTTTAAATAACCAAATTACAATTGTATTTTTCGCTCAAAATAAATTTTACAAACGTAAAAGGTAAAAGTTTTGTTTTAACAGGACGTGAATCCCACTCAGCACTGCAGCGCTAAATCTAAAAAGCTTTAATTTGTGTTTATTTGGTGCTTCACTACTAATGCATTTTAAAATTCATGAATTAAATCTCTCTTAAGCTGTTTCTCGTTTTAATCACAGTACGACGCCACGTTAAGCCGTACATGGAAAAAGTATTTCCTAGCAATAGTATTACACATTTGCGATTATACCTATATCTACTTACTTATCCGTCTGGCGGTCAGGGAGATTATTTATATGCTTGAAGTATCTTGTTGCAATAGAAATTTCACAAAGGAACAGCTTAAGTATATAAAATGTTATAAAAAATAATATGAGCAACTTGACAGCCAAAGTACCGTTAAAATAAAGTAAATTTATGAATGTCAATTTTCATTTCTTATTTCCACCTTCTTTGAGCATTCTTCATTAGAACGTTTTCGTACCTTGGTTTCAATTATTTATCACCTATGTATCTAAACTAATATTATAAAGGAAACATTTGTGTTTTTGTATGTATGTATGTTTATAACGTATTAACACAGAAAGTACTGGACCGCTTTCAAAAAATTTTTCACCATTAAACGGCTGCATTTTCTCTGCGCGACATAGGCTATATTACTTTCCCAAAAATAATAGCGATCCCTAATAGAAATGCATTAATACAGCCCAAGGTCTGAAAAAATTGGTTACATAAAATATGTCATCGCGTGCGCTGGGGAAACTATTGATGGAAGAACAAAATGTTCTATCATATTATATAAGGTATTAATATCTACAAAAAAATTGAGGTTACTATATGTCCAACTACATTAATTATGCCACTATAACTAATTTTTTACATTTTAAAAGTTAATAAAAGTGCCGACACTAATCAAACCATATTATTCATACATACATACAAACATAGCATCTCGCCTCATATAGGGGTAGGCAGAGACAACATCCTTCCACTTGCCACGATCCTTGCATATCTCCTTCGCTTCTTTCATTCTCATTAAACCTTTCATACAAGTTCGTCGGTTTAGAGTACTCTTGACCTNAGCTTTTATGAGGAACTTTTTTTGATGTATTTGCGACATTTTGTTACTTCGCTCGTATTATTTGTAACCCAAATTTATATAGCATATAGCCTTCGTCATTTAACGGAGATGTGTATAAGAGAAACCATCTAAGCATACCTTTCTCAATTTTAGTCACTACATCTTCTTTTAAACCACAACGTTCTCTTATCACACTATTTCTTACTCTGTCACTCAGTTTTAATCCACTCATACTTCTCAACGCTCGCATCTCTACCGCATTTATTTTACTTTTGGGGTTCTTCTGCCATACCCAACTTTCACTACCATACATAAGTGTTGGCACCAACACTCCTGCATACACAGCCAGTTTTTAATTTTATCAAGCTAATAATTACTGGAGCGATCTAAGAAATTCATTTATTACCTTCTTGAAATCAAGAATTCTTTAATACCTGTAGAGTATTTTAAAATAATGTTACGAATTAAAAAATGTGTTAGATATATATTCGATTTAAAGTAAAATCTGTATATTTATTAGATTATGAATGTGTGTATCTAATAATCTGAAAGGAAGTAATTAAAAACTAAGTGGAATAAAACTTTTATGTTAACGAAAATAAATCTTTAGCCCGACTTAGTAGACTCCACTGTCACGACATCGGTATCTACGCGGATGAAACCGTGGGGCATTGCTAGTATTGAATAAAATTGGTAGTATACAACATTGCGTGGTGCATATTCGTGGTACATAATGTATATTGTACGCACATAAAATGGTTTCGAGTTGGGGATCATTTTGGAAATTAGTAAAATTTCGTGACTGGAATTTATTATTGATCTACATCAGTAACTGAAAAATAAATACAATACAAATATTATTCTTTATGCTTATTATGGCATACGTACTTGATTGCTGGCACGTAACCTACGGAGCGCTCGTCGTGCTTCCTCCTCCCATTGCCGCGTAATTAGCAAATAGCGTGGCGATTCAGGGCATGCCGGCAATAGTAACAGCTGTAGAATTGCGGGGCATATGGCCAAACCTATGGGCATAAAATAGTTTATTAGGTCAATTGAAGGCTCACAAGTTCACAGAGATACTCAGTAGTTCTGTGCCTACTCATAGATGCTCTCCTGGAACTGTAGTAAATGTTTGCTCGCTGTAGAAGCGTTATTTGATTAGAATGTTTAGAAATAATACCTACTAAAATGACCATCCCACAAGACTATTTACAAAATAGGTCATTTTTATAAGGGAATTACAATTTGTAAATAAATTAAAAATCGCATAATATATAGGTTTTTTTTGGCAAAACTTATAATGCTACATAGTTAAAATATGTTTGATGTAATCATATTTTAATAAATTTCAAATTCGCAGTTTAATAAATTTTAGTACTCCCCGTAGGTATAGTATATATTTGAATAAGAATTTTACCAAGCAATATGGGCCAGCCCTCATCCGTTCCAAAGATTTGTTCAATGCCAAGTACTTGTGAAAGCAGCAATCCGACGGTTACAGCGAGCTGGTTGACAGTTCCCAATCCACCACGCAGGTTAAGCGGGGCTATCTCCGATATGTACATTGGCACAAGCGAAGTATTCAGACCTACATATCAATTTTTCAATTTTTTACAACATATCAACATTAATCTATATTATCTGTTGTTATTATCTGTTTACATGTAATATTTGATGATGTTATGAAATTCCTGCTAGATAGTGTACGAACCAATTTTACTATTTTTTGTATTAGTCGAGTATACAAATAAATGAGTAAAAGAGCATGTGGTTCATATAATTTTAAGTGAAATCCAACATCATCACCTGGGTTTATGGTTTCTTCACCTACACAACGGAACACAACAACAAAATGATGCTGCTTTACATTGCTATTTCGTAAGAACAATGCACTTTCGCGACCCAGAAAAAGTAAGAGCCACAACTCAGAAATGAAGTAGCGTGGTGCATAATGACGTAAGGTCATTAGAAAATTAATAATGGAATGAATCGCGATAATGTCGTATTAATAAGTTATCATGAACTACTTATGCTAGACTTGATAGAAAAGCTAAAATGTTGTATTGTATGTGTTCGTAATTTACCGCAGTTGACGCCTATGATGAATCGACCGAAGAAGAGCATTTCGTAACAGTGTGATATTTTGGTGAAGCCCATAAGACTCGCGCCGCTTATACCGAGGATGTTGTTGAGCAATAGACCTCCCTTCCTGTTAAAGTATGAATAAATTAAATAATTATGTTAAATCATCGTCTTTTGAATCATTGGGAGTAAAGTGCTGGACTTGGATTTCGCCACACGGGGCCCACAAAGTCCGATCTTGCGAACATGGATCCAGCGGTTTCTGGGAACCCACTTAATATCATCGGTCCACCTTATGGGGCTTTACCTACACTGCGCCTTTCGGTGCGATATTGCCATACCAGCACCTTCGGACCCTAACGTTTCTCGGTCTTTCTGACGCTATGTTTCCATTATGACCAACTACGTAGTTCAAATTTTATTAAATCGGTTTTTACAACTAATTTGAATTTGCGTTTATGTTATCTGTTATAAAACTTTATTTTATAACGGATCAATATAACACATTACTAATAGACAAAGTTGCTTATTGCTAAAAAAAAATCGGATATTATTATAACTTAAACAACACTTGACTCTATCGTTGACAAAATCGAAATAACTAGATAGATTCTATTTATTATAAGATTTTGCATTTATTATATTATATTTTATTATATTTACTTTTATGCTGGCTATTGATTGGATTCTAATTCAAAGAATATTGATTAATATATAATTAATTATAATAATGAATTGAATTATTTATAATACTAATTCTGCCCATTATGCATCTAACAGAGTTTATGATGGCATTAACGTGAAGGTTTTTATTATATCACCATCATCAGCGAGCCTTTCTTATAATGTGGCATTGAAAAGTAAGCCAGACGTTACAAGTAAAGAATATATAAAACGAAAATATAAGGCATACCTTCCGAACCGATTCGCTATCATTCCTCCAGAAAAACCACCAAGCATTCCACCAATAGCAAAGATGCTAACTGCTATTGAGTATAACGTATTTACAGTGTCTTCATGGATGTCCTTGCCATAGCGATCTTTGTACACGTCTTTCATGAAGTTTTCGATGTTCTGCGTGCGAATTAATATTTATAAAATACAATCTATAATAGCTACTCGTTTGGCTCAAAAACTTACAGCTGACATTATTTCAAATATAAGATGAAGTTGGAATATGATCAAAAAACAATAATACTCTGATGAAAAACTATTCTAATTATTTTTATTGGTCAAGACTTTAAATTAACATTGCAAGAGTTTAAATTCCCTAAAACCCAACTCGATGTCGTTATGTAACTACTTTTTTTTATTAAAGTGCTTCATAGACCGGACAGAACGAGGTTTACAATATTTGTATATAGGTTATATTAAAAAAATATCTCACTCTGCCAGGAGCGTTGATGACACCCGTATTGTACCCAAACTGCAACATCCCAAGTACTGCTGCCAAGATCGCGTATGACAGGAAGAATGTAAGGCCCTGTAAAGAACAGGTACTCATAGGCAAGCAATGGCATAAGTGATAAGTGGCCTTACGAATAAACCAACTTGTATTATCCCCAAACTCCATGTTTTTACATAAGCAACACCCAACTTATATGTTAGAAAAAATGAGAATATTAAGTCCCGTCTAAAGATCATGTATTTTTATTTATTCGTGTTAAACTCGAATTCCGCCGCTTAGATTATGTAAACTTTAATTAGAGAATTCAAAGGAAACATTTAAAACAGTTTACATTTTCGGAACGCCGCTCACCCGTTATTTGCTCTAGGATTCTGAGATTTGTATAAGGTTGCAATTATACAGATATGATACATGCACGAAATATGATTTTATAACAAACGAACGTTGTCCAAACATTTAATTTCAAAAATACACAATAGAGACACAACAATAGGAGCTGCATTAAAATTTTTGCTTCGTTAAAAATATTAAGGTCTATTTATTATAAAATGAAAAGATATGTCGCTAATTAAATTACATTTGATTTAGCGGCGCTCCACATTTCTTGGTTATGCTTTCATCGGAGCTAAAGCTTTGTGAATATTATATGGAGGAAACATTGTAATATCAATCGGACTGGAAGAAGTAACTTAAAAATAGCACATTTTATACACCGTTTTAAAAATAAATTTGAAACTTTTATGGAATTGGACGATTCTGCTGTTATGTAGCTGTAAATTTATAATAAATCAAAATGAAAGCACATCGCTTTAAAGTTTGAAACAGAAATATTAATTAATAATTATTTCGGTGTATTTTGTCTGACCAAATTGGGCTAGATTTTATAATAGGACTAAGTTAGGATAAAAAATTACAAGTTGACTATAACTATTGCAATACCTTGCGTGAATGATTTCTGACGTGATTCAATTTATCATTACAAAGGCATAAAATAATGGTTTTCGAATACTTAGTATTCATTATTACTTCATTAAGAAAGGATAGGATACTGTTTTAATTAACCCGTTTATAATGACATCCAAGTAAGTACGTTTATGTCAAAGTGACTTCAAAATGATATTGTGCTATGTCAGAAGTTACGTAATATATGACCCACATATATATATTATTTCACATTTCTTGCTATAAGACTTATGAAATATTACTACATATAAATATGACAAACGTTTAGTGTACCTAGGTGACGTAATGGCGTAAATAAAGTCACCTTTATGGATACGTAAAATTGGTATGACCTATGTATATGGATATGGATTCACTGGCATTAGTGGCTCACCTGCTCAAGCAAACGAAGCTTTCGTCTCTGTGAATGTTCTTCGAGTCTGTCCACATATTCACGCAATTCTTCGATCTCTTCCTTCACCTGCTGCACCGTATCGAGCTCTTGCTTGATGGCAACCATATCACGTTTCACCTGGGTGAAAAAATAAAATGGTTTTTCTATTGTATAACTACAAAACATTGTACATAATATATAAATGTAACTAATAAAAAACTCGTATAAGGTAAAATATATCATATATCGTATAAGGTAAAAGACAAGAATAAAATACACTGTGCAATCTATAACAACTTGTAAGGAACGAATATTTTTTATTAACTTTACAGTTTTACTAAAGACATCGACTTTCAATAAGACAATATTTTAAAAGACCCAAATGTTTCATCAAAGTAACGGCTGAGACGCTTTATATAGTTATATTAAAAGAACAGACCACAAGGGGCCGAAAAAGGTGTACCTTATAAACCCTCACTTAAAACATTATGGCAACATTTCAACAATTCTTTGCCATTGAAGGGAGGTATGAATTAAGAACGAGAGCTTTTCGAAAAACGTCGGTGTGACAGTAGAAATTCTCCTATTATGGGCTTAAAAAGTTCTTGATAGTAAAATATAATGGTAGTTTTAAGACCGCACTTTATGATCTAACCTAGATGTGATAGGTGTTTATAGTAAAAAGGATTAAATAAGAATAACATTGCATACTAACTTCGGAGACCTCACTTTGACATGACTCGACGCTCTTGGTGAGTTCTTGGAGCTGAGAGCGGATCTCACAGAGCGCGACCGTCGTTTCTAACTGTCGGTCGCCCCGCTGCAGATCGTCTAGCTTGGCGGACAGATTCATGCTCATCACGCTCACCTGTCTCTGAAGGCTGCCAATCAAAAATTGGTGTTCAATATTCGTTATCGGATCCATGAATACTGATTCTCATTTCAAAGTCAAGCACAAAATTGCACTCAGATCCATCTAAATTGTCTCATATATTATAATATGTTGATTATTAGCGAATCCTCATAAAAACTTATAACTAGTTTGGAAAATATCTTCAACATATAAGAAAACGACAAGAATTTCAATGAGTTCTCATTTCAAAACAAATTTTACACTAACGTTTTAAGTAATAATTTAATCGGATAGTGATATATAAGACATGATTCAAATTTAAGTATTCTTGCAACAATAACAATCCTCAATTACATACAACACCATCAAGCCCATGTTAATGATACCGGGAACAAAATGGCCACATCTTGAAATAAAAAGTGATATAGTATCTATTTTATTTCATTTGATCTGTGTAATTTCATTTTCAAGTTCTAAAGTCAGATCTGTGCTTATAAGAAATATGATGTATCATAGAATAATGCAATAAAATTATTAATAAAGTATAAAATCGACCACAGCATTATATTTTTTAAAATACTTATTTTTCTTGAAATAGTGTCAAAACTTCGTTTCATTTAACGTTAATTTCTTCGATTACGGTTGACAGTTATCGAAGCTACTCATATAGAAATAATTATGGAATTGGGGCAAATTCACTTGGTAAAAGTTTTATGATGCTGCTAAGCTTTGTTTTACAATTAATGGTAACCACTAAACGGTTATGCATGAAAAAAATATGATGAACACTTGTAACGATGTACTACGTACATTGTAATAATTAATATAAATAAATGAAAATAAACAGTCAAGATTATATCAGTGGAAAATTTTATATCATATGACATGATCCTCGAGATCGAGATCTCTCAATACTTATTAACATGCGTATCAGAAACCCACGTTTATCACTCAGGGAATAAAAAAAGCTATTAATAATCATTGAAACTTAAGAGAGCTTTGTGTATAAAAGAACTTGATAAATTTTATGTAGCATAATAATGTTTAGAGACGTGATATAAAATAAAAATATTTTTCCCTTCTTATGTGATTTTTTGTATACGTTTAAACGAATAACAAACATAAACATGATTATGTTTCATAACAACCTTGATTGACTAACTAATATTTCGACCACCAGGCCAGGATTACATTAAACAACTGTAAAGGCTTAACAAAAAGCTGCTGATAACCATACCTGTTGTAAGTGCAACGATAAAAGCATTTATGAAACATTCTGGGCAAAATAAACACATGACATAATCGTGTTAGTCCAGGTTAATTCAATCAGTGACTACTGTTCGTAATCGTTCTTACTCTGGAGAGGTTAGCGCTTGATTATGGTTTCAACAAATGGTGAGTGAGGATATAATAATTTACCTATTAATGGTTTTAATGGAATATTGGACCGGAACGCAAAATTTTTGCGTAGCAGTACGTCCTTGCTCTGCCTGCAACTGCCTCATTGATCTAGTGGTTAGCATGTTCGACTACAGCCATGAGGTCCTCGATTCAAGTCCCGGGTCCGGCCAATTCAAAAATCAATATTGAGTTTTTTATTATTATTCTCTCAATATTTGCCCGAAGTTGGGAAGTTGGCGGTGAAATCCACCCCCGTGCCTCGGAGAGCACGTTAAGCCGTCGGTCCTCTCTCCGGTCATGTCGGATTCCCGTCACAACGGACTATGAGAGCGAAGGAATAGAGAATGCACTTGTCTACTATGCCTGCCAATCCGCGGTGGAGCAGCGTGGTGGGTCTATGCTCTAAAATCCCTCGCTCCTCGGAGTGAGGAGGCCTGTGCCCAGCAGTGGGATGTTAACGGGCTGCTATTTACTTCGTTACTTACGTCCTTGCTGGTAGAGTGATAACTAGCGCATACTCAGAAAAATTATAAAAACCAATTTCCTAAATCTGTCCTGCCAGGATTGGAACCCATGAGCTCTGTTGGCAAAATAAGTACTTGCACCATTGCGCCGGCGAGACCGCCAACGCATGATTTATGTGAGAAAGCCGAAAATCTTTGCTTAACCGGTAACTGTGACCAATGCAGTTCCTGCGGTCATGTCATTGTCTTTGGGCGACAGGATTCAGTTAACACTGGATGAACCACACGCTCATTTGCTTATTTCTATAGATTATGAATGTTAAAAGCCGACAACCAGTACAATTCAGACTGGCAGAGAAAGCACTTTTGCATTTCTTAACTGAAAATCCTGCTCTGAAAGTCCGTCGCATTTTATTTCCAGGAGGTATCGTTTCGTACTACATCCCGTTGGTATTAAACAACGGGCAGTCAAGATAATTGAGTTATTTTTTGTCTATTCCAACGTTGACTGTTTTCTGTTGACAATGGTGATCAACATAGATCAGGTTTGGTTAAGAATAAAGTTAAATTGTATCTTACATAGGAAAGAGGACTTATATTTAAGATTTTTTGGAGTAAAGTAAAAATTCTTACGTAAGAATTGATTGCAGTAAATAATTTCCTAAATATTCTGTTACATAGTAAAAATCACAAACAAATTATCCCATTATCACAGGTCATATAATAAACATGCTGAACAATGTTGAGTCAAATTTTCTTATTTGTGCAACAATTTGCCTAAATTAATAAAAATGCTACCATTATTATTTTTAGTTCTTTTTTTAGCGTCTATTCTGATACGCCCTTATCCGATATGAAAACAGAAGACTAAAAATACGGATTAACAGAAACAGGCGTACTATCTTATAATCCATATGAAAAAATCCAGCAGAATACAAATAAGTTTTACTAAGAATTTCGTGGGATGAATAGTGCGTAACATACTTGGTATCCTTGTAAAATCCCTGAACTAGTCACGAATAGACGAGACTTTTCAGTAATTTTGGGCTATAACCTGGTTAAATAATGAAACTAAAAAACAAATACAAGTCTATTTTGGATTCGGTAATACCTAAACAAAATTATAATAAAGTTTATCATAGTCAGTTTTATCAGAGTTAGTAGTCTACCGTTTGAAATCTCTTAAAAACTGCGTATACATCATATCAAAGCTATTAACAAGTTGAAAATAGTTAAGTGGACTTTGGCATTTACATAGTGCTTAAAACATTTTGAATAAAAAGTTTTGTCAGCATTTTATATGAATTAACTGCAATGGCACAAACTGGAGCGTAGCCTCTCGTTAGAGTTAAACTTGCATTGGAATGGCTGTTGAATATGGGTTTGTTGGTTTTCGAAAAGTTTGATTTACGAGAAAAGGCAGAAGTCACGATAAAGCTTGGAATTTTTCATTGCTGTTTTATATGTTAGCTTTTTTATGTGAATTATATGAACTCAATTAGAATACAATAAATGCACATAATAAGTGCTTGTGGGGACGATTTAATTTATTTTTAACTGCCTATAATCGAAACAATTAATGTAATAGGTAGGTGAATACAAAAATACATTACTTTACATAACTAAAGATCCACATTACATAAGAGAGAAAGAAATGTATAATTAATGAAAATAATAAGTCGCATCTAAATTGCTGTCTATAGTGTATATTGATGTCTTATTTGAATTTGATTAGTGATCACGGAGAAACTATGAGAATAGAGGCTTGAATAAAAAATATTTATTTTTTTATTTCATCGTCTCTTTGAAGCTTTATTATACATACACGAACACAATACTAGCTTAAAAATTTAAGAAAATGTATTCAACCATTATATGCCAGTACGATGCTATGTATGAGAGTGCATTAATTGATACTTAATCTTTTAAAAGGTTAACACGTTTCCAATATGGGGAATATTAAATGCTGATGTGTATAAAAAGACAACAAAATTAAAATATTTACACCGTAAAGGTGGGTCAAAATTTTTTTACCTACATAGCCGAACTTCCTCTGTGATTATGATTTACTTAAAGACTTGTTTAATATTTTTTTTTAATTTCATAAATAGAATGTTTCTGGAAATTATGTAAAAATAATAATAATTCTGTGCTAAAAATGTGAAAATTTACTTTACGCATACAACTTTGTTTTTCGACCTGAAAAACGGTATTTAATTTTTATTAGCAGGTTTCACAACGTTTGCAAGATTTGTGAAACAAACGTTGTTTTGTGACGTCGTCAATCGTCAATTAATTTATATCAATTATTTCAAGGCTAAGTTAGCGTTTTGCTGTAATCGCATTTGATGAAATAGTCTAAGGTGGAATCTAGTTGATCTGGTAAAAGGAAATTTACCTCTTATGTTTTCGACACAGTACCGAATCAGAACGTATATAGTGATAGAGTGCTATCTACCCATGGTCAAAACCTCCCAGTTTTCTAAATTCCCATTCCGAAATCGAATCCAGGACCTCTGCAAGCAAAACGAGTACTAGCACCAATACGCCAGCAAGGCTGTCAAAACAATTATTGTCTAACGTTCTTACACATAGGACAATATTATACATAGGTATATAAAAATGATATCGTAGTAAATTGTAAAGAATAGTAAAAAATATTTAAAAAGGCAGTTAAGTTGACGATGCAGAATGGGATTTTAAAGTGTGAGCCGGCACCTTAAACCGACGACGATCGATTATCTTGGTAAATTTATAATGTCTGAGCACGTAAGCCTAGCTTAGAAACTCATTGCATTATTTCTTCAATGACACTATTGAAATTGCGCCAAACATGAAATATTATTTCTTTTTTTAAAGCTAGTAAGTTTTCAGAACCATTTTTTCTCAGTAATATAAAAAGAGGTAAGGCTATCAATGTTCTACGACAGGGCACAAGCTTTGTCAATCAAAGGAGAGTGGGTTTGTAGAGCATAGGATCCACCACGCTACTCCACTGCGGGTTTCAGGCTAGAACTAGTCCCGGAATATTTACCGGTAGCCATATTGACCCAAGGGATAGACATGTAAGTTGTTAAGCATCACTGGTCCGAGTCCTAGTCAGGCACCATTAAGTTGTCTTTAAAGGAAACTTATGTGCCCAACTATTGTTTAAAATATATCTTTGTTCTTTGCGGTGAAAGAAAACATCATAAGGAAACTTGCCTTCACGGTGGAGCAAAGTAGTGGTTTACGCTCTAAAAACCCTCCGTCGCATGAGGGACTTACGTTTACTTTCACAATATGAATTCTTTTAAGGGAAATCATTAGGTTAAAAATGTGATCGCAATTATTTAATTAGTATTGAACAAATTTGCTCATCGGCTATAAAACACTTAAATTTGACGGTATGAATCCACTGGCAAATGTATTGATTTTGACTGATTAAATTGCTTTATATTTACTGATCCCAATAAACATTCAATTTGTTGTTCAATAAACATTTGCCTATAATATTGAGTACTGGCAATCCATTCTATTGAAATATTCCAACTACGGCATGTGGTTTAGCATTTTGATTCATATTACTGGATCCGATAATATTCAAGTAATTAGATACATTGAATGTGATCAATTATAAACAAAAAAAGTACAATTTCGTTTTGGAAATAACTTTGAAGCCTCCTTTATATTATTGACTTAGGATTAGTTTCTTTATATATATTAAACATTAATTTCTATATTAATAGGTGAAGCAAAAACTTTATACTCTTTACTTTTTACGAAAATTGCACGCAAGGAGGACTATGAAATTTCCCACACTGATAGTTTATATAGAGAAGGAGTACAAAATGCAAATATATGTTTTTAATAATGCATAAAAAATGCATTAATTAAAAAATAAAACATTACACATAAGACCATGTATTTGAAACACACTCGCACTCTTTTGTTTATTATTGAAGAAAGTGCTCAAATGGAGAATAGATTAATAATGTTTGTCAGGGACTTAGCAAACGATAATTTTTTTTTTTTATAAAAAACATCGTTTACAGAGAGGTTTTGTATGTAATAATTATTTTATCGCATGGCTTTTAAATTGTAAATCGATATTCTTATAATTTGTTTATCGAGATAACTTCGTAATTCATAAAGAAAGCACAGAGCAAGTAATAGGTATAAATATAGTTCAATGTAATATAGTACTATAGAGTTAACAGCTGTTAGGCAAAAAATTCGAATGTACTATTCGTGTAGCAAATTCGATGAAAACTGAAAAGACTAGAAAAGCATAGGTAGTAAAAATTGTAGCAGTGTTAATTATTTTTAGAAAAATTAAGCTATTAATAATTAAAACTGCTTCTAATTTTTCAGCAAGTAAAAGACGTCATAGTTTTTAGAGATGCTACTTTTTTTCTAGGACACAGAGACTTTTTACAAATAATGTGATATTGAATTGAGTGAACATAGAACTTTGTTTCGCAATATCTTGAAATGGTCTATTATTTGACACGTGGCCGGGTACATATACAGAATTACATTTAAGCATACTTAAACATTAAATTGTGAACCATTATTGACAAGAGGGTAGTTATTAAATGCCAATACAGCGATGGACACCTTTCCCTATCTGGGAGAGATTCTACATCTTCTTTTATGTGAAATGCAGCGCGTACAATTTGTTTTTATATTTTGACATAATTTTTTATAACAGTCTAATAGCTAAATAGTTTTATTAGGTTATAAAATTTATGAAAACGATCGAATAGGGAGAGTGTATGACTTAACCTTATATTTATAAAATATACACACCGACATATTAAGCGGAACATAAAAAAATAATAATAAAGGTTTGATATCAGTATTTTTTTTGTATAGTATAACTTTATTAAAACCTCTATATCATATAGAAATAACCCAGTATACGAACGTTGTAAATAGATAACATAAACGAAATTGTTCTAATGTTATAAAAAAGGTATTTACACATTTCGACTTGTTTTCCCAACCAACCGTTTTACTTCAATTATATCAATTTAGTCTATATTACGTTTTATTATAAAATATATTAAAAAACACATTACGTTTACACACATGCAAGCGATTTTGTTTTGTACGCTAAAGGTTACACTATCATCTATATGCTTTAAGAATTTAGTGTCATTTCGAAAATGGACTGAAGTGTCAGGCAGGGCGCTGTGCTCGACTCAGTGGTATAGCAATAGACAATAAGTTTGTGGCCATTGAATCTAATGTAAACAGTACGGTGAGATATGGTCCGATGTCATGAAATAAGGGGAGTAGGTGATGAATCAGGTACCGCAATTTGCATCATAATAATATCTGCAATATAAGATATTTGGGATGCTAAGCCAAGGTGAAAAATGTATAGAAACATTGACACACAGATTTTCATGAGTCGACAATGCAGTAAAGCCAGTAGACAAGGCGGTAAGCTAATGTTTTTCGACATGTCTCTAGGGTCACACGTACCTAAGTAGAAGTTCCCTGAGAGTCGCCTCGTCCTCTTCCGTCGGCGCATATCGTGTCAGCTTGCCGCCGGCCTCCCGGCCCACATGATCAGGTACCGCTGTATCAAAACTCCTTGTTTATTCTCCTATATATCCTATTCAGCCCACCCATTAATTTTTTAAGAGACCATCACGAAACAAATGCCTACCAAAAAGGAACAAAGTATTGTGTACTTACTTCGATTCATAAATCGAACTCCTAATATAATTGCGTATCCAACCGCGGAAAAATAACTTGCAACCTAAGCGATACGGCGACCTATACTTATTATATAATATAGTGCTCAGAACTATTTAATTGAATCGTTATATTCAAATGATATTATTCTTAAAAATTAATTCCGTTACATAATAAGATCAAATAGTAAAACTTTATTCACATTTCTCGTTTAAAATTTTAATGAATCAAGTAAACGCCTTATATGTTCTTAACACTCTTAGTATTCTTTGTGTTGTATTTCTCTTATAGTTTTAGTTTGTGTAAAATCGGACCAATCAATGTCGTCACCGTACTGCCAATTAGCAACAATGGCCAAAACAAACAAGCTCCATATGAATGCAGAAGCTTAACTGAAAATGTCACGAAAATTTTTACCCATAAAAACAAATATGATTATTCGCTTTTCTGCAATTTTTTTAATAAAAATATGTATCAACAAGTAAAATAGTAAGATTAAATCAATATTAATTACATTTTATTAACCACCAACTATGTAATAATCTTCAATTGCTATATAAGACTGTTTATATAATGTGCTCATCCCGCATGCTTGAGAGATCACAAGCGGTGAATATCTTAAAGTTCTATAAAACAAGTTATAAGATATGTATATATATATATATGTATATATACTGGTTACACACATGAAAGAACACAAGATAAACTTAGCAAGATAAGATAAGCTCAAAATGGTTTTCTACGGCGTCTCAGATATTCTCACAATTTAATTCTCGCACACGGAATCTTAATCCAATATTCAAAATGATCCATTAGTTATTCAAATAAATTAAGTGTATTGAAGAAACCCATCTTTCTGCCAACTGACAAGCGTAGCTATTTTTCTAGCCAATGAGAACAATTTCTTCTAAATAAAACTGAGATTAGATATACTATTTTGTGAAGTAAACATTAAGCGAATTGCAAATTTTGTAGAAGACAGTGTATTATTTTTTTTACAACCGGTCAAAAAAGGCACTTTGCAGTGAGAGAAGAGCGTTCAACTTGCACAGGAATAGGACTGAGTGGAAGAGATTTACGTTTCTCCTATTGCTCTTCAAATTAGTTTCATGACCGAAGAATAGCGAACCGTTCCCATTCAAAACTACGAAGATACATTGAGTTTTAGTATGTTATGAACATTTCATTAAACAAAATATCGTTCTCGGACCAAAGCATTTAGAGTCAGACAGAAATATACTATCAACGTAGTAGATTGTAATCGACCTCAAAATATTATTCAGCAATCTTGTTTGAATAACATATCAATAAATATAGTTTAGCTTAGCAGCATTATTTTATCTCTAATAGCCGTAGATCTTTTCGAATCAATGCCAATAATTAAATTGGTAATAATATCCAGTAATTTGCTTCAAAACGAACTACATATGAATGATAGGTCATTTCTGATAGACCCAACAATGAAAAGACTCGAACCCCGGACCTCATGTCTGCAGTTGAACAAGCTGAGCAATAGACCAATTAGGAGTGAAGCTTTGCCCTAAATAAATATAAAAGGAAAATGAAATCACTAATTAGTCTTCAGAAATGATAAACCATCGAGAGACAATATCTTGTATATTGACTTCAATATATTATATATTGTATCGAGAGACAGTATATTGAAGTTTCTATAATAGCTTTAGCAAGACAAGTTTATTCATAATCTAACCTTATTTCTTCAAAATACTATACTACTAGATTGCTAAAAAAGAGACCTTCCTGAGTATGCAGTTCATAAAATGGAAAAGAATATTGGCCATAAAACAATATAGAAAAGAATATGGTAAGTTAGGGCGAATATTTCACATACAATTTCACGTACAATTCTGCATAAAATAATAAGCTATTCAATATAAAACATTAAACTTACAAAAGTTATCAAAAATCTGTAACTTTGGAAGTTATATATAGTATTTTTACAATCTCTCTGTAAATTGCATGTATAGTATATAAATGTTGAAATCCGGTCTACGGTATGTTTCATAGCCTTATTAGATAAATAATAGTAATGATGTTACTATAGTTTTTTATTAATGCGACTAAAAATATTTAGTAATCAGAAATACTACTTCGTTAAAATTACGAGGAAAGTTACGACGACTCATGTGTTAACATAGTCACTACACTAGTCAAGATGACATTCTACGTAAGATAACGCTATGTCGTACGACTAAAACACTAGATTATTTTCATGTGATCACGTGACATCGATATAATACGTCACGCCCATACATATTTACGCGTTCTACTGGCGTTTTTTTTTTTTTNGACCTCGACTCCGCCGGCGGAATCGCTGTGTATCGCTTGTGTATGTGTCTGTCCCTACCTGGTAAGGTAGATTGTCGATAGTTATCGTATCGTCGGGGTCGTTAAGGACATATTTAGGCCGTCTCTTCCTAGGCGGAACGTTAAGACGGATCCTATAAGAGGACGCGTTAACCACTAGTGGGTTCCTATGATTTATGGCTCTCTCGAAATAATTTTCGGAGAGCTCTTTAAAATGACTCTTTATCGTGGGGAGTTCTAAGTCCCTATGTAGATCGACGTTTCGGACGTACCAGGGGCATCCCGTGGCCATCCTCATGAATCTATTTTGCAGCGTCTGCAGACGGGCCAGTCTATAGGCTGGCACGTGTGCGAAGACGATGCTGGCGTACGATATGATGGGGCGGATGCAAGTTTTGTAGAGTGTCACCTTGTGGCGAAGTGACATTTTACTTTTCTTGCAGATGAGAGGGGATAATCTACCAAGCACAAACGCGGCTCTGCCACGAACATTGCGAATGTGCTTACTAAAGTTCATGGCTTTATCTAGGGTAACTCCAAGATATTTGGCTTCTTTACTCCATGGGATGTCCATGTCGTAAAGCTTAATGTTAGGCAGTTTGCGATCCCAAATCCTCTTCACTCCTGTGAAAAGCACTGCTACACTTTTCTCAGGGTTCACCTCGATTCTCCATTTGCGAAACCATTCGGCGATGCGATTGGCCGCTTTCTGAAGTCTCGAGGTGATCAGATTGGTGTCACGTGAGGTGGTGAATAGAGCGGTGTCATCCGCGAATTGAGCAAAGTGTACACGCTCTGTGCTTGGAAAGTCACATGTGTACAGCGTGTATAGGATTGGAGAGAGCACCGAGCCCTGGGGGACTCCTGCTCTGAGAGGGCGCGATGAGGACAGAGTGCCCTCGACGCGGTACCTGAAGGAACGGTTTGAGAGATAGTCTCGTAATAAAAATACGAATCTATCTGGCACTTGGAGGTGGTCCAGCTTGTAAATCAAGCCGGCATGCCACACTTTATCGAAGGCTTTCGCCACATCGAGAAAGATTGCACCGGTAGGACCTCTACCGGTGTGGTAGATATTATCGAGGATGTGCTCCGTGAGGCGGTGCACCTGTTGTACGCACGAGTGTTGGGGTCTGAACCCGAACTGCTCGTCGGGGATGAGTCTCATGGCCTCTACCGTAGCCTTGAGTCTTTTAAGGATTATTATCTCATACACTTTACCCAGAGTGGCTTACTGGCGTTTGCGTACTTAGAATGTCATCTTGTCTATAGGCCCTATTCATGAAACAGAACAAATCTTTAAGTAAAGATTCAATTATTAATTCTACCAGTAAACCTAAATCACAAATCTACTTACGTGCCTAGAAAAAAAAGGATTTTTTTGTTGACATAATCACATGATATAATCATGTGATTATGTCAACAATTTCTAAAGCGATTTTTACATTAACATTAAGCGATGTTCTTGTATCAATCGAGCCTACAAAATTTTATCACACCATTCCTTCTTTCCAACAATTAATAATAAACCTCAAAAAAGTAGATGCATCGCAAATTCTATAAAGAAAATTAAATGTTGCCCAATTAAATACATATAGTATATAACGCAGTAAAGGAGAGTAAAAACGGCTTCGATCTTAGGTATAAAATTAATCAAACCCACTATTGGAACGAACAAGTAACTCGCGTGTTAAAATGAATAACTTTGCGTATATCTGAAAAGACAAACGAAAATAATCTCCAGGACAACATTAACGACATGTGACGTCGGTATAAGGGTAAGAACTTATATTTTGGGATAATTCGGTTCCAAGAGAAATCGTTTTGCAGTTCAAAAAATGTTACATACAAGCTTTCTGTGATACTAACCACATGGACGACAACGAGCCTCTTTAAAATAATATTTGGCTACAAATTTCAGAACTTTTTGTCTTTGTAAAAGAGAAATAATGAACACCGTTACGCAATATAAATTAACTTGATTACATTGAGATTTACATGTCCATATGTGATAAAACGAAAAAGGAAAAAATATACGATGCCATCTCCTGTGACCATATTTTTATCCAAATAATTATATAAATACGACTGAAAATCAAATATTACACCGACACTATCGAGCTAGGCTCAAAAGCATCTCATCCATAATAGCAGTTCCAGTAAAACTATTCAAAAGTGACTTCAGAGCTAATATCATATCTTAGAGTGCAGATATTCGAAAAAAAGATCCACGTATTATTACAATAAGAATTTAAAAGTTTAACTGTTGCAATATGCAATTCAATGGTGGTTATGATAACCAAATATTTTTAAAGCTTCCGTAATCGTTATTAAATTAACATTTTTGTATAAATTCCAAATAAAATTAGTGTCTGTTTGTAACTTCGAATTACCACCATTTCACTAAATACTTATGAAAGTATATAAATAAGTATGAAACTATAGGGTGCGTAGGACCTAAATAATTTTTACAATTTCTGTCTTTCTGTATGTTCCAGGTAATCTCTGACACGACTTGATCGATTTTAACGGTGCTTTCACTGATGCATAGCTGATCTTAAAAGATGTAACATGGCTGCTTTTAGTATAGAAAAAGAAGACATCTGGGTACCAATCGAAACATCGCGGGGCAATACCAAAATTAAATAAAAGTTGTAAAACATGAGTATTCTCGGTAACATTAACAAATAAATATTTCAAAAAACTATCGATAGTAGCTGTTACAAGCTCGGAAATATGCTAGTAATCCACATTTATAACTTGGGGGGCTGTCAGCTTTGCGTGTGACCTCTCCCCGATCGTGTCGGATTACCATTTCATCGGATTATGAGATGATAGGAGTTGTTGGCTAGCCTCGGATGATATAGAACATCATGACCAAAATGCGGCTTAGACAACCTTGTAATTACAAAGATAATTTCAACATAAGTCTAAGTTTATCGACTCAATCATCCTACTTAAATAAATTCTTAATTTAGGTAGTCTTTTAGAGAACTTTTGGATCGTCAAGTATAGTTTTACCCAATGTACATCTGATAAATATTTTATGACCAATTTAAAGTCTAAGGTTACATGGTATCCCTCGCACCTTATCATCTGAGTAAACCTTGAAATTATAGAATGATTTTTCAATTTTCTTACATTCAATAAAGGTTACAAAATTTATTAAGTGATATCTCTAAAACGGCTTTTGGGAGTTTATTACAGTAACGTATACACAATCCTTAAATAAGTTGTTAATTTTATGTACCCTGCTAGAAGTTATAACAATTTCATTTTAATGTCGTGTCTTATATGAATTGCATTAATTTTTTTCTTGATAGTGTCAATAATTTTATCTATGTAAAACTAGTTCACGAATATGATTACACAGATTTATTATTTGATAAATACAAAACAAAATATTGAGTTAACTGTAAAAGGGATAATTATGGAAATTTAAAAGAAAATCGTATATAAGAGACTAATAAAAATGATTTAAATGTAATGGTAAATTATTATATTTAAAACGGACGCTTGAGCATTATTCTTTTTAATAAAAAAAAAACGGATAATGCACATAATATATTTGTCAAACAAATATATTATGTAAAATTCAATAACATAAATATTTAAAATTTTACTTGATTTGTTTTGCAATTGAAACATATTATACCTTTTTTTCTACAGACTGCAGTGCATACATGATAAGATGGAGTATACAGATTCTGCCTAGAATTTTAGTAATCATTTCTTTGCCGTCCTACATGCTTCAGTGATTCTAGACGTCCTATATTTATAGAACTAAATTTGTGGTCCTTTCTCGTCTAATTTATAAGACCTAGATATTTCTATAGCTAATATTTAAATTACTTCAACTCTAACTTAAAAAAAAAATCATATAGCATATGGGGTCATTATCATTATATCAATAGGAATATAAATAGGTTGTGTGAACAATATATCATTTATTATTGTTTGATGTTTGAATAAGATTTATTCTGTTTAACCACAACTTACAATTTACGAATAGTTTATCCCTAAGTACTAATAGTTAAAAAGTAAAACAAGAATATATCAATTTTATAGGTATTATTTTCAATGTAAGTTATAATTCCAATATGTTAATGATAGAAAAATATTAAGCAAAAGGTTTAATATTCTATGATAAATGCAATAGCTAAAACTTATATGCCATCTTTCATGGTATGAAAAGCATTAAAAATAATCTTAACGGTATGAATTTTATGCATAAAATATTGCCAAGGAAAGAACGTAACATTTCATTAAGCCGTTGGAACACTGCACTTACTTACAATCTCTAGTCGCTTTAAATTTTATCGTCCCAAAGATGAAAGCCACCTTATTCGTCGTAAAATTCCATTTACTCGTTTATCAAAGAATTAACGTACACTAACATCTATAAACTTTTTAAAAACATTGGAAAACCGATATTGTCTTGGATTTTTTAAAGATAACTATGTATTATTAAAAACCTTATTTTAAACTTAAAAGAAACAGAATTAAAAATCTATATACATTTTTCTGCAAAAAGTGCTTCACGAGCGCTTTTTGCGGGGAATGGATGCTAGTAATTTTAAAAGAAGTTTCACGACATTCTATTCCATTTTCCGTAGAAAATTGTATGCAATTACCGTAAAGAGCGCTCCATTTCAATCGATAATACTCTGTGACTGTCTATTGAATCGGGAATATCCGTACATCGTGGTTTAACGAACCTAACATAATAATAAAATTAAGAACAATTATGTGCAATCTCGTACATTCATCCTAGGATTTTTGTTAAATTGAGCCTAGAGAGAGACGGTAACTTGTTTTATTTAATTTCTTAAATAAGATATGTACAATATATAGTATCAAGTAATTTGTTAACGTTACATAAAGCTGTTTGTTTAATATTAAATTTATAATATACTTATTAATTTGAAAGTACATAATAATTAGTTTTATAATAATGAAATGTATTACAAATACATTATTATCGTATGCCCTTTTAAGGATATTTTCTTAATTAGAGACAGTTTTACTCGTGGATATGTAAAGTTTGTAGTGATAACTTATCTCTATTAATTAATAATATCGTATTTTTTAAATAAGTAATATTTTAAATATTTATTATTGAATTTAACAGAAACAACATATCTGAATCAAATGTAAAAAGCTAAAAAAATACCTGAAATTTGATCTATGGGTGAGTATAGCGGGGGTTCTTCCCCGCCGGCCTGTTGGTGCTCGAGCAGACGATGGCACGACTGTCTCATGAGCGCTCCCGACACTGCTAAAAGTAAGATAAAATTTATTAAATAGTACTTTGGAAACTTATTATCTAAAACCAATGTAGATACGCGGATTTTAAATATGTAGATGTACATCCATTCCAAAAATTAACACATGAATGTCGTAAAAAAATTTTATTAGCACGTTTTTTAGATAAATATGAGGAAAAGATTAACTATTTAGAAGTAATTATTCAAGTTTTATAGGCATCATGTAAGTAAAACTTGAATTAATAATAATATTTATTTAGTCGGTGCAACAAAGGGCCATTTGTTAGTTACAATATACTTAAAAACTATGTTAGTAAGAATATAAAAAGGTTTTACAAAAATTAAAATTTAAAGTAACTATCTCACCGCACCAAAACAGATATAAATTTCTGCTGGATTGGTGAGTCTAGTTTTCCCGCTAGCATCTTCAGGATACTGTTGGAGCTCGAGCGCAGTCTTGCAAGGAGGGATGACGTCCTCTTTCTTATGACGGCATAAAAGTCATTCGTTCTCGCCTGTGCAAACATGCTCGAAGCTGAGCAAAACCGCGGCAAACCCAACAGTATCCTGAAGCCATTATTATATTGTACTCTTAATTTGTCTATGGACTTCAATGTGTAGTTTACCCACAGACAATTGTAAAAGGTTTGGCAATATTCTGTAAATAATGTGATTTTAGCCTCCTTGCTACACCGTGCGAACCTGCGGGCCAACATGTTACACCTTACCGATAAGGCTCTTCTTTCCCTCTCTATGTCTACCTCATCCATAAGGTCCTCCGCAACAAAGTGTCCTAGATATTTAAACTGGGTTATTCTTCTTAACGGAGTCCCATTGATAGAAATACGAAGTTCATATGTCACATGTTTACGGGAGGCCTTAAAAACCAGGTATTCACTTTTTGATACATAATAAATTAGACCATGTGCAGTTGCGTACTCTTCACAGGATTTCAATAACTCTCTGATTGAGCCAGCCGTAGGACCCAGCAGCCGTACATCGTCGGCATAGCTAATGTTGTTAACACAGATGCCGTCTATCCAGCATCCTACTGGCCTTTTGGTGAGTTCCACGATTAACTCGTTCACATACAAGTTGAAGAGCTTGGGTGAGGTCCCCCCCCCCTGTCGTACCCGACACTCAAACCTGTATGGCTCAGAAAGTTCCTTTCCCCGCCTAACACAGTTCAGCTGGATTGCATACCAAAATCGCATGATACTGAGCAACCTGCTCCCTTCATCTTCTCCCAAAGCATGTCATATGACACCAAGTCAAAGGCCTTGGAGAGATCAAGGAAACAGGCGTAAACGGGTGTTTTGCGGCTCGTATAGTACTGAACAGTCTGCTTTAGGCTTAATATCGCAGTTTCTGTGGAAAGACGGGTTGAAAGCCAAACTGTGCGTCATGAAAGTTTTTCGTTTGAGCGTTTCGTTAAGCCTCTTATCCAGCAGACTATCCAGGACCTTTGCGATCGTGGTAGCAAGCGAAAGAGACCTATAATTTGACCGGTCCGTAATATCACCTGTCTTGTTCTTAATAACGGAATTGTTTATCGTTTGGTGGCCAAAAGTCAAGGAATATTATGAATTGATAATCTAAAGTTTAATTACCTTTATTCTAGTTATTGTCATTTGACTACAAGCGGTAGCAGTCTAATCGACGACATTGTGTCTGTAACAATTGAAAGATTTTGTATTAAAATATATATTTATATACATATATAATAAATTTATATAATTTAAAGCCAGCGTTAACATCGGAAATAATAGATAAAAAAATAAAGCCTATGCCAGCTAACGGGAAATTTTTAAATTGTGCTTAAAGCTTTCAATAGATGACGCTGCACAATTATTCGCTAATTAATTAATAAAAAAAAACATAATATCGAGTTATACTTTCATCCTCTATAATTATAAGAACCTATTTAAACTTGAATAATTGAATGTAAAGATATTTTATTAACGATTAAAAATTTGAGCAAGTTATAAAATTTATAGGGATGCAGACGCTCATATTTAGAATTATACTTCAGTATAGCTTCTTATATCTATACCTATAGTTATCTATAAATTATATTGTAAAGAATATTAAAAACACTAGTTTTGATATATATAAGAATCGCAAACCGAAAAGCTTTTCATTTAAAATACGCGGATTATCTTCCATTGACGTGTAGATTTCATAGAAACTAAATGTTACACTGAAAATAAATATCATATTTCCGACGCAGTTTTTATTACAATTTATCTTCAATGAAGCTTGCGGGGATATAAAAGTTTCTCTCACACGAGAATTAATTTGACTAAATATGTTGCTTTCATGTCAGTAGTTTAATCGGCGACGAGAAACTGTGTTACAACTGTACAAGATAACACGTGGACATATAAATCCGGTCGTGCTCATTTTCCATCCGATTGAGATAAATATTTTCTTTTCTTTTACATAAAATTGTACATTTTCCCGTGTTTATGTTGAAATGGTAGTATAAAACCTTAACATAAGTGATATTACAATTCTCAAATTCCAAAGAAAAGAAGGAACGAGAACAAAGATATCCAAATTAGTAACATGAATAAAATCACATTGTAAACTTTTTCTTATAGACACAACCCGACAAAGAGCGTGTAGTTCATCTGAGGTGAAGTCAAGCCCATCGCCCATAACGAGTGCAGAATTAGAAGAACTACTAATGTGTTGCCAGTTAAAAAGGCCAAGTTTTTTTACCAGCCACGCTCTTGGACTGGTATTTGGCTTAGATTCGATTCCAGAGAAACTCTAGCTTCCAGTAAGGATGTGGTATTTTCTCGTTGAATTAGCTGAAAAGCACGGCAATGTGATACTCCTGCGATTAGAGTCGGCTCATGTCGTTTAAAGAAGCGATTGAGGTATTAGACTACAAAAAAATTAACCTGTGAAATGGACCAACTTGAATAACGCTTAGAAGGCTGTCACTATATCATAAAATAACTCTGAGCGCTAAACCATAATTTCGAGCGCGGTACATGTGAGCACGGGAGTTAATATTTCTTTGTATCCTAACATTTTTATTTGTTACTATTTATAAATAATAACTCGGTAAATCCTGAAATTGAGACAATCGCTGTGAGATCATAAATTTAAGTACGGCAATGTCTTTATATAATAAAATGTTGTTAAATATTGCCGTTGTATACTTATAGCCATTCATTGTAAATGGTAACAAATAAAAATATTACGAGAAAATAAAAATTTACTCTCGTACTCACCTGTACCGCTCAGAAAGGAGGGTATATATAAAGTTATTTTATAATATAGTAACAGCCTTTAACTGAAAACTTAAAAAAATAGTACGCTATAATAATAATATATACATATAGTAAATGTTATTTTATAAATATTAAAAATATATGTATTTCGTATGATTAATTTCGCCTTAATTAAGTATTCACTTCTGTTGTGTCTAAGCATACACAAAGTGTTTAGTTTAATATATATATATATATATATATATATATATATATATATATATATATATACATACATATTTCGCTTAAATAAAGATTTATCCATAGTTCATATCTACCAAAGTGCGTGGTAACTAAGGAATTGTTTTATTTTTCATTGCTCCAATTTTCTAAGACAACGTTTACTCGTAAATGTTAATATTCGCCTACACGTCCACAGAAATACCTCTATTTATAATACGCTTATCATGTTTTGCGAAAACTTTCGTTGTTTGAAAACATTTTCAATATTAATATTAAATTTCCAGTTTTGTAACAGGTTAACGATTTTCCATTATTGAACAAAGGATTTTCTTCTTGCAGAATTACGGGATATCGATTTTAGATAAACAACGCTGCTTGCTACATTGCAGTTTTCAGTTTACTAGCTGACATATAACGTCGAATTTCTCGTAAAATATTTAGATTTTCTCAAGATGTTTACCTGCCTTGCATACGGGGCGAGTGGTAAATTGTAAATGTCTTTAAAGCATGAAATTTAGAGGAAACAAATTTACGCCTGTAACCAATGCAATAAATAATGAAGCTATTTGATCAACCAGCTGATCAACATTTTATCGAAACCTATTTTAACTATGTTTTAAACGTGAAAATAAAAATCTCTGTCTATTCGCCATGATTTGTCTACGAAGTGTTACTGAAATATAAATTGATTAAGATTTAATTTATATTGAATTTAAGTAACATTGGTCTTTATACTAGATGTTACTCATAACTTCACTTTCTCCCTGCACTTATACTTAGGCGAATAAATAAAGCACAGGTGCAAATACATTTGCTGGACAAAATTTAAAAAAATATTTTCCGTAGGCGTGTACACCTGAAGAACTCTAAAAATTACTTTAAAATAATCTAGTTATATGGAGAAAGATGCGCATTAAATATTGAATTAGTAAAAGAAATTACAGAAATATCATATTAAATTACATTTCATTTAGTCTAATATTTCTTTATAAATTTTTGAACATACATAATGTATGCACGTATTCCTATTTGGCGAAAAATCATAATCGTGCTTTTTTGTCAAACATTCAATTCGAGAAGGAAATCAGGGGATGCAAAGAGAAAATTGTTATTTTAATTGAAAATAGTGCGATTTTAATATTGAGTGCTCTAATTTGTTTTCATGGAAACGGAACTTTGAATTTGATTGTGATTAATAAAATCGCATAATGCTAGTTGGAAACTTTACTCTAATAATCATTTATTTACAGAAATAATGTAAATGAATAATGTAAATTATATATTTCACTGAAAATTATAAATAATAAATATTTACTTACATTATAAAACGACGCTTCGATGTCGATTAGAAATAAATTTTTAATAAGTTATTTATTAGAGGATATCAGATACTTTTAGTAAATGCACCACTAAATTGATCCTACTCAATAGACAATATTTTAACGCGCAAAAAATTAAACGGCTGCTCTCCGGTAACGACTAGAGAAGTCTTCCGAATCCGCCGAGCTACCAACCGGGACCGCGCATGCGTGTTGCCTCCCGGTTTGTCTTGGTTGTTGTATGCACAACGTATACGTAACCAGCTAGTTTTTAATTTCAAATTGCAATCGAAAAAATACATTTTCATTTGTGTATATAATTAAAAATCTTCCAAATATTGTCTCTACCGTAATAAGACTGTCGTTGAACAAAAGTAGCGCGCTTTCTATTTCGAATCAAAATAGTATGAGCCTACATAAAAAAAAAAATCGGATTACTGAGGCTTTTGTATACAAAGAATATCGATTGCCGAACTCACATAAATGTACTTTATAATAACGTAGAAGACTCTCTGGGCTTATAGATATACATTATAAAACAGTAACTGAATTAGGAGTGAGTTCTTAAAAGTAAAAACACGTTTGTCACAAATATTTCAGAACAATACCGCTTTTTAAAACATATCCTTTTTTCTGGACCTATGGCAACATAATATGCCGGGAACTGTACGAGAAGAGTAAGGGTCATTTTTACTATTATCAGATACTTTTAATTCGTTTATAGAATAAGATTCTAGTGATATGATTTATAGACATTTGATAGATTATTTCGTTAAAATATACCATTCTATATATATTATTATTTTGTATATAATTATCAAATGGGGTATTTTTGTTACGATGATGTGATTTTACTGAGATGAAGTGGTCTTAATGTTTTCAAGAGGTACGGTCAAATACTTATATAATAAGACACTGGGCATTTCCTTGTTGCTAATTAATTCTGTTAATTGACTATTCCCGTAATTTTATAAGCCTCTTATAGGTTTAAATCGATGAAGTACATCATCTTACGCTCGTCCTCCTATATATATATAATTTTGGATTTTATTTTAAGACTGGAGGACACGACACATTTGATTGTGACATCTTTGATATATTCCATTTCTATTCATCACAAAATGATGAGGTTGTTTTTGTTTACAATGTATCATTTTGTTTTTTGCCTTAAAAAATGTCGTGATTACTTAAATATTTTTTCTCCAATTAGATGAAGCCAGACCACTACGAGATTTTAACTAAAATATATAATCGAAAATTAGTTTATTCGTTCTATAAATATAACAACAACAGTTGGTTTCTAATTACTAAAAATGTTGACCAAACTTTATTGATTTCCTTTGTAATAATTCTCAAACGTTATAGTTATAAATGTGATCTTTTCACATTTCTTAATTTTATTTCGAGGATTAGAAAATTACCGCAACATAGTTTGAAAATAGTATATTTTATTTACCATGTAGAAAAAGGTGTAGCGTTTGAACTGATGCAGTACGGTATAGAAACAGTTTATTTATACCCTAAGCTATAAATAAGTAATCTCATAAACGTCAAACTCTACAATTTCAAAGGGATAGGTTGCAACACAGTATAATATAATAACAAGTTAATTTAATCAATTTGTGGGTGGTAAAATGCCTTTGCACGCGATGTATTTAGTTCATCGTCTCAATAATGCATTTTCGATGACATTACAATCTCTCTCAATTTACTATATTTAATTCCTTCACTTTTCAGTTTCGCTCTGCAACAATTAATTGTCTGAATAATTTTTTACACGCTTTATTTAACGCTTGTCAATGAAACGGAAGATTTGACGTTATTTTAATGAAGTTCAAGGCTACCAATTGTCTTTACATACGTATCAAAGGACGATGACAATATAATAATTAAATAACATCATCTTCGTATCCTGACCAACATCAACAGAAAAAATCATTATTCTGCGGTGAGGGGTCAGTTGTAAACAGGACAGAATAACGGTAAAACACCTATATTGTTATTAGATACTATATTGCAACGATATTGAAACATATATAGAAGACTTCGACTCACGTTTGAAGCGTGGTTTTTTTAGTTTTTTTTATTGGAAAACAATTGTTATTAGTGCGAACTTCTTAAATTCATTACATAAAAAGAAACCTTTAAATCTTTTACGTGACCTTTCAATATATAGCGCTGTATAATTAAAACAAGATATATACCTATGACTGCCTTATTGGTCTAGTGGTTAGCATGTTCGACAACAGTCAAGACGCTCTGGGTTCGGGCGACTACAAAAATCGATATTAAGTTTTCCATTAAGATTATCTCTTTATTGCCCGAAGTTGGGAAGTTGGCGGTGTACCCCAACCCGTGTACTCCAACCCAACCGTGCCTCGGAGAGCACATTAACCCGTCGTTTTTGCGGCTGATCTTTCTTCGGAATTTCTCTTGACCATCACATCGGACTATGAGAATGCAGATATAGAAATCGCACCTGTGTACTTTGCCTGCCAAATCGCAGTGGAGCAGCGTGGTGGGTCTATGCTCTAAAAACCGTCTCTCCTAAGAGTGAGGAGCTCTGTGACCAACAGTGGGACATTAATAGGCTGCTACTTATTGTAGACATATTAGAAGAGTATGGGCTAATAATAGCAATTTAATAAAAGACGATATTCATTAAAACGTCGGGTGGAATTTATAAATTTTTAAAATACGATGCTACTAATTTGAAAAATTACATTTAATCATGTTAAAATGAAACCGAACATACATCCTTGGGATATTTCATACATTTTGTATTCTTCATGTGACGATAGCATTACGTAACTACAATGGACATGCATTTTTTACGTGTTTTCCGAGGTCGCTACGATCGTGCTACAATCGAGGGCGGTACGAGGCTACGGTGTTACGTGCTTCAGCCTTTGCTACGAAATCTGAAACTTTTATATTAAATTCCCTTCTATACACGATTTTTTATTTTATTTACTATAATAGATATAACAATCTGACAATGAAAGATTTATAAGTTACTACTAATATTAAAATCTTGAGTACTAGTCACTTTTTGTGTAGCAAGTAAAAAATTAATACCAAATATCTACGGGCAAATATGACGTATAATAAGTTAAGAAAAGAGAAAGTTTATTGCATTTTATAAAAAAAATATTACTGGTCTTTAATATGTACTTCATCTTAAAACTTTCAAAGGTCTTAGAAAACCCGTTAGAAAAATGCAGCCGTGCAGCCTCTAACGGACATATTTTACTCCGGAGAATATGCAAGGGATTTCGCGTAGGTATAACTAGAATTTACTGCCTTTGAAATCGATCCCGTCATCATTTCTTCATACAAAGTGCTAGCACGCTATCTTGCAACTTATTTCTATAATTTGCACCATTTAAAGCAAAGCCTTTTGCGTAATTTAGAAACAGCTTAAGAGCAAATTAGAATATTACAATATTTGCAGATTATTTCTTTATTTCTTGAAGATTTACCAATGTTACAAAAATATATTTAGTTATACCCGTTTGAACGTGCGTCATTGTTGGAACTATTTGAACAGTATTGGTAATAATAATGTTTACTTCTTGCATAATTATTTGAAATCAATTGATAAATTTGAAAAAAGTACGATGTATTACAGTTATATACATAAAATCTTCGAGACCTGGGAGAAATCACAGAAACCTTCTTTAAAACACAAATCGTAGAATAACGCGGATACATGTTCTTTGGATTTCCTACGCTTGATTTTCTTTATAAAAAATTATTATACATAAATTATTACAGCTCAGCTGCACAACTATATATGCCTACGCTTCAATGTATTTGATGTTTATGATGTCTTTAAGATCGATCAGTTTATTTTTTTTTATTATAATTGAAGTGAAACTTCTTTAGGCGCATGAGAGTAAAATTTTTGGAGATGAAACGCGTGATTAGCGTCACGAAGATGTGCAGCGTTTTTAGTGTTAATTAGTTTCAAGGTTATGTAGTTTTAATATTCACAAATAACATATGGCATTTGTTTAATATGCCACTCGTCATTTAATAATTTAATATAGTATTTTTCATAAAATATAAAATAAAATTTTATATTCATAAAAAAAATTTCATTAATAATTTATAATATTAACAAAAATACGTGGCGTTTTTATTTACAATTCGTCATTGGAGATTTCAATAAATCGTTTGTATTTATTTTAGACACAATATTTTAATGACAATTAAATTCAATAAATTCTTAGCATATCTTCCTTTTTCCCTCCCTTTAAGTTTCTTTTAATTTAAAATTAAACCAATTCTATGCCCTAAGAACAAATTCAGCCAAATTAAAAAATCATTAAAGTCGGTTGAGTAGTTGCGGAGTTCATTGTGGTTAGTCCTTATGAGAGGGAATTTATTATATACGAGTATATATCGCAAAAGTTGCAATGCTAAAAGACAATATGAGAAATAGTATATTCCCTTTCACCGTTCGCCATTATAAAAGTATTTAGCCAATTAATTAACGTTATTGATCCAAAACAGAATACGGAAAATAAGATAATAGAATACTTAAATTGATCCGACTCAAAGATAAGGAGAAGTTTTCCAATAGGAGAACTATGCTACATAGTTAGTTTGCTATTTGTAAACTGCTGCACAAAGCACCAAAAGGGATGTTTAATTTAATTAACGAGTGTTTAGCTTCAAACAGCGCTTCCAATAATGAAGAGGACACTACAATAGAGCACAAATGAATTTCCGAACTGCTACAAAGTGAACAAGACAACAAAGCAGCTTTATTATATTACGAGTATTATAACGCGAGCTTTTCACAATTATTTGACATAAGTAGACATTTTATTTACATCTATTATATATATTTAAAAGTAATATTAGTTACACTATTAATTACGTGACAACGGCTGCACCGTTTTTAACGATTTCTGATTTGTTGACTTCGTTTCCGGCCCGCTATTTTAATAACCGAATTACTATTAAAATATAAAACAAAACTCACGAAATATAAAGTACTACGAGATCTCCAAAACTTTTCGCCCAATTGTTTTGAAATTCTACATACATATTTCTTTTGGAATGTTGACATGCTTTAACAACGGGATTCCCTATAATCCTATGGAAACGAAGCATGTGAAAAAAGATCACTTTTAGCGAGATCATCAAAATTACTCGTCTAATTAACTTGGCATTCGGCATACATTTATTTAGCGGACGGAAATAAATGGGGAATTGGTAATACTTAATTTGAAATCATAAACAAGTCAATTTCTGCGCTAGCTCGCATCTACTTTTAAACCCATCATATAGAAAATAACCTTTATACATATTACATGAGCTTTCAATGGATTGAAATAACTGTATAAATATCATGTGGCATTAACTAAAATTTTAAAAAATATATTTGACTTTGAGTGGTTGAATAAAAAAGATTTTATTAACGATTGCAAATTTGAACAAGCTATATTATAAAAAGTATAACTAAATAAACTAGTATTCTGAGGCTCAATTATTTCAAGTCCGTCTAAATCCCAAGCAAATTAATATTTTTTTTAATCAGGCGGATCTATTATTAAGATGTCGAAAAACATATACCAGCTTTTTGAATGTTAATTCCAAAGTTGTCTTTTAAATCACGCACTGAACCAGTAATTTCACATAATGTATAGTATGTTATGGAGGTATCAGGCTATGTAGCTCACCAGTTATATACTTTTCAAACAATTAATATCAGAATAGGCCCCAACAAAATGTGATCACCTTTAGTAAAGCGCTTTTTATTTACATATACATATATACTGTTTTTTTATTTTTTTCAGGTGAATTCAGTGAAGGTTTTTATTGGATTATTTTATAGTCGATAAATAATCAGACTTCTCCAAGATTCGGAAACTATTCGGGTGATACAAACAGTCTTTGCCTGGTAGAAATCGCTGCGTAGCGATAAGGCCGCCTTCTTGTACATTATTTTCTTTTCTTTTACCTTGTTTCTGTTCTATGTTTCCTGTGTGGTGTACAATAAAGTATTTTCTATCTATCTTTCTATCTTTATATAAAAAGTAATGTTTAATTTTGTTCCATGTCCTCATATTTTACAAAGTTTTTTTTATAGATTTATCCGCATGTTGTTTATGTTAAACTGATACGGACGTAAATCCGAATACCATTGTTTCCTATAATGAACGGTACTTCACATACTCGTGTACTGTTTTAATTTAATATTCTCAATATTAAACAATATTTGTAAGTAGGGACATAATTAAATCAATTACAGTTAACATGAAACTATAAACAGGAGTGGTATCAATGTGCAAGTTAATTAAAGTATCACTGTTGCAAACAGAATTGCAGGGAGCGCTCGGTTACCATCCGCAAACCGCAGCGCGTATGCAACACGAATGATTAAGTTAATTAGCAAATATTTTCTATGGTATATTGATATCAAAACTAAACAAATGAACATATATTTATCTAAACTTCATATGATTATAGAAGCTATACCATATTTTTAAATACCTACTCTCTCTACATATTAGGTTTGGTAAGTTAATTGGCAGCCTATTGATATCCCATTGCTGGGCGCAGAATTCACTCATTTAAAAGGGTTTTTTGACCATAGACCTACCAAGTTGCTCCACTGCAATTGGGGAGCCACGCATACCTAGACTTGCTCCCGGAATATATAGGTAAAGAACTATTAAACAAGGAACCACGCGTCTGCCTGATAACAGTTTTCTTCCGTTCTAATTTTCCATCGTGAATAAGTTACTTTCTTATTGGTACGTTTTTAATATCAAAAACATTTTTCAAACCTTTAGTGGATGACACTTGATGTTAATACAATTTTAAGTAAGGCATAATATTATGAACGATAGTATAAATTACTGATCGTCCTCAATTTTCCAGGGAAATGTTACCTATGCCCCGTTTTATATCACAGGTGCGATGGTAAAAGCATGATCGTCTGTTAGTATCGAAAAAAGTAATGATAACCTCCATATAGTAAATTGCAATATTGCAGCACATGCGGTTGATTGGAAATCGGTTTACCAAAATCCACTTAAATGTAACAATACTAACTATTTGTTCGCTTAAAATTTACGGAAGTGTTCCACCGCCTTAAATTCGTAATATTGTCAATTTTTACCTTTGACAAACTGAATGCCATCGTTCAAGTTAGACAACAGTTAAGCGTGAACCTTTATAGCAAAATAAAATGGATAGTTCAAACATTATTTTTTTCTAAAGACTCGTCAAAAGAAAGTGGTTCATTTCAGTTTTTATTTCCTACAAAGCAAAATATTTCGTCTTTGTATTTATGCATTTTAATTAAACTTACAAAAGTGCACCTAAAGACCCATTCATTAACAACGTCTCACTGAATTTGAATAAACTCCCACAACCTCCCTGCCCTATAGCCATGGTTTTAAGCACCTTTCCATACAAATTTAGTTTCCGTATTGTTAGACTGTTCCTGATACTCTACTTCTTTTTGTTTTGTTCAAAGGGAATAACTTAAAGGCGCGCGCCTGTATTTCCATTTTATAAGCTTTGAAAAGCACTGGACTTGCGTCCTCAAGGTTTATTGCCATTTTCGGCACTTTATTTTGTTTCTGTATATGGTAAAAAGCGTCAAAGAAAAATGCGATTCCCCACTTTCTTTCTCTTTTATAGAGATATCAAGATTACAATTTATATAAATGTATACAATTTTGAATATCAATTACAGCTTGATAAGAGACCATAGTTACGACGAGTGTTGGACTACACTAATCTCCGCAATCAATTTCGAAGATTTTGTATAATTGTGCGGCATTTGTTCTCAACTTGGGACTCATTTTTATTTAAGACAAAAAATTGCATTTTTAGTTACCGAAATACCGTTTAGTATACATTTTTACTGTTTTACTGTTAACTAATTAACATAAATATAAAAATTGTAGACGCCGTCCTGTGAGACCCACATTTAAGTGTACCCAAAAGTAGCGCGAGATTGCTAGTATAAGTTAAACATACTTAGTTCTTAAAAATAAATTCATTCGTTTTATATTATTAATAGTCGATTCCAATATTCCACAACGCTTCGTTGTACAGCTATTACGTTGCCTTTTGAAGCTGTTATTAATATTGTAGGCTAAAAGAATTTTAACGGTTCGAGGTTATTAAAAAGTAACGGCATGTCATAACCATCAGATTGTTGGTTTCTCATAATAAAGTCTATTGAAAACATGCACGAGGTATGTTTTCGATGCTTTTAATCGTTATGACGTTCTGTTTTCGTTTACTACCTTTAATATAGGAAAGCAGTACTTAGGAAATTGAAACCTGTACTGTGGCTTTTATTGTAAATGTATTATGTTTGTGTGCAATATAATTTTACGGTGGGATATAGACGTATACAAGTTTGGTGTAAAAGATAACCTTAAGTTAATAGATGCACATTAATAGCTAATTTAAAGCGAAACGAGCAACGTTAAAGCAATCTACTTTAAAATTAACATGTCATAACTTTCAATAGAAAATAAAGATTAAATCGGAAAATGTTCTTTTAAATTTTTTATTACAAAGCGATTGAATGAATATAACTTCTTCAAACATTCATTGTATGCACTCTCAGAAACGAGAATCCAGTGCCAAGAAATTATTTCCCTTTACAAATAAGTTATCAATTGAAATAGTAGATCTTTTCTTTTCACTTCGATTAACACAATTTTATTAAAAGCGTTAAAATGAGAGTTAAAAATTTTGTTAAATAATTGAAATAACAAATATGAAAATTCGAATAACGCCAGCATGTAAAAAATAAAACAATAAAAATCCCATACAACGGCACCACGGGAACACCGAATATTGTTAATTAAAAGTTTGTAACTTTACCAAAACTAGAATACAAAATATAAAACGTTTGTAACACACTAAACTTTTTCGGAAATTAACTTTTACGAAATTAACTTTTGCATTTTATTCGAGATTTTTCAACAATAATCCAGAACAAATAAAAACAATAAATAGAAATTTTAACAAAGAAAGAACCGCCTTCAAAACAGACTTACAAATATATTAATATGCTCTAAAAAGTAAGAAATAATTGCGTATTCTTTTATAGTGTTCTTCGTATTCTTATATTCGGAGTCGGTGTCAGCTAAGGTAGATGTTCCCCGCGTGTCCTCTTGGCAGCTCCCGCGTCTCTCCCACCTATAACTATATATGTAGGCACCTCGGCTGACACCGACTCCAAATATAAGAATACGAAGAATACTATAAAAGAATACGCAATCATTTCTTACTTTTTAGAGCATATTAATATATTTGTAAATTTGTTTTGAAGGCGGTTATTTTTTGTTAAAACTTTTATTTATTTTTTGAATGTTAATGAATCTGAAGGAAACTAACAAATTTGTCTCAATACGAGTATGTGTAGACCTAAAAACGTGCTGCAACGCAGCAACAAACTAGCAACTATTTGATTACAGACACTTATATTTTTTGCCATAAACCGCACCCTTACTGTAAGCCGTTGAGGAGATCCATTGATCTTCATATTTAACTACGACTAGGACTTGACCATACCGAAGTTACGGTAGGCAATTCAAATATCTGGATAGTTTATGGAAGATTCTGTCGAGTATCGTTCATTTGCTCCTAAGAATTGAAGAGTTCCGTCACTTTGTCATGGATTCCATCATCAGAACCTAACCAAACTATCACAAAACAACCCTTGAAGTATATCCTTTCCAATAAAAAAAGAATCATCAAAATCGGTTGGCGTGTTCTTGAATTATTTGTCCATTTGTCGCGCACATGCTTAATGCAAATTTAACACTTATCCGGTTTTCTCATGGATGCCACCATCAGAACTGGACTTAAAAAAATGGGACCCTATGACGACCACCACCTTTCATTTAAAAAAAATCATTAAGATCGGTCCCCCCAGTTGGGAGATATGAGGTAACAAACATAAAATGAAAAAAAAATAGAGACGAATTGAGAACCTCCTCCTTTTTTTGAAATCGGTTAAAAAGAGTGTCATGATTTTTAAAATAGAAATACTTTGTGGAGGAAAAAAAGGTAGATTACTCTGTGGTAGGGTATTTTGTAAAATGGGCATTGATAAAAAACTAACTTCGTAATTCTCTGTATTAATTCGAGGAGATATATATTGTTGTAAACGGAAATATACAGCAGTTAAGACCAACAAGAATTGTTTGTCCCAACAAGAAAATATAGGAAGTTAACGGATATTAAAGTTCGTTTTTTTCTATATTGAATTTTGAAGAAGTCATAACTGACAAAAGGAAAGTAAATGTGCCTTAGCCTTAACAAACATTTAATTATAAAAGTAGGAAAGGCAGTAAATGAAACTTATACATTCTTTTAAATGTTTGTAATTATTGAGAATAGCATATATCATTACCTTGGAAATTTTACATTCTAGTACTATACCAATTAATAAAGAATCATTGAGAATAATAAAATTGTTTATTTAT
Organism: Elymnias hypermnestra; assembly: GCA_015832385.1. Taxonomy (NCBI): domain Eukaryota; kingdom Metazoa; phylum Arthropoda; class Insecta; order Lepidoptera; family Nymphalidae; genus Elymnias; species Elymnias hypermnestra. Next base: position 327,516 of record JACTOM010000921.1, read on the forward strand.
ATATAAATAAAAGAAACTTTGAACACAAAAAGACTAAATAAGAAATTTCTTTAGATAGCTCCATCTTTTGTACATCATTTCTATTGCCTTAATGCCTTGACTTCAATATAAGATGCAGATTAAATCGGAAAACTTCGCTCCAACATTTTGCTACAAAAGGATCCGATGCGAATAAAACGATTTAAAACATTTATTGAATGCACTATTGGAATCAAGGAGTTCCACTTCTACCCTTTGGAGATACCTAATCAGTTCGGATAGTGAGCATCTTTTATTATGGAAACAATATATATATATATACTAGCTGAACCCGCGAGGAATGTTTCTTTTTTCATTAATTTAGGCATATTACAAATAAGATACATACGTTTAAATACTACAATGAGCTATTTGCTGTGTATTACTGCAAAGAGCTTATATAGTCCTTTTTCAGGCTCTATATTATTATCAAATTTCATTTATATTTGTTAAGTAGTTATGGTGTGAAAGAGCGACAGAGATACCTTCGCGTTTATGATATTATACATAGGTATAATATCATAAACGCGAAGGTAACTCTAAAAGTAACAATAGTGTTACTTTACCCCATATTTATTATTGCACTACGATCATAAGGACTGTCCTTAAAGATGGTCGTGTTCATGAGGCAGTGGCATTTAATTCATATCGAATAGCACGTGGTTAGTACAATGCAAAGAGATTTAGAGTAAACATGTACTCCGAAAACTCTGCAGTAGTAGTAGTATTATTATATTATTAATTACAACAATTATCTGTACACCGATTTGTCTGTAAAAAGTAAGTAAGTAAAAATATAAATAGGAGAAAATCGTTCAAGGCTCGAACTTATTGCTGGTATCGTAACCTAACAAGTGACTGACGCGTCAAACCGATGTATCACCGTAACGCTAAACCACATACAGGTGTTCCCAAATTTTTTATTTTATTTTTTAGGTGATAGGAATTTTTCGAGTTTCCCTCTTGTATTTTTTTCATATATTCATATGCCTACCAAATTTACAAGTCTCTACGCCTAATAGTTCCAGAGATATCGTGATGAGTCAATAGATACCTGGATATCTCTAATATATATATAGATTAGATAATCACACACGNTTATATATATATATATATATATATATATATATATATATATATATATATATTATATATATATTGTTACACGTGAGTTTATTGTCTTCCGTTAAGAAGCGCAGACTTCCGGCGGAAGACGATACCGGCCGACGACAGGCGCTCGTGCAGCGATGTTCGCGGCATTTTGACCGAGAAAGAAGAGGGGCAGTGGGTAGTTAAAAGAGATACGTAGCCAAACCGGGAGCTTGTCTATTGTTATCTGATAAAGTGTTAACTAGTGTAATACTGTGATAATAAAATACAAATTAATAGTAACTCTGAGTGTTTAAATATTCTTCGTTTTAAGAATATACTAACTGAACCCGCGACTTCGGTTCGACTGAAATGTTATTTGGGTAGCAATTTCATTAATTCGGGCAAATTGGTTTTACAAATAGGAAACATGACCTCTACACGGCAAAAGTAATATTCCTACCTAATTTTAAGTCTCTGCACCTTGTGGTGCCAGAGATATCGTGATGAGTCAATAGATACCTGGATGGATCTCTTACATATAATAGCTAAACCCGCGACTTCGACTGCGTGGTATTTTGGATAGCCTTTCAGCAAAAGAAATATTCCTACCAAATTTCAAGTCTCTACGCCTTATGGTTCCAGAGACATTATAATGAGTCGTATATAGTTTCTATAATGCACACTAAGAATTATTGTTGCCATAATTTTTTATTGATTTGATTTGTTGGATCAGTCTCCGCCTTGAATAGCAGGATAAATATAAAATATTCAAGGGATACACGACTATCTAGAAGGACTTTAAAATACCTAATACATACTCGAATCCAAATGTAAACAAAAACATTAGGTATAAATGACAACTGTCATTTCGATATTCATGATTTTTGGATTTGTAGATAGGTAAATTATCTATTCAGGTCGTTGGCCACGGTGTCGTATAGTGAGGCAACTTCCTTCTTCAGTTGCTTCCTTAACTATTGTTACACCATCCTCGTATGACTCCGACGTCATTTATACTATTATGCAATACTTAAAGATATATACAGTTTGCAATTCAATGACATGAAATATAAATAATTTCTTATTTTAAGTAGGCTTTTAATGCCTACCTAAAATAACGTTAAGTCGTTCCTCAAGACCAAGTCTCTCTGAAGTCCAAGAAATGTGACAGTCTTTTGAAAATGAAACCAGCGACATAAGAAATGCAGCATGTAATGTAATCTCATTACTTAGTCCGACAACATCCTTAATAATTCAAGCATAAGTAGATACTTTTAATTTTTTAGAAAAGTAGAGTAGTTTTCAGTTTTGATTCATTAATTCGGTTTTGCTAAAATACTCTGAACAATTCGACATTTCCATATTTTAATGTTTATTTCATACATTTCATATACATATAGATATGACTGCCTTATTGGTCTATTGGTTAGCATTTTCGGTCACAGTCATGGGTCCTAAGTTCGAGTCCCGGCTGCGGCGAGTTGAAAAATCGATATTGAGTTTTCTAATAAGATTTCCTCAATATTTTCCCCAAGTTCGGATGTTGGCGGTGTGCTCCACCACCGTGCCTCGGAGAGCATGTTAAGCTGTCGGTTCTGCGCCAAATCTCTTTCCGGTCGTGTCGAATTGCCGTCACATCGTACTATGAGAGTGAAGGAATAGAGAGTGCACTCGTGTATTATGCCTGTCAAACTGAAGTGGAGCAGCGTGGTGGGTCTATGCTCTAAAAAACACTCAATTCTATGAGTGAGGAGGCCTGTGCACTTTTTATAGATATGTGGCGGTACTTTAGCTCAATCTAGGCTTCTATCCAAAAACTTAATGCAATTTTTTTATTTCCTTTGAATTACTATAGACGCACTACCAACCATTTTCCACACATGACTGTAAGTATATAAATATAAAATGAAATAACATATTGGCAAAAACGTAACATTTTATACATATGTAGGCCATATAAGTATTTTTAACCAGTTTGAATAATAACATTTACCAATAAATCGCTCCGAATTATTTGATTTTTTAGTAAAAAAATTTAAACCACAAAATACTTTCAGTTTTGTTCGATAACAATTCTCAAATACAATGACTCTTTAACCTACTTTTGCATCGCATTCCCTCGAGATGGTTCGAATCATCGACGTTACAACTCAGTTGAGCGTGATGAAATAAAATGAGTTTCGCTGTGCTGGATTAAATGTTTCGATCTATTCATGAGGTTATTCATTTCAAATGCTGCTTTTATAACTTGATAGTCTTAAAAATCTGTAAAAAAAGGAAAGCCGTCTAAAATCGGCCCATCGCTGGGCGCAGGACTCCACTCTCACAAAGGTTTATAGCGTATACATACCATGCTGCTTCAGTGCGGATTAGCAAGCGTAAATGAGATTAGCGATAAAAGGTATGAGATCAGGTAAGGCGGCAGGGTATGACAGAGTGTAAGTCGAGATTCTGAAAGCTGGCCGCGGTATTGTAGCAGCTCAGCTGTACTGCCTTTTCAATATATGCTGGGAGAAAGGTCAAGTCCCAAGAGATTGAAGCTATGCCGTAATTGTCCCCTATATAAAGGAAAAGGGTCACAGCAGGAGTGCAAAAATTACCGCGGTATCAGCCTTCTTAGTGTCGTCGGGAAATTGTATGCAAAGATATTGATTGAAAGGGTGATTAATGAAACTGATGAGAGAATATGGAACGTGCAAGCGGGATTTAGAAGAGGAATGGGATGTACGGATCAGGTCTTTTCTTTACGGTGCATAACTGAAAAATGTTTGGCTAAACACCAAAAAGTTTATTGCGCGTTCGTAGATTTAGAAAAGGCCTATGATCGAGTGGTGAGGAATGAGCTGTGGTCAACGTTATCTACGTATGGGGTGAGCGGTTGTCTGATCCAAGCATTGAAGTCTCTCTATGAGGGTTCTAGTGCCTGTGTCAGAATAAACGGAGCGTACACGGAGTGGTTTCCTGTCGAAAGAGGTGTTCGACAGGGATGTGTTGCGTCACCATGGCTGTTCAACCTTTTCATGGATAAATGTTTGACAGATTTAAAAGAATGTATGTATGGGTTAAGAATGAATGAATTAGTCATCAAATGTTTACTCTACGCTGATGATCAAGTAATACTTGCGTCATCCGCTAACGAGCTTCAGGAGATGCTAAATATTATGAATGAAGCTTTGAAAGGGAAAGGAATGAAAGTGAATGTAAACAAAACGAAAGTTATGCTTTTTGAACGAGATGAATCTATGATGAATGGCAATATTTTGATAGATGGGGAACAAGNTTCTTTGATCCATTTTTTTGAATAGGTAAAAATCGAAGACGATCCAAAACACGTGCAAGCAAAGCAGCTGTCAACAATTAAATGAACATTCAAAATGGCCGAGCTTGTCGGCATAAGTGAGAGACATGAGTACCAACATAACGCCACAAAAAATTCGAAATTCGAATATACGTAACCCGCGAAAATTCAAAATTCGCGATACTTTTTGAACACACCTTGTATATGTTTGTCTGTATATACTCGTAAATTATATATGGTTATGAAAATCAGGTCCGTTACAATGTGGCAGTATAGTACTGACATCTTCATAATTTTCTATTTTTCTTTTTTAAAAAGCAAGGAAATATCGTCAACAAATTTCCCCCATTTCTCCTTTATTTATTTTTTGATGAATAAAATTTGCTTAACGTAACAAATTTTTCACGTTTTTTATGAATGTTCAAGTAAGAATGACCTCGTTTAGACACGTTGAACCTACACTTAAGAATTTTAACGAATTACTACTAGACTAGCTACTTGAAGAGTTCTTGTCAACGCCACAAAATTTATACTCTGAAGGATTCGTTACAATTAAATAATGTAACGCAGTGCTAAAACACATTCGCATTGGTTTTAAATAATTACTGGTGTTCATTACAAATTATTTAAGACTTAGAAATTTCTTTTTAAAACAATTTTGAGAATCCTTTAAAAAATGTTACTACATATCTAACCCTATTCTTGATATCGAAATTTAAAAAGATATATCTAAAACCCGTATTACTATTTAAATAGATTTCCTTATTACTCTTAAATTTTTCACCTGTCAATTAATACAATCATCGAGCATCAAGTGATTTCAAATTTTTTTCATCTATATTTACAAATGAAAGGAATATCGAAATTAATTGGCAACATTCATGTATTGACAACTCTTGGGTCGTTATCAATTCAATAGAAGAATATAGAGTCCCAATTCAAAATACGTCAATGATGTTGATTTTGCTATAGGAAAATGTATTACAAGCTTTTGTCGTTACAAGCGTACCTAATTTCAAAAACCTGGAATCAATTGTTACTCCAAGTTTTGATTGCCATTCTAGTTGAAACATAAGAGATATTTCAATACGTTGGTTACATTCGGAGTTATAGGATTTAGTGAATTTTAAGTGATCTATTCAATTATTAGTATCTGTAAAAGAAACTATATATCAACAACTATATATAACAGGTATCACGATATCTCTGGAATCAAAAGGCGTAGAAACTTGAAATTTGTTAGGACTAGAGGTCAGCTAAGAACGGATTTTACGAAATTCTAACCGCAAGGAGGGGGTGGGGGGGTGTTAATTAAAAAAATTCAAATTTTGATATAAAAAAGAATTCTATCTTCACATTTACAAATTATATCTTTTAAGTTAAGTAAAGCTGAATCAGATTCTTTTTTGAGTTTCAATTTTAGGAGACTCTACCCTCAAAGGGCAGTGCTGAACAAGAACTACTTTTAATTTTTTATCACTTCACAAATAAATTTTCAGTATTTTCTTTAAATAAACAATCTTGATCTGATTTAGTTAGAAAATCGATTCGTTTTAATCATAATTGATAGTGATTTTTTTTCTAAACTAATGTGATATATTAAATACGCGTAAATGCGAAGCCGTTGCAAGTTAATTATTATATTATTACTAGCTGAACCAGCAAACGTTGTTTTGCCATATAACAAATATTATCGCGATTAAAAAATAGGGGTTGGTGAGAGAAGGGTGAAAATTTAGGGTTGCATGTATTTTTGTATGCTGTATCATAAAAAAAGCAAAAATTTTGTCAAAAAAATTTAAAAATTTTAGGGATCACCCATTCAGGGGGATGAAAAATAGATGTTGTCCGATGCTTCACTCTAGCCGATATGCACGTTAAGATTTACGAAAAATCGGTCGAGTCGTTTCACGAGAATTTTATATATTAGAGTAGTAGTATACTTAGAGTGCATACTGTATACTTATAGGTTTGCCTGTAAGCCTTGATGTCCTAGTCTAAATTAATAACATGAGTTTGTTGAGTTTGTTTCGCTTTCAAAAGGATGAGGTACGGAATAAAATATGAAGTTAATGTTTATAATTGTTATAAAATGTAGTAGTATCATATAAGATTAAACTTTGACTGAACAGAAGATTTAAAAAGCCTTGAATGCAATAACAGTAAGCATGCTATGATCGACTAATATTTTCAACATCTTCATATTATACCATACGTTATGTTCGATTTGGAATGTACTATACTGATTATATACTAAATGCATACTTTTTAAATTTGTCACTGAATAGATAAACTATATATGTTAAAAATGACGGATTACAAACTTACATCCGTCTTAACAAGTTAGAAATTCAATTTTCGAAAATCCTGCCTTAAAGCTCTAATCTTCTGTTCGAAGTACCTCTTCGATTAGGTTGGCAGTCAGTTCTGCGTACTTTGTCCCATTTCTTGCAAGGCAAAATAGTTGGCGTTTCAAGTCCACTCCATAATATTCCGAAGCCATAATTTTTTATAGAGACAACACTCCATTTATCAGTTACTTCCCAGCAATATAAGTGTAAGCAGTCTCGTGTTTAAGGACATAGCCGAGGTAGGATGTTTCCCCTTAACTAAACGGCTTGCCTAAATGCGCGTTGACTCATTGCATAATATGTTAGTTGGATACCTTCTGAGTCCAGCGTATTGCCAACATGCGAATTGCCAACTTCCATGCTTTTCCGAGGTCTTTATTTATTGTCCAACCCTCGCAACCGTAAAGAAGCATGGGCCAGATGTAGCCTTATGAGACGTACACCTATTGCAATTATTATAATGCGGCAACAAAACCGCCTAATTTAATGTTTCCCATTCTATTTCGATAGGTATCTTAGCTTCTTGATCAACTCCCAAACCACATACCCAAATAGTTTGCGCACTCGTTCCAGCCTTTGGCCCGTCACAGTTAAGTAGTTGTCGTCCACAACTTTTCTTGATAAAACCATAAGTTGTTTTTAAAACTTTCAATTCAAGCTCATATACAGTTTACAAAAATCCATCAATTTAGAGAAACTTTAACCTGAAGCCCATATTGGATACTCTACAATATGTTTATAGATGGAGTAAGTAATTTCCTATGGGAACGTTATCCTATCAAAGTGTATGCGAAATAAGAGCACATCACTTTAAAAGAAACCGCGTAATAAATTTTGAATTTCCCGCCCATTGTTATACCTTCTAGGAACAAAATCTTAATAATACTTTATAGGGATAATATAAGTCATTTAATAGGAAGCTTAAAAATATATACTTCTGGACACATCTATTGGCCCACCTTGCATTTTCACCTTCGTTTGGTCCTAGCTAAAATTTCGAGCAAAAAGATTTTATGCAGTTTTGAACCTGGCACATTCATAATTTCATTCAATAGTCTTTTTTTGAATTTTGAACACAGAATTTAAAGAAATAAAAGACAATTTGGAGCCTGTTCGTCGTTAACAAACAATCGAATACTAAAAAAAAACTTGATTTTATTGGTTCTGATTTAATTCTTGACAACGTGATTTTTCTCAATGGTTTTGCAACAAACATTACTTATTCTTACCATTAAGGTAAGGTTCTATCAATAATCAATGGTTACTTCGCCTGAAGTCGCCGCCCAAGCTGTGGCACTTATCCAGGCGGGACACAGCCAACGAAATGTGAGTGTTCAACTTAATTTAAGTCGATCTGCGGTCCGAAATGTTTATTCGCGGTACCTAGAGACTGGCGGCTTTGTTCGTCGCCAAGGAAGAACGATCTCGGGTCACAACTGAAAAGCAGGATCGATTCATCGTGACGACCAGCTTGAGAAATCGTCACCTTACCTCCATTGAGATACAAAACCAACTTCGCGACTTCCACGGAGTATCTGTGAGCGCTCGAACAGTTCGGAGAAGGTTAAAAGAACGCGATATGGTACCACACAAGCCAGCTAATGGCCCCAAACTAACGCGAGCCCATCGAACAGCGCGCCTTCATTTCGCGCGCACTCATTTAAATTGGACTCAGCAGCATTGGAGCCGTGTACTCTTTTCTGATGAGTCTAAAATTGTGTTACATGGCAATGATGGAAGGAAGAAGGTCTACCGACGTAAGGGGGAGCGTTTTGCACAATGCTGCTTTGAAGAGAGGGTTGCTTATGGCGGTGGCTCATGGACTGTCTGGGGCGGTATATCCGCGAGCGGTAAAACTCAACTTGAGATTGTTACGGGACCACGGCTGCCAACATTAAATGCTGAAAGGTACATTCGTGAGTGCTTAGAACCTCACGTGATGCCATACGCGGACTATGTGGGCCCAAATTTCCTTTTTATGCATGATAATGCAAGAGCCCATACGGCCGGCATCGTCAGGGAATATCTTCGGGGTGTGAACATCACAGTTATGGACTGGCCAGCCAGAAGCCCAGACATGAACCCCATTGAGCACATGTGGGACGAGCTAAAAAGACTTGTTAGGGCTCGTCAGCCAGTTGCCCAGACGATGCAGGAGTTGAAAACTGCCATAGAAGAGGAATGGGAGATGATCCCCCAAAATTTCATAGAGCGGTTGATAAACTCTATGCCTAATCGTATGAGAGCTGTGGTAGAAGCCTATGGAGGCAACACGCGTTATTAAATTAAACCTTTATTAAATTGAACATGTTTTTTATTCAATAATCAAGTGCCTTCATCAAGGCGCATACCCGACTTGTTAGGCGTAGCTCCATGTCGTGTGGTATTCTGAATTCAAATTTAAAACATTACGATCGAAAAAGATGGTAAAAAGTACCAGGTTTAAAACTGCATCAATAGTTTTTGTTCAATCTAGCAATAATATTTCGGTAGGGGCCATCGAAACCTAAACTCTAAGGTGGGCCAATAGATGTGTCCAGAAGAGTATAATCACGCTAAAACAGCGGTCGGGGAACCGAGGTAATTACCCCAAATGGGGTAAAATGAAATTTTTAGGTATAATATCGAAACTATTGTAAGTAAAAAGTATATATTTTTAATTTTGCTATTTTATAAACCTGTTAGTACTTTTTCTTTATTATTATTATAATTTGTCATAGTATCCAAAATTGTCAACCTTCCATTGTACACCAATGGGTATCAATTTGCTATATACATTTGAAGAAAAAAATTCGCCCCCACAGAAAATGTAAGTGAATGATAATTTCTTGTTATTTTGTAATTCATATGATATTTTTCTTGTATTATTAGATGAAAAAACCAGATTAAATTTTATATATAGCCCCATAAAAAATATTTAAGTTAAATGATTTTTTTCGGGAAAAACAAATTCACGAAAATCATAGCCCTGATATTTTTAAAAATCTAATAGCTATAAAATATGATAATATAATTTTAAAGCTTCATTCTTAAAAAATCAATTCTGATTAATATATAATCTATTCTTTTATTAACCTGAAAAAAATTATTTCAATTAAAAAAGCTTTTATGGGGGCTATACATAAAATTTAAACTAGGTTTTTATCTCATAATACAAGAAAACTATCATATGAATTATAAAATAACAAGAAATTATTATTTACTTATATGTTCTATACCATCTTGCTGTACAAAATTCTTGCAAATAAATGATTATTATTATTATTCAAAATTATCATGGGGGCTATAATGTGAAAGATGCTAAAAAGAATAGATTTCGTTTTTTTTCCTCTTCGCCATGGGGTAATATCAACTTACACAAAAATATATTTGGGTAGTAATAAAAAAAAGTTGCCCGCCCGCTGCGATAAAAGGTCTTTCAAATTTTACTTATTTATTGAGAAAGCATATTAGATTAATTATACTTATTTATTGAGAAACATTGAACAAATAAAATGTTAACCATTAATTATAAAATTTATTATTATTTAATTGCTTTATTATATTACCCGGTTAATAAATGGCGTTAATAGTAACCAGGTTAATAAATGAATTTAGGTAGAGTAAATAGTTTTGAGTTTTTTTTATTTGAAACGTCAGAAAATGATAACTTTTTTTAAATATACGTAATGAGTCCGTTCTTAGTTGTTGAATACCTTATCAATTATATTTTTGCGGCCCGCGAGTTTTTTACTAACATGGGTCTGTGGCCCCTTTAAAAAAAAGTTGATTACTACTGTTCTAGTGTCGCTATGGTAAACATCAACGATACGAATTTTCCATCTTATAGATAATATTGCTTCAAGTTAAAGATGCCATTTACTAAATATTTATCCATTGCTTTTTATAAAAGAATGCTCAAGCGTAAAGACTTTTGGACGGGTATTGCTTTCCTTTGTGCGTATTCGCAGAATTGGACTACATTCAATAGATAAAGTAGTAGTAAATACTGTTATGATTTACTACTACTAAATGCTTATACTTATTGTATTTATATTTACTGATATTAAAAGGTACATAGGTTGAATTTTACGTCGTGAGGACTCAATTCGTATTATCGTATTTCGTATGCTCAAATACAAATTTTGGAAATCATTTTCAATTGTTTTTAAAATGAATGTTAAATCCACTGAATCGATTATATCGTCTAATAAAAATTATCATCATTATAAAATAATAATATATAATCTTTAATCATGTTTACTTAACGATTTTCCAGTTAGTCAAATGCTTAATTGCAATATCTCAACTGTTTTATCATTTACTGCCGATTTATGATAAACTGCAGGTGTCCTGGCAATAAATGTCCTTAGTTTTATCTTGCAAGTAAAGGAATCGATTCTTTTGTACTACCATATTCGGCAAAACACAAGGGCAAATCAAGTGTCGTAAGCGTGCATTGGGAAAATCCATTATATTCGTGCGGTAAATTACATATCAGCTTTATGAAACGTGTTTTAAATGACTACTGTCTTAATAGAAAGTATTGTATACTGCAATCTATTAAAGATAAAATATATCATGTAGGGGTACTTCAATGTATTTTATAAAAAACAAATCATAGCCCGTACCCATTATAGAACCTTTAAGCTTTAATTTTCAATTAAGTAAGTAAGATTATGAAATTATATTATATTAAAAGAAAATAACATAAAATACAAATTAATATGCATTCGCACGGCTAATGTATTTTGCATTTTCTTTGTACTAACGTAAGTGAAGGTTGATAACATCACTTTTTTTCTTTTATTGCTTATTTAGTCCTGAAAGTAAACACTTCAAATAAATATAATGATTTCGCTAGTTACTAACAAGAATAAGTGAATTCGCATGAAAATTTTTACTGCATACGCAAAGCAAATGTTGATGAATGAAAATTTTCTCCAAAACTTTAATCATCGTCACCAAGATTGAGACACTTTAGCGCTAGAAACTTCAATCTGCAATCTGGTCAGATATTCTAGGGTGGCCAGAAATTTATGTCGAAATTTCTTAAATCTTCCTTTTTGTAGTTAATCGTCAGGGATACAATTTTTTTAGAAGTTTTTCGTATTGACGGACATCTTCCATCTCTTTCCATTAGTTCTCTTCTCTCTTTCTATTGCCACTGACTTTTGCGATATCGACGGCCGTACTTACATAAACGAATCTATGTCACATGAACGGATGGAATACTGCAATACCGAACACATGTCCGCAACTCACTATACTTAATGGTTACCTTGCGTCTTCTTTTTATCGATGACAATGTAGAGCGGATGCCACTATTTCTTATAAAGATGCTATACAATGCGATTGCCATGACTTACCTGGCGTTGGTGTCTATGGTGGTCGGCTTTATAACAGCGAACCGATGTAAGCAGGTCGCAAGGTCGCCCCTCCTCATCCACCTGGACCTCGCGATTAGCTGGAGTTCATTGCAAGCCAGATGCCACGGTCTCCGATCAGTTTTTTTAACGCGAGCAGGTCACACATGGAGGAGCGACCCAGAGTCGGCGGCAGCGACGGGGGATCTTTTCACGTAGGTCTGTCGAGGCCGCCGAGCGCGACCGCGGCACTCGCGCGTTTAATCCTGCTCTAATTTCGGTCGATGCGATGGCGGAGCAGACTCGCGCATGACTACAGAGGGATTGTGGACGCCCTGGCAGGCTGCGAGCAAGCCGTCGTGCGCACTAGGACGCGCACGATCGATATCGCTAGGCGTGCGCTGCGGTTCGCCCGAGAGGAAACTCACACAATTACATGATAGCCTTTATTTCTGCGATGACGTTAAGGATCGACGTCATCTTTCACAGGAAGGTGGGAAAGCGCGTGCGACTGTGTGCCGGCGCCGAGGATTTCATCAGTACCATGTACAATTCTTAATACCCACTAAATAATTTCAAAACGTATAGAGCTTTTCAGTTTATCACATCGAATTACGTTGTTATAATATAAGGTACTTAAAAATGGGGTGGTGGAGGTAGAAGAATGAAAAATAGCTGACGAGCAATTCTTATACCTACCTAATATAAAAGAAAAATTTCATTAAATTCGGTCAAGTCGTTTCGGAGGGGTGCGAACACAGACACCGAGACACGGGATTTTTATATTCATATTAGACTATTCAAATGTGAGATATTTTAGAAGTATTTGCTGCTGGAAGGCTCGTTTAAGAGTATTAATGTGCCCCGGGCACATTAATACTTTACGCAATTTTTAATAACTTTTCTGATCATTCCCTAGAGTCATCTCAAGTGTTTACTCCGGGGAAACGTCCTTGTTATATTTATTTGTTTTATATTACATATTACATTTAGTTGTTTCTTGCAGTTATTGGAAAAATTGCTACAAACACTGCGAGCATTAATTTGGGTTTTGGAGACAAATTTGTATTTTGGCCTCATTTATTTGAATAGAAGCTACTAAAATATATTTAGTTACAGTTAAAACGTATATATTAACGGTTGCTATAGTCTATGATAGCGCAATGCTTTATAACTTGGCGGTACGTCTTAAAAAGATAATTACAAATGATTAACCTATTTTTTTTTTAATTAAGTTTATAATCTTTTAACTTTATCTAACCGCAGTTCGAACCTAGACCATTCAGCAAAGTGATCAGCGTCTCACTAAAGTCAATAAAATTCAAGATAAGAACGGTTATAAAAATGTTTTAAAAAATATGCATTTTAATATGAATGTACATTTAAAAAGGTTACGTGACTCTTGTCGTTTAAAATTATAGACTGTCAATGTTGAAATAGACTACTTTTATTCGAACATTAAATTAATTCAATACAGCACGAGTACGTAAATGGCAGGCCATTTCACTTTGCACGCCCCTTTATCGTAAAATGAAATAAAAGAGCGCGACAAGTGGAATACAAAGCCATTATGAACATCATCTCATTTAAATCCAATTAATTCGAGAAGTGGTCGGGTGAAACGTTAAAAAAGTGCGCATATTTATTTTATTGTTTTCAAATAAATGTAAGTCAATTCGTTATCTTTCACTTTTCTATTAAACTACACTAGTTATCCCCGTTACTTCTTACGTTGGAGTCTATTTCCAGCATCCTTTTTTTGTGTACGTCCTCTTAAGTAGGTTTAGTAAGGAATACATTTAATTAGATCCTGTTTTTTTAAGAAGAAAACCATTTTTTTAAAAGATATACCTTCACCTATAACGAAGTATCAGGTTCACCTGAAAGTAAATGATCCCGTAGTGTACAGAACTAGTTATTCTCTGCGGTGGCCGCTCGATACCGAGAAAAAAATGTGTACTTAGTGACCGTTAACATTGCACGTTCAAGACTGAATTTAATTATATAATGCCATCTTCTCATTATTTCCGTTCCGATAACGACAATAGTTGAAAGGTTTCAAATTCTCTAAAGGACATATGTAGAATTATTTTTGTGTAGATTATTAAATTAATCATTATAATTTTCGATTTAAATAGATTTTGTCGGTCGTTTGTCAGGCCTTTGGGATGGCGAAAATTTCAGTCAATAAAAAAGACCGCTGAATATTACCACTTATAATTCGATGAGAAAGTGACACGTCCCCGGTCGGGTCAGCCCAATTACGAGTATAGTTAGTGATTTACTACAGTTCACGTTTGTCATACAATTGCACTACTTATCTTTTAATCTCGACTAAAATACTTACTTATTTAATACTTTGTTGGAAATTGATTACTGGTTTAAAAAGACCGATGATAATAATGATTTTCCTCACCGAAAATCGGCCACGGTGGCCAATCTCATGCAAAAGTTAGTCATTTGCGTAAGTGATGTTTCAGTTTTGAATTGGGGCGAACCGGGACTCATACCTACTATTTCGTGGTTTGTAACTAAAAAATTTCACCATTAGATCAGCTAGGCAGTGAAAAGAAACATAATGTATAAGCGGTCTCAAGAAAATCTATTTATTCCCAAAACAAATCTTCTCTTTCTGGTTTGTCACTGCACCATTGCTTAGCTTCCGCAACAGAAGACTGCGCAATAATATAATTGGGCCACCGAGTTTGAATTAACTATTTCAATAGTTCGTCACTAAAAGCGAAATTTTAAAATATGCCACATTTAAATTATCGAAGAGAAAATATGCTTTAACAAGGCCCTACCGCTCTTTGATATAGTAAAAAATCTATCTCTAATACTTGGTAAATTGATTAGAAATGAACCATAAATAAAGATTGGATATTTTCTTGGAGCTACAACTATTATTTAAAAAATATTTTGACGGCCTCGCTAACACAATGCGAGATGCGAGAGTGTTGCTTCCCATCAGTCGTCCATGTTTTCATTTTCAGCATTTTGTTATTAAACAATACAATGTACCTTATAACCGTACATTATAAATTATAACATATAAAAATATTATATATGTGATAAAAAAAATATTATTTATTTGTACCGCTCAGAAATGACGACATAGCGCGAGTTATTTTATGATGTCGTAACAGCCTTCAAAACGATATTCACGTTAATTCATTTCACTTGTTAACTTTTGCCATGGGCTTGTAGTCTAATACATACATACAAAAACACAAATATTACCTCTTTCTAACATTAGTTTAGATTCACTGTCATCTTGTGCAATGTACAATAAAAAAAAGTCGTAAAAAAGTATGCGCCTGACCTTTAAATGTAGGTTTTTTTTAGATTTGGAATATATAATAGAAATTATCTACATATAAGTTAAATATTTTCACTTTATCGCTTTAATACAGTAATAATTCATCCAGGCACAGAATTATTCATATAAAATTTCTATCCGATACATATTTTATTTCACAAGATTTTTACGGAGCTTTTAGTTATAAAATGCTCCTTTAGATTTGTAGTTATACCTTCGCAATGCGTCGAATCACTATTTTTTATATTAAGGAATAATAGTCATTGGTGGTCTAATTCCCTTATTGCTTTAATGGTTAACTTGTTCAGCTACAGGTAATGATATCCCGAATCCTGGGATGGACCAATTAAAAATTGAAATTGGGTTTTCTTTTAAGAAACTATTAGTGTGTTATATACCTGCGCTTCGTAGAGTACGTTAATCCATCTGATCTCTCTCTCTCTCGTCCCATCGGACGAAGAGATCGCAAGGATAGACAGTGCACCTGTGTTCTATGTCTGCCAATCCGCAGTGGAATAGCATGCTAGATCCATGTTCTAAAAAGGCTCTCTTCTATGAGTGAAGTGGTGTGGGGAGACCTGTGCCCAGCAGCGGGACGTTAATGGGCTGCTTACTCATGTTGCTGAGGCCGTGGTGGGCCAATGGAAAGACACCTTAAATTTTTTTAGGAATTAAGGATTTGATTCCTGGGCAGCCAATTACAAGTTCTCTTTGTAAAACTATTGTGCCTAAATAAGGAAAATATCGTGAGGAAACCTGCATGCCTGGGTATATGTAATCTGCAATCATGCATTGGAATAGCGTCCTCAGACTACGACGTTGTGAAGACCCTCTCACCTATGAGTTAAGAGGTCTGGATCCAGCAGTAGTACGTTAAAAGGGTACAGCTTACCTTACCTTAATTATGACGTCTTCAAAAAAAACGTCCAGTCGTTACCACAGTTACCTCTAAACTCTGTTGGCGCAATATACGCATCGACAAAATGTTTACTGCACCGGTTTTTATGTACATTACGCCTTTCCACTATTAGGTTACACTTTGTTTATAAATATGTTAATCACAAATACAATCGTTAATATAAACCTTTTCATTCATTTTTTTCATACTTAGACATATTTATTAAAAAATGATAGATGATTAATACTTGTTTTAGATTTGTTGTTGTTGTTGGAATAAACTAAATCAAATCTTACTAATATTTAGCGATACAAATACGCTGTCCAACGTAACATCCATTTAAATAATTTTCAATAAGGCGAATCATCAAATATCAACGCTTTCATCAATTTTAGTATAAATAATTATCAAAATAATTCATTTCGGTATTTACTTACGGAATAAAACGATTTATAAAATAATACACATTCATCAGTCTATTCCCATCGCAAGATTTGATTGCTTACATCCATTTGCATTGCATTATTCTTCAACTCATGATAGGTATATCCTTACAAAAGAGTAGCCCCTTACTATTAATCCAAGCTTTCTATTGTATGTCCATTTGTAATCATGAACTGAATAGTAAGTAGGAGTATAGTATTTGTAGACATCGATGAAGGTAAATTGCGATACAACCGATAGACGTCGACCTCTTTTTAAGAATATTTTATTAAAATTAACCGAAAACATGGGACAAAGATTTGTGAATTTTATTGTAAATAGGGAACAGTCCTGTAAAGAAAATAATTAAACGATAAATTTCGTTTTCTCAAATTTATATTATGTTAATATACAGCAAAATTACATAATACATAGGTACTCTACATCGACTATGTACTTTGTTTATTGAATCAATTCTAATTTTTTCTACGGTGTAAACACCGTAGAAAAAATTAGAATGTACAATTTAAAGAATCTAGTTTTACATACAACTGTTTTCTTTTAGAAAGATTGATGACATTCTGTTTCCAAATCTCTTTCTACATAGATACTGATATGTACGGTATGTATATGAGTACATAAGTTGCAAGGTGTACGTAAAAATAAGTACGCATTCAGCCAAACCCTATTAACAAAGGACTTATTGAAATAACGTAGCTTTGCACTGTGATAAAAAGCTATAATTCCAAACTGCTACATACTTTTGAGTATTTCTGCCAAATAACTTTAAAATCATCTGCGGGCACTACTACTTCCTTTAATCACACATACTAATATACGAAAATAAATACTATAACTATATCTACTTTGTAATACATAAAAATATTGCCCTTTTTTATATAAAAAAAAGTGCGTGAGTACAAACCTAATTTTTAAATCCTGTTTATATTTATACAAATCTAAAACTTTAGATTTCTGAGACTTAGAGGAAGGGAAAAAGGAAGATATGTTAGGAATTAAATGAATTTAAACGTTGTTAAAATATTAAGTGTCGAAAATTAATGCACACAATTTTTTTTAATCTCAAATGACGAATTGTAAATTAAAATTTCACGTGTTTTGGTTGTCAATATTAGTAATTATTGATTAAACTTGGTTTTTGAATTTAAAATTTAGGAAAGTGAATGTATGTAATATTTTTATTTTATTTTTTATGAAAAAAGTATATTGAATATTTAAATGACGAGTAGCAAATTAAAATGCCACATGGTATTTGTAAATATTAAAAGTACCTAACCTTCAAACAAATTAGCATAAAGAATGCTGCTCATCTTCGTGACGCTAATCACGCGTTTCGCAAGTAAAAATTTTACCCTCATGCGCCCAATGAAGTTTCACTTCAATAAACAATATAAAATCATACGAAAACAAAAATTCATAGCATTACGATCTTTCTTATGTGATGTTTTTCATTATATGTAAATATCTACGTAAGGTTTATTGATAAGTTGTCGATTTTAATAAATTACACTTGACTACAAAGAGCCAAAATGCCTAAAGCATCTCAGCATTTACAACACTGATTGTTTGAAGACACATGTTAATTTAAACATATCACAATGGAATAACTGTTAAACCTAGAGCTATTTGGTTTACCCAATTGGTTAGCTTTATAATCTCGCGAGACACAATTGTTAAAGAATAAATGTGCGTGCGTACAAAGTACACATGTCAAAAGTGAAACTTCTTTAGCAAACTAATTTTTAACTCCTGTTTATATTTATGCAAATCTAAAACTTTAGATTTCGGGAGGATATGGTAGGAATTTGTCATTAAAATATTTAGTGTCGAAAATTAATATAAATAATTTACTGAAATCTCATGTGATTTTTGTCAAATATTGACCACCTAACCTTCAATTCGAATTAGCATAAAAAAACGTTGCACATCTTCGTGACTCATATCACGCGTTTTATCTGTAAAAAATTTATCCTTATGCGCCCAAAGAAGTTTCACTTCAAAAAACACCTGTTGTGTTATTGTGTCTTTGGAAGTAATATAACATTTACAAGTATAGACAAACAGATACAAATGGAGGTTTTAAAATTAACTTAATGTTTAACTTTGAGATGGGGACGATAAAATCCCTTTCTGTTCCTCTACACAAGTCACTCTGCACTGCTGCTGTCTGCTGCTGTCTCCTTCTGCCGATAAACCTCTATTGTGTCGCCTTCTTCCATTTCCAATGAGATAGGAGTGTCATTTTCGTTGATAAGTTGGCCATCAAATCTGAATTTAACAACTTGCTTGGAAAGCCCAGCTCGTTCACAATATGCGTTCATCAATTTTCTTAGGGGTGTGTGTTTCTTCATTTTAAATTGCACGACAGCGTTATCTTGCCCTACGACTTTGAAATTAATGTGTTCACTTTTTTCCTTTTTTTCATCAGACATCTTGGGATTATTTATTTATTACTTTCTATGATCACTTATAACAAATAGCTTGCTAAATTCCTCACGAATTTTACAAACTTTACACTAAAGCAGGTTTGTGATCCGAAGGTCTGGTAATGGCGTCTCCAGGGTTAGTACTGGGAGATATTAATCAATATTTCAAACAATATAGATACACGTACGGGATATATCGCTTCAAACTGATATTATCGAATCATTTAGTATCGTATGTAATATCGATATATTACATCCGATATACGAAATATCGTGTCACATTCCATTTTTTCATTATATCTTCTTATTCTTTTAAATCTGCAACATTGTCAATTTGAATAAAAATAAATCGAAAAGCCCTAGCTTATTGAAAACTAGCTTTTGTAATAAGGAAATTTTGTAATCTGTGGTGTCTATGGTCATTTGTCTTGGTCTGTGGTCATTGGTTACGTTCAGTGCAATATAACCTATAAATAAAAGTTATTATTGTTGTTTGGAGTTATGGCTTTTTAAATAAAAGTTTTCTATTTTGTTTAATACAGTTTACGAAATATAAAAACCTTTAAGTATATATATATATATATATATATATATAGAGCTCATATAAATTTTATAGAAGAAGCAAGTTGTGATGATTATTGTCTGTTTTGTTTGTTACAGTTTACGATTCATACAGTAAGTAGAATGTGTTTTTAATGAAAGTCCTTTCAATTGTTATAATTGAATAGTATAAAACGGTAAATAGTGGAATGCCTCAGTATTTATGAGTGTAAATCGACACGAATACTGTAAAAAATGTTTTAATTCAATAAACTTGAAAATATTCAAATTCATACTTGTTGGTATTTGTATCAAATTGTCCAAAATTTACTTTTAAGTAAATAGTCAGTGGCCATTTTTTTGGTTTTCAAGAGTTAGGTATGGGCGATTATATTTATTTCGATAGATTTGTTTTTATTTCATTAATTTTTAGTACAGAATTTTTCTGACGCAGTTCTTTTTATTTTCAGAAATTAGAAATTCTTTCAATATGGTACTTACTAAAAAAGTATTGTTTGGAAATACCATGAAATAAATGATGAGTAAACTCTAAGATGCAAGTTATGTCAAAAAAATGTTAAAATGGCTGGCAATACCTCTAATGCGATGGCACATATCAAAAATATTCATAAGGCTGTCTACTTGGAAGTTTTCAAAAGTATCAATTGTGCTGGTGCTGTTACAAAAGATTTAAATTCAGATTTATCCAACCCAATCCCTATTACTTCAAAACAAGATAGTCACAGGATATCACAATCTACTGTAATCATCAACTGTTGCCTTCAACTTCTATGTTGTTGCCAAAGAATAGTAGCAAGATAAGTACAAACAATTCTCAAACTGATCAAAAGATGGATTATGGTAAGGAATTGCCCAGAGATCAATTGAAAGTAATTCTGGAGAATTATATGTGCATATATTCTACTGGTGACTAATAAAACTAAAAGAACTAACAATGACATAATGTTCATGACTGAAGTGAACAAGTGACCTTTTTCATTAGTTAAAAATGAAGGTTTCAAGAATATTCTGAAAGTTAAGGCATGCCAATTACAAGATTCCTAGCAGAACTTCTGTGACATACTGATTAGATGAAATTATGACACATTACCAGCAGTTATGAAAAATAAATTATAGCATATAGATGATCTTACCCTGATAAGTGACATTTGGTCAGTTCTACAAATGAGAAATTATGTAGGTGTAACTGCTTATTTTGGCATCAGAATTGAATTTCATTCTGTGAATTTAAGTGTGTACCACTTAAACAAAACTTCCTAATATACTTCCTAATATATTGCACGAATGCTCACTAAAACATGTTAAAAGTGGGAATTTAATACTGATAAAGTCACAGCAGTAGTAACTGATAATGTTTCAAATATGGTGAAGGCTGTTCAAATTGTATTTGGAAAAAAGAAAGCAAATCCCTCGTGCATACACTTAATTTAATAGCTCAACATATTTTTTGAGAATTCTAGAATTACAGCAAGAATTAACAAAAGTAAAAAAAATTAAAAGTGTATGCCTACAAAGTACACATGTCAGAAGAGAAAATTCTTCAGCAAATATAATTTTTGTCTTGTTTATATTTATACAAATCTAAAACTTTAGATTTCTGAGACTTAGAGGGAGGGAAAAAGGAATGTATTAGTCAATTGTCAATGTAAAAGTTTAATTTTCATTAGAAATGTTGAAAATTAGTACAAATAATTTATTGAAATCTCCAATAACACATGTGGGTATGGTAGAAAAGGAAAAGTTGCTATTCTTTACTCATAGATGCTAAACATGGCTTTTAGTCATATGGTCTTGGATTCTTTTTTGTATGATTTATAAATAAAGTTAATTTTGTTCCTTCTCTCTTAAGTGTGTTTACTAATAATTAACGTGATCTGTTTAATATTATAAACTAGTTAAATTCAAGTCATTACTTAAGATTTTATTTAGTATCAATATAACACTACAAGATATTGTATCGAAAAAATCGATTTTTTTACATGAACATCCAGGGGGGTAAAAACCAATTCTAGTGAAATAGAGTATGGGAAGCAATGACTTCTTTGTGGAGTCCTAGATAGAGCTAATATACACAGATTAGGGATGTCAATATTATGATTTACTCAATATTGACATGCAATTACAGGTATCATGTATTGACAACAAAACATCAATGTTTTCGGTAACAACTGTTTGTTCTATATATAAAATGGGTTTATTGTTCCTTTATACTCGAAATAACTCTGTAAAAGGCTAATGCATATTTGAAATGTATAATTTATAAACGGGGACCAATGGGAGTTGCGAATGTAGTGACATTAACATTGTCTGTTTGTAGCAATCCAGGTGACTTTTTAAACATTTTTCTTAAAATTATGTAGGTGCAAACCAAAAAGTGGTTCGGGTATCTTATAAAAAATGCGAATGCTCAACCCGTCAAATGATTTCTGAACCTTCTTCACCCTATAATACGGCATTACGAGTTTTGTTTTTATTTCTTGTATTAAATAAGTGTATTCACTCTTTTTGCTATATTAGTGATTATTTAAGCGACAAAGATGTTTGGACAGTTGCACATTAAACCTAAATTGCAAAAAATCAAAAGTCTCAATTCTCAATTCTCATTGGTCCCTGTTTCTAAAATATACATTTCAAAGATGCATTGGCCTTTTACAGAGCTATTTCGAATATAAAGACACAATAAACCCTTTTTATATATAGCACAAACAGTTCTATTTGTTACAGAAAACATCGATATTTTGTTGTCGATATATGTAGATATCTTTAGTTGGATGTAAATATCGATTTTATCCTAACGTCTACATCCCTAATCTGTTTTTATTACCTCCAACTAGGACGCCTCAAAGAAGTACTATAAGCCCTGTGAAGATGTCACTACTTTCCATACTTTATTTTTGTTTAATTGCTTGCATGAGAGTTTTGCTCCCCTGGTATTATCTATAGCATCTCGATGAAGGGCGAATAAGGTTATAAAATCCATTTAACGTTTTCAAATGAATTAAAACTTCTTTAGGTATTAAATGTTATTAATTACAATAAAATATTCTATATACTCATACTAAAAAATATTTTCATAATACTACGTCATAAGTACAATTTTTTCATTTTACCGTCGCATAGACTAATTATAACACTATAAATATTTATTTTACCACGGATGTATATTCGCATCTTGGTGATATGCAAAATTTTTTTTTTTTTCAAAAATTTAATAACGATACTTAATAGGATGAGATTTGTTTATTGTTAATTCCTATTTCATGAATTCAGATTAAAATAATGATTAACAACAAGACTAACTATGTTTATTACAATATAGATTATAATAATTTTAGTGCACTATATGAAAATATAATGAACATTGATATGTCAAATTTATATAGTATACAAGATATAAATGAAGCAGTATACATATTTTATTGCGAAATAAATAAATGTTTGAACAGAAGTGTGCCACTAAAAAAGATGAGATTTGCAATAGTTAATATACATACCCAAAATGATTTACATCTGAAATAATTAATAATACATACATAGCATTACGCCTCATTCCCATAGGGGTAGGCAGAGACCATGTCCTTCCACTTACCACGATCCTTGCATATTTCCTTCGCTTCTTTCATTCTCATTAAACCTTTTATACAAGTTCGTCGGTTTAGAGTGCTCTTGATCTGGCCCTTATTTAATATGTCCTGAATTTCGCCTAGGAACGTTCGCCTTGGTCTTCCCCTTCCAACTTTCGCATTCACTCTTTGACTTATAAATCCTTTTTGTCAGTCTCCTTCCATATCCTGTCCGATTATCCTTTTCAGCAGCAGCAAATGTTGCTCTAAGTTAGGTCCGAGCCTCGCAGGAGGCGCCCTTAGAGCAACGTTTCCCCCATGACGCAGCAGAGCCCTTCTACCGGCCCACCCCTCGGTAGAGCTTCTGCGCTCGCCACCCCTCTCGGTTATGCTGTCAAAGCCAGTAGGGCTAACAGCAACTACACACTTCGAAAAAAAAAATCTTCCATTCTTTCTCTCTACGTGCCCTAACTATCTAAGCATACCTTTCTCAATTTTAGTCACTATGTCTTCTTTTATACCACAACGTTTTCTTATCACACTATTTCTTACTTTATCACTCAATTTCTATCCACTCATACTTCTCAACGCTCTCATCTCTACCGCATTTATTTTACTTATGTGATTCTTCTGCCACACCCAACTTTCACTACATAAGTTGGTACCAACACTCCTGCATGCACAGCCAGACTGGCCCTTTGAGGCCCTATGACCCTGGCTATTCATAAAGGCGTGCAGAGCATCATTTGCTATATTCCCTACATTCACTCTCCCTTCCATATCACTTTCACATGTTCCATCTTTTGTAAATTTAGATCCCAAGTATTCACAAACTTTCACCTCTTCCACTTTTCCCCATCTACCAAAATAATAACATTCATGTCTTTCAAAAAGCATAACTTTCGTTTTGTTTACATTCACTTTCATTCCTTTCCTTTTCAAAGTTTCATAATATTTACCATCTCCTGTAGCTCATTAGCGGATGATGCAAGTATTACTTAATCATCAGCGTAGAGTAAACATTTGATGAGTAATTCATTCGTTCTTAACCCATACATACTTTCCTTTAAATCTGTCAAACAGTTATCCACGAATAGGTTGAACAGCCATGGTGACGCAACACATCCCTGTCGAACACCTCTTTCGATAGGACACCACTCCGTTTATTCTGACATAAGCACTAGAACCCTCATAGAGAGGCTTCAATGCTTGAATCAGATTACCGCGAACCCCATACGTATATAACGTTGACCAAGGCTCATTCCTCACCACTCGATCATAGGCCTTTTCATTAATAATATACAACATAAATATTATCATTTTAAAAAATAAAAAAGAAGGTAAAGATTGCAATATAGACTTATTTAAATATTATAAGGAAGATGTAAAATATTTAATAAAGCAGGAATACACACAAAAAGACACCCAAAAAAATATTTTGAGATTGGAAGACCCGAATAATTTCTGGAACCTTGTTAGGGATTTCACAAAAACTAAACAATAGCCTAGAGAATACGTAGTTGACGACAAAACTGTGCAATCACATGACGACTCAATGCTTTCGCGGGATATTTTAGGTCTGTCTTTCATAAAGATATTCCAAAGTTAGACCCTGTTACAGCACTACAAGAATCCAATGATAACTTAGATTTTAGCATTTCAATAGATTAGATATCCCTCTCTGACATACAAGCAGCAGTAAAAAGATTAAAATCACAATCTGCCGCTGGACCTGATGCAATATCACCATTTATTGTAAAAGATTGTGTAGCATTTCTGCAAGGGCCTTTATTATATTTATTTAGAAAGTCACTTCAGCAATGAGTATATCCCCTAAAATGGAAAATATCAAGAGTGACCCCAATACTGAAAGATGGAATTACATCAACGATTTCCCAGCACAGACCAGTGGCAATACTATCATGCTCTGTAAAAGTATTCGAATCAATGTTAAATAATGAAATATTTAGTCAAATAAATAGAGGTTTAAATGATTCACAACATAGGTTTCGATCAGCCAGGTCAACGAACATGAATCATATTAACATAATAGAGACAGTAGTTTATGAAATAGATAATGGACGACAAGTAGATGTACTTTATTTTGATTTTAAAAAAGCGTTTGACTTAGTAGATAATGACATACTCCTTAGAAAATTTGCAGAGATGGGATTTGACTTCAAATTATTGTTTTTTTGCAAACTACTTAAGAGATCGCTGTCATTATGTTAAGATCGGCAAATACTAGTCGAATACGTGTTTAACAAGTCCGGTGTTAATCAGGGAAGATCCTACACAATTTCTAGTTATGATAAATGTTATAAAAACATCTAATTGTCTATTATTGTGGAGAAAGAGTTTACTACAAAATGTTACGATTTTAAAGTGTAGTAGTGTGCGATAAATTGCCATATTCTTTTCCGTATATATGCCTACAGACACACGGCAGAATAGTAATCATGAAGATAACATATATAATAACAGTTTAATTATTTTTACGGACTGCTTGAGTGAGATTGCCGCTATAACGGAAAGTGAAAATGTTCAATCTGTGTTCATACTTGGCGATTTTAACGCCCACCCTGGTGAACCTTTCGCAAAGGAGCTGCAAAGTTTTTGTTGTGAGCAAGCGTGGTCTTGTGTTGACTTAGACCTGCTACCAGCGGACACGTATACTTTCGTGAGTTATGCGCATGGCTGTTGTCGTTGGCTCGACCACTGCGTAGTGACCGAGGCAGCGAGACAATCCATAACCGGTGCTCGTGTGCTTTATGACACCTATAGCTCCGATCACTTTCCGCTTCTGCTCGAATGTAATTTAAAGTTGTTAAAGCCCACAATCACAATTTCCAATAATTGTATAAATAAAATAATTCGGGGTGAGCGAAGAGGTTAGCAGATTAGAATATATGGTAGTTTTTGCAGCTCATTTCTAAAGGATATAGATTTTCGAGTAGAATTTGCCGAGTGTGCTAATAATGTATGTTACGAGAAAGAGCACAAGATCCTTTTAGATGCTATGTATGACAAAATTATTAGCATTCTAAGCGAGGCTGCCATCTGTAGCTTTGAGAGCAAATCTGTTAAAAAAGGAAAATACATCACGGGTTGGAATAAACACGTTCGCGACTCTCACGCGAAAGCTCGGCTTTATTTTCGAACATGGCATCTTTGTGAAAAACCTATTAGCGGCCCAATCTATAACGACATGAAAAATTCTAGAAAACTGTTTAAAAGTAGATTAAAATGGTGTTTAAACAATGAAACTCAAATTAAAATGAACATCATAGCTGACCATCACGCAAATAATTTTTTTTTCTAAATTCTGGAAGGCAACTAATCAGCTCAATCACAAGCCGAGCCTTCCCGTGAGTGTGGAGGGGCTATGCGAGCCTTGTGAAATTGCAAATGCTTTTCAACGACATTTCGGGGTGTAGTCTCCACTCTCCCATCAGGTGCGAGTTGACGATGATGGGGCTGTCGTGGACAGAGAATTGACTGTTAATTTTACAGCTCAAGAAGTCGCCTCTGTAATAAAAGGTATGGTTAGAGGAAAGTCACCTGGTCACGACAGCCTTAGCATTGAACACTTGCAACATGATGGGTTACACGTATCGAGAGTACTTTCAATGTTCCTTACGCTCTGTGTTGGTCATTCATATCTACCCAATAAGATGATGCAAACCTTGGTCGTGCCGATTGTCAAAAATAGGACTGGAGATCTGTCTAGCTTATCAAATTACAGACCAATTTCCCTCGCGACAGTGATAGCCAAGGTATTGGACAGTTTGCTTGACCAGCGCTTAGCTAAGCATATCAAATTGAACGATGCTCAGTTCGGCTTCAGGCAGGGCTTATCGACTTATTCAAGCTTATCATGGATATGTTTCTTCTCTACTCCGATATGGCATATTTATATGGGGAAATTCTAGAAATATTAATAAGGTGTTTATAGCTCAAAAACGATGTATTAGAAGTATCTGCGATGTAAGTCCAATAACTTCCTGTAGACCTCTTTTTAAAGAATTAAATGTGTTAACTGTACCTTCCCTATACATTTATGAAGTGTGTTTGTATGTAAAAACACATTTAGACCAGTTTGAAAAACGATATGATGGGACACAATTTAAGCGATTTAGATTTCAAAATCATTTAGTTAGACCCAGTACAAGAACACAGCTTTATGATAGGAACTGTCACGTCATGTCTGTTAAAATTTATAATAAATTACCTAACCCTCTTAAAGACATAAATAATATTAATATATATAAACATAAATTGAAAAAATGGCTAATATCTAAATGTTATTACTGTATTAAGGACTACTTTAATGAAAGTCAAAATAAATAAAATAATTCATACGAGACGCAGTTTTTAAGCTCACTCATACTGTTTTGATACGTTTTCATATAAAACTGTAATATTATTTATTAATGTGAATATTATTTTTAAAATGTAAATACCTGCCATAAGGATGAAGCAATTATTTTAAAATAATATTATTTTGTCCTATTATAGATGTTGCACGCCATTGTATGGTAGATTGTGTGTTGTACACTTGATCTTGCAATAAATATATTTGATTTGATTTGATTTGACTGAGAGTGCTATCATGTGCCTCAAGCAGACAGTGCATTACTACACATCAAGGAAAACACCGGTGTACGCATCTTTCCTTGATTTGACAAAGGCATTCGACCTTGTTGCATATCCAGTACTGTGGAAGAAGCTGAGGGAGGATACTGATGTGCCTGGTGAAGTGGTCTCCTTGTTCGAGTATTGGTACGGTCATCAGTGTAACCGTGTGCGCTGGGCTGGAAGTTTCTCGGACGAGTACATGTTGCGATGTGGGGTGAGACAGGGTGGCCTGAGCTCACCCAGGCTTTTCAACATGTACATGAATAAACTGCTCGATGAACTCGGCAATACACATACCGAATGCCATGTCGGAGGAATATGCATTAACAATATAAGTTATGCCGATGATATGGTATTGCTGAGTCCATCGGTTGGTGCCCTGAGACGACTGCTCGGCGTATGTGAGACATATACGAGTACGTCGACTCATGGGTTGAGGTACAACGTAAATAAAAGTGAATTCGTGATCTTTAAAGGCCAAAACAAAGTGTCAAAAATGTACCGAGTATAACACTCAACGGTACTGCGCTCAAAAGGGTCTCACATTTCAAGTACCTGGGCCACTGGGTCGACGAGTCTCAAAGACAACGAGGACTTAGAAAGGGATCGGAGGGCGCTATCTGTCCGTTGCAATATGTTGGCTCGACGGTTTGCGAGGTGTACTACTGAAGTAAAATTAGTCTTTTTAAAGCTCATTGCCAGTCATTCTACACCTACAGCCTGTGGGCTACATATACAAAGCGGGCATATGGCGCTGCGCGTCCAATACAATAACGCGTTCAGGGTGGTGATGGGGTTGCCGTGGCGTTGTAGTGCATCTGGTATGTTCTGTGAGGCGCAGGTGGACGGCTTCGGCGCCATTATGCGTAAACGTTGCGCGTCCATGATGCAGCGCACGCGCGACAGCCCTAACGCCATGTTGTGGGCCTTGTTGGATCTTCGGCACTCCTATATATGGAAGCGCTGGACATGTATCGAACAAGGAGATCTGACTGGCTTCCCCGCTGTATTGAATATAATGTATGTATATTTACAATTTTAATTGTTTAATTGTATCTTTAGTTTAATTGTTATATGTTTAATACTAACATAGTAGTAAGATAACTGTTACTTACACTATATGGACAAAATAGTCCGAAATAAATTATTATTTTCAGATGATTTTAAAGTTTTCATACAAATAGATGTTGATGCTGTAACTGAGTGGGCAGATCTAAATACATTAGCATTAAATAATGAGAAATGTAAAGTAATAACATTTACAAGATTCAAAACACCTACAATAAATTTCAAAATTTTTCCGACGTATTATAAATTAGGTTATGCTAGAATATGAAGTTGCAAAACTCTTGTATTCATAACTGGTTTTTTTATTGTAAGATATAAGATTCTCTCTTAAAATATAATCATTTTAAAGCTTCCGTAGGGAGAATCTGCGCGTATCTTACACTATGCCTTAGCGGAAGCTAACTTAGCCTATAGCGGAAAGCCATTAAATAAAGAAAATAGAACATTGCCATACGTACTAATTGTTTATTTAGTCTGTGGTAGTATCCCTACGTAGTCTGTGAGATTACCTACACGGGTAGTATAGACATTTTGACAGCTAGCGGAAACAGTACAGCACACTAGCACAATTATTATACAGTATCTCTATCTATTCTCTACCTACTGTAGTTGGTACAGTCAACAGAGTGGTAGGGTCGTTGTTAAACGCCAGCGTGGTGTACGTCAACTAAAAAAGTTAAATGACGTTATAGTAAAAAAATATACACATTCGATTTTATAAATTTGTGCAATAATGAATCTCTTATATGTGAAAGCGAAGATGTTTTTTTTGAGCCTGCTGTTAATATGTACAACTTCATTTACTGTCGTCACATCAGGTAAGAATAAAATTCCCCATAATGAAACAAGTCTTTGTGATATAGTTGACTCGACATCGATGACGTAAATAATAAAAGAATAACAATGGCTTTTTAACAATTTCCAGGAAAATCTCTTCGTTATTTTCTGGAATAATTGTGAGTGCAAAGTAAAACAAAATGTTAATTAATGAATAATTGTTAAGACAAATCTTGTTATATTGCCATTTATTTCCATTTGATTTTTTATTACTGAACTAGTAATAATTATTTTTAAACAAAGTTGATTATTATTTAATATTGTTACTAGTTTGCTGCTGCATTGAATACATTTTATAATATATAAAAACTGTTATGTAATTTAATTTTCAAAATATCAAGTTTAATTGATTAAGAGATGGTATCTATTGAAGTACTGTTCACAAATTGTGTATATTCAATATAGTATATATATAGTATATATATGTATAATATATATATATATAGATATAATATATATATATAATATATATATATATATATATATATATATATATTATATATGTATATTATATTGAATATACCCAATATATATGTATATTTACATCATTTAACTGAACTCAAATATTTCATCAAATTTTTATTAAAAAAGTAAAACCAACATTTTTTAATACTTCATGGGAAAGTTGCTTGTCCTTACCATACATTAATATTGCACGTTGTCTAAAAACGTTAATGTACAAACCTACTTACCAAAATCATAAGGAAGTTAAAAATCATAATCCTGATTCTATATAACATTAACCGTTGGTACCAAATATTCTGTTGAATACCTAATTTATACTGTTCTATCCATTTTATATTTATATGGAAGATGATGACTACCAATTTGATTCCTTTTGCTATATAGCATATTACTATATGTCTGAAACTAGGTAGGTGAGATAACAGAGAACAGTTGGTATTATACAAAAATAAATGTTCTTAATACAAATATTTTGATAATTGATTTCTGAGCTTTAAAACTTAAAATTTAGTATGCTTGGGCTAGACAAAGTCACTTTTGAAGATTGCCTAATGCTTAAAAATGTATGGAAATGGTGTTTCATATTGAAACATCATCCCCTCACATTTATAAGCATTAGCAATCTTCGAAAGTTATGTTGTCAATGGGCCTTGTTTTATTTTCTTTTCACGTGTTAAAATTATGCATATCATTATGAAAATGTATATTATTAGAAATAAATTAAAAATTTAAATGGATTAAATGGATTTCTCACTAATAAATATTCAGCTGGCATCATATTTTTAATTTATCAGCAAAGATGTACAGTTAAACAAAGATATTTGTGTTCTGTTATAATGCTGTGTATAAACCATAAGAGGTATATCACATATTACCAGATTAGTGCTCTTCAATCTTAGACTGTAGAATCACTTACCATCAGGTGAGATCTCAGTTAAGCACTAACCTGTCAGAAATTTGAAATAGAAGATAAATCAGATTGTTTAATCTGTGCTTATTGTAACTCCCAACAAATTTACCAGGTACATTCACTTGAAAACATATTTCAAGTTTAGCATATAGTATATTTACATACTGTACAAGTAGTACAGTCAATAGTGTGGTGGGATTGTTGGTAAGCACCAGTGTGCATTACCTCAACTACACCAAATCTTGTCCTTGTAATTTGTGATAAGTCCCGGCTCTCTAAGCCCAGATAAATTGTAACACGATCATCTTTAGGTATTGGTACTGTTTTGGGGTTTATCCAGGCCTGTGTGAAAAATCCAAATTAAGTTAAATGATGTTGTGAAAAAATATACACCCTGGATTTTGTAACTCTGTGCAATAATAATAATTATTTACATAGATCATATTAATTATGAAAGTTTTACCTTAACAGTCAATTTTTTTATTGTTAAGGAAAACCCACAATAAATTTATAAGTGCAATCAATATCATATTTGAACTATTGACGATAGAACAAAAAATATTCTACAGTATTATAGAATGTATTTATTTTCAAAAAAAGGAGGTTATCAATTTGTCTGTATTTTTTTGTTTCTTATCTTATAACTTTCGACTGCATGAACCGATCTTGATGATGATTTTTATATGAAAGGTTGTGCTTGTCGTAGGGTCCCACTTTTTTAAATCCTGTGTTCTGATGATGGCATCTATGAGAAAATCGGAGAAGTGTTAATAAATTTGCATTAAGCATGTCCGCGACAAATGGACGAATAACTCAAGATCACGCCAACCGAAATCGATGATTCTTTTTTTATTGGAAAGGATTTACTTCAAGGGTTATTTGATGATAGTTTGGTTAGGTTCTGATCGTGGAACCCTGACAAATTAACGGAACTCTTCAATTCTTATGAGCAAATTAACGATACTCGGCATAATCTTTTATAAGCTCTCCGGATATACTTTATAAGATCTACCTTAAAACCTCTAGAAATTGCCCAAAGAGCAATATTAAAAGTTGCTACATTTCGTCCAAAACTTTTTTCGACCAGGCTCCTTTACAAAACCTGTGAAGTCCTTACTGTACGACAACTATTTATTCTGCATATTATCCTTCATCAACACAAAAACACCTTATTCTGCTTCATCAAATTCCCCGAAGAATAAAGTTTGCACGCTAAATAGGGTCAAACTGACTTTTACGAAACGATTTTTTTATGCTAGGGTCCCCTTCTGTACAACAAAATTAATTCTTTTATATATAATTATAAACTTACAATAAACCAATTCAAAAAAACCGTAACTACATTTTTGATGGATAAGTCATATGAAGAAACGGAATATTTTATTGAATACTAAAAAAAACAATTATACATAAACACACATGTACTTACACTTTAATACATGCACATGCACCCTTACATTAATAGACAGTTTATTACTATACTCGCGTATAATGAATATACGTACTAATAATATAGAATTCTTATATTTCCTACTACCATTATTTTATATTGCACATTGTATGTCATCTCGTATTGTAAAGCAATATATAGTAATTATAGTGTGGAAAGGAGCCAGTCATCCTTAACACGTATTATTGAATAACCTAGCTAGTATGGTTGCCTGCTGAATCCAACAGTTATTTTAAGCAAAAAATATATAGGTTATATTTATATTTCATGAGCAATAAAGAGTATTATGTCAGTAGTCTTATTGTGAAGTAGTTATAAGATCATTGTAAAATTCTGATAGTTTGATAAATAAATAAAAAAAAAATGTTTGAGTCACCTAACGTATCGTCGTTATGGTCAAGTGATTGTCGTAGTCAACTATGATGATCAATGGAACTCCTCAACGGCTTACAGTAAGGGGGTGCGATTTATGGCAGAATATATAACTTTCTGTAATCAAATGGCAATGCCCTTACGTTTGTTGCAGCATTGCAATATTATAAGGTGTATTACGTGTGAAGCGGTGGTAGCCGATTCTGGGGGGGGGGGGGGGNGGGGGGGGGGGGGGAACTTTAGCTATTAGTGATATGATTACCATATAAAAGACTGTCGATAGCGGGGTGGCAAAACAGCCGACCTGTAACGTATAAGTTTGCGGGTTCGATCCCGTGTCCGGTGGTACAAAAGTAAACTTCACTTTGTAAAGTTGTTTCATTTAAGCAGTGCTGTCTCGTAAGCAACGCGTATTATAGGTATATGAAATAAAGTTGTTAATGTACTTCAGATTCACTAAAAATCATAAAATAAATAAAAATTTTAACAAAAAAAAAACCGTCTTCATAACTAACTGTTTCAAATATATTAATATGCTCTAAAGAGTCAAAAAGAATCGTGTATTATTTTTTAAAGTTCTTCGTATTCTTATACTTGGAGTCGGTGTCAGCCAAGGTACCTACATATACAGCTATAGGTGTGAGCGGTGCCTGAGCTACCAAGTAGACCTGCGGGATACCTACCTTGGACGACGCCCACTCCGAATATAAGAATATGAAGAACTCTAAAAAATAATACCCAATTAATTTTTACTTTTTAGAGTTTATTAATATATTTGGAACAGTTTGGGAGGCGGTTTTTGGTAATTTTTTTATTTATTATAGCAAATCCACCATGACACACCACTGTGGATAAGTAAGCATAGTACACGCTAAGGTAAGTAACAGCCCATTAACGTCCTACTGCTGGACACTGACTTTCGCACTCATAGGATAGATGGTATTTTATAGCATCAACTGAACTGTTAGTGATTCTGTCTGGAAATTTAAATTTTCTTTTATTGCTGGCAGATTAGAACTTGATTGTAATCTCACCTGACAGCAAGTGATAATAAAGCCTAAGAGGGATGTAACTAGTCACGGCGGAAGCCGCATAGTCTAGACTCAAAATTGGAATATGCAAT
Organism: Elymnias hypermnestra; assembly: GCA_015832385.1. NCBI lineage: Eukaryota > Metazoa > Arthropoda > Insecta > Lepidoptera > Nymphalidae > Elymnias > Elymnias hypermnestra. The sequence goes on from JACTOM010000921.1 coordinate 361,694, forward strand.
TTAGAAAAACCTGCCCTGCCGGAAATCAACCCCAGGGAATCTGCTAGCGAATCGAAGTACATAGGTTCATTGTGCCAACGATGCCGAAATATTAAACAAGCTGGCAAATTTTGTTTATCTATTACGCTTGCTACAAATACGCCACTATTATAAGGTATATATTGTATTTGAAATATTTTTACTACAAGATATCATTGAGGCGGTCTCGTTAAGTTATAATTAGTTTTAATTGAGCTAGTATTTTTTTATTGAGTAACACTGGCAATTTAATATTGTACTATTGGGTTCTTACATATGAAATTAGCGTTTTGTCGTGACCACTTTGATCTGAAATATCTCCTATTTGGTTAAGAAGTCCAAATTCAAATTTATAAATTCATTTTGCTGGTATATTTGAATTTTGAACACCGACATTCATTTATTTTTTCCGCTTAATTTTTTTCTTTGGCGTCGCTTACTGCCGCACAATGGAAAACATGAAATATTGGTATATTTACGAGTACAAGTTCTACCAGCACAATCAGCTCGAAGGATTAATGCGCTGGTGTCGCAAAAAAAGACGTACGATTCGGGTTTCAACGTTTTCGTTCTGGACATTACGAGCCAATTCCGTGGAAGGCTGGAGACCAAAGTGGAAAACTAAGAATTAAAGGCTACTGCGGAAGCGGATCCATCACAAAGCATTTCAGAGATAGCTGCAAGCTTCGGGGTAAGTGACAAAACTGTATTAATCTAATTGAAGCAAATCGGGAAAGTAAAAAAAAAGAACGATGGATACCTTATGAGTTGAGTGAATCGAACTTGCAGACGCGCGTCGACTGCTGTGTTACATTGCTCAACCGACGCAATAATGAAGGGATTTTAAATCGGAGTCATTATTTGGGCTGAAAAATGGATATTTTACGATAATTGGAAGCCCTCGTCGCAATGGTGTCGCAAACCCTGAAGACCCAGCCAAATCCTGCCCTGAACGAAAACTGACTCAGAAAAAGTTACTTGTGCGTTAGATGGACTAGCGCCAGTGTCGTTCACTACACTTTTCTAAGATCTGGCCAAACGATTACGGCTAAACAACCAATATTGGTCAATTGCTCTTGGCCACTGCTGCTTCACGACAAGGCAAGACCATACACCGCACAACAACCAACCACTAAGTTAGATAAGCTGCAGTTGAAATGTCTGCGACATCCACCATACTCTCCGGACCTTGCTCCAACAGAGGACCATTTTTTGCGGAATTTGGACAACTTCTTACAAAGATAAACATTCAACTCCGATGCGAAAGTCCAAACGGTCTTCAAAAAGTTTATTGATACTCGACCCTATAGTTTTTTTTCAGTAAAGGGATCAATAAACTACCCATGAGACGGTCAAAGTGCATAAATAAGAACGGTGTATAATTTAATTAAATATATTTTCCAAAAAAAATTACTTCATATTTCTCCCCTACAAAACACCAATTTCATATGTAAGGACCTAATATTTTCATGTAAATGTTTATTTAGAATACAGTACTCTTACATTAAACAGTTTCTTCCTGTCATTCCAATTAAAACTAATCTTCATGACGTAAAGCTTAATTTAAACAATAGTTATTGTTAGAGTACGGTCATACGGTCAATAACCATTGTTGTTGAATGGTTTTAATAATACCAGCTCAATTTAACCTCACTTCAATAAAACTTTCACTGCATCCACCTAATTATATGAGAATTCGTTTGAACACATATCGAGTGGTGTATTTATTTCAAAATAGTTTTAAAATAAATAAAAAACTTGTATGTGTTTGGTAAAAAATAACATCCCAGAGCGATTGTTTGGTTCCTTTAATAAGAAATATCAAACCGGGGTTCAGAATTTTTCATATCTTAGGATGTATCCATGGAAGATCTCTGGTTGAGAGAAATTTCATCTTGGGCAAGAAAATGGCCTCTGTAAATCTCACGCAATTTTTACTTCTCAAATAACTTCGTTCAAATAATCTGTGGCCTGAATTTAGGTAATATTTTTATTATCACATTTTTATATAATTGTGTTTTTAGACAATATCACAATAACAAAGTTGTAGTAGCAACTGTTTATGTTTAATGTTTTAATATATGCAACACGTAGAAACATTCATAAAATATTCAATTTAAAAACGTGTATTTTAAGATTAAGAAGTTATCAAAATCACCTTATCTAATTAATAGACGCCCGTTTAGCAACTCTACATTTAACCCTTCTTCATTTTTCCCGGATTATCTTCAGAGTTAGTGTAAGAGAGCTATTTAAATAGAGATAATGCAACTATGTTTATGTATATATTTTATGCATTATAAGAGTTGCAAAGTTATGCCTTTATGAGAATATATTTATTCCATTAACTGTAAAATACTAACAACAGTCTATGACAAAAATACTGCTGTATAACCTGAGCGCTTGAGGAAAACATTTTTTCCTTAAGTAAGCATAGGTCTAGTTATTTTGGCTACTTTTCAAAAGTATAAGAATTTTAGTTGCTATTATGAATACGTATATATATCTATATATATAAAGGGTGAGCTAATAGTAGAAATTGATTAAAACAGGACTTATAATTTGAAAGGTAAATGACCCGCACGACACTGCTTTTTATTTATATCTATTGTATAAACATGTAAAAAGCTGCTTCAAACCAGTCCCGAGATCAATCGTCATATGTAATATTTTGAAGTTTGCATATTTAGTTTCTGTTTTCCAACTAATTGACAAAATGTATTTTCACAATATTTGAAATCCTCATAAATATTCATATCTACTATTTCTTAATAAAAACAAAATTATGAGAGTCTTATCAAGGTATTTAATTTTATTTTATTAGCGTATGTTCTTTACGTGTAACGTTGTCTATTCGCTGCTTGTTTATTGTTAGAACCATTGAACAAACTTTGATAATATTTTCAAGTAAATAAAAGTCTGCAGAAGTAAGTTACGATTGTAATTCGTAACTGATTTTAAGGGAACTTATTTTTACAAATACAAAATCAATATATATTAGTCCGGGATCTATGGTACATTTTTGCACTTGATTACTATCAAGCTAATTTTCCGTAATTTGAAATCCAAAGAAATCGGCTCTCTGACATTTTAGAGGTCTGAATGTGTGATATCTCTAATTTTTCAATATCCTTCTGATGCTATATATGATTCACGTATATATATGATTCCGTTATTGGAAAGCAGATTTCGAATCTGCTTCCCAATAACGGAAAATCATTGTTTTAACGAGCGTTCTGTTGTCAATCAAATGGGACGCCAGATTGCGTCATATCCGTCCTTCTGTTGGGCTGTTTATGTTACAATCGATTAATATTGTCACTATTTGCTAATCAAATATGGTAATACGAAGATAAAGAACCGGTTGTAACCTGGTCACTGGACGACGACCTAAGATATAAAGCGCATGTACGTCCTCTTTAAAATAAGTGATAAAGATACAGATTTGTAAGTTGTTACTTTTACGTTGTTTGTAAAGAAGTTCAGATTTACAATGAAAAAAATAAAACGAAGAACCAATTCGTGAGCGTAGTCCATTTATAAATATCCATACTTGTTATTGTGATTATTGATTACTAGACTTAAAGCCTGAGACGGCTGAAAGAATTAATCTGTAAAATGAACCATCGTGAATAACGCTTAGAAGGCCGTTAATATATCATAAAATAACTCTGAGCGCTATGCCGTCATTTTTGAACGGTACAGGTGAGTACGTGAGTAAATCATTGTTTTAATCCTAATGTTTTGACTTGCTATCGTTTATAATAAACAGGGAAAAATTGCAACGGTAATATTTAATAACATTTTATTTAAAAAAAAGTTGCTGTACATAAATTTATGAACTTACAACAAGTATCTACATTTCAGGATTTACCGAGTTGCTGTAAGATCATAAATTTATGTACGGCAAGTTGTTTTTTGATATTTTGTTATTAAATAATACGTTGTACCTTATAACCGTACATTATAGATTATAACAATTAAAAATATTAGGATAAAAAAAGACTTATTTACTTGTGTACTCACCTGTTATTTCATGATATAGTAACAGCCTTCTAAGCATTAATCACGTTGGTTCCTTTCACAGGTTAATTTTTTCCATGGGCTTGTAGTCTATACCTTTGAAAAGTATATTAGAAACTACATATAATGCTTGCTACCGGACTACTTGAAGTGAAGTTTGTATTAAATTTTCAGGCGGTAATGTAACTGTAAAAAAGGGGAATTTATTTCCATAATATAAGACAAATTCCTCTATCTTATCACGATGTATTAGAAAATTCTGACTTCATTTTTAACAACTTTGTTTAATTTTAGTTAAGGAAAAAAATTAAAACAAGTAATTTTAATGTTTTAAAAATAGTATTGCAACTTGTAGAAGGCTTGAAATCTGTGCAATCTTCAAACCTTTTAGTTTATGTAAAACCCATGAAGCCTTATTTTCATGTTTAGGCACATACATACCAGAATATTCCTTAAAAATTTAATTTTAATTCTTTTAGTTGACCTGAGATACACCGTTGAAGACAGCCTCCACAATTATAATGGTAAAAGTCCTGAAATTGTGGCCCTCGATCACGGCCGACAACGTCGTGATGTCGAAACTTCCACCGTTCCAGTTGCGCCAAAAATATCAAGTGCAGTCAGTACAGCTTCTTCTGTTAGTCTGTTGAACACATCTGTGCCAATCAGCAATGCAACAGTTGCACGTAAGTAATAAAAAAACGTAATGTTTTAACTGTTATAGTAAGATAATATCCATTCGTAATGTATCTATCGCGGATAAAAATTTCTTCATTTTTCAAATGGAATAAAATAGTTTGTTATATATTTCTGCATGAAATAATTGTAAATTTTAATTTATTTGTTGTTGTGTCCATTATGATCGCATTCCATCTGCCACCTACATGCGAAAGTGCGAGGGCGAGCTGATGTAATTCTATAACGTCCAATTTTCTTAATAAAACGGACAGTGATTCTCGTGCATACGATAAGTGTCTTCCTTTGCTACATATGATATTTTCTCCGAGTGTGCAAAAGCATTATAACGTTTTATTTTCTTTTCGCATTATTATGCTTGTTTTTCCCCTTTTCTACAAGGAATTCTTTCTGGATTTATATTTTTAGTATAAATTGTATTACGTGATTGTAATATTCTTATATTCTTTACTTTGTGAATAACATATAATTAGCATAATCATCCTAAAGAAATAGTGACAACTGTGTAAATCAACATCTTCTGACAAATTTTTTAAACCACGTCAGTTCTTTGTGTCTTTATAAAATAAAAATCCCATGTTGCTACGGCGGTTTAACAAACTACACATTCCAATTTGCTGCAACCATGCAGAGTTCCTCACAATGTTCTTTGAAAAGCACAATGATTAAACGACAATTAGGCACAAAAGTTTTACAAAGAAGACTTAGTGATGCTTACCCAAGATTCGACCCCGTGACTCTTAACATATTCACGTGTCTTTTAATTGTTCCATCATGGATATCCATCTGAGTGGTTTAAATGTTTCACCGGGACGGGAGTAATGTATAATATAAGTGATAATATTTGCATAAAAATCATTATACATTTTTCATTGACCCTTTTACAGTGGTTTATTATCATTTTGCCGATGTGCAATTATTTCTGGACCAATATTAGACCTAAGAATAGTTAAATGATCATGCGATTAAAATTAAAATCTTTCTTTTGAATTTTTTTTATAGCTTAGCGATTGACTGTAATCTCACCTCATGTTAATAATAATGATGATTAGAAGCGCGGTAACCTGGTATAGTAGACTTAATAAGTCTCTTACAATTTTAACACAGCACCGTACAGGAACTCAAATTCTTTGCTTTGCGGTATGTCTTTGCATGTAGGGTGGTAACGAAGCAGGGCTGAAGCCTCCCACCACTGCAGACCCACAAATTAAAAAAATCTATTTCTTAAATTTGCCCTGCGTGTAGGCCCGACGTCAACTAGCGAACCGAGTACTCGCACCATTACACCAACGAGGCAGTCTCCGATTGGTGTCCAAGAAGTTTTTATATCGAAATTATGCAAATCTCATTTCAAACCTAATTTATTTATTTAGTCATTTTTATAATTTGTAATATTAAGTGGATAAGTGAAAATAATAATTTGCACTAGAATAATTTAGCAATACAATAGTAATTTTGAACGCCATAGATATTCTAATGGCTTTATGACATCATATGTTTTATAACTTATATATGGTAATTGTGCCCATAACTATTCGAAGATGTAATGTATTCTTCTTCTTGTTAGTTAAAAATGACGCTTTAGTTCGACAGCGCCGTATTTCTTTAGAAACGGTCATATTTCGCAGGCACAAAACGGTTATTTATTGAAAGTTTCGCTACCAGTTCTCCTAATTTGAAGTCCAGATGAATAGCAACCGCCAATAAAGTACCTTTTTTTTTAGTTGCATTGCAGGATAAAGTTTTGATAAAAAAAACCTTCTCATGACATATATTCAAGTAAGATCTTGTTTAATGTAAAAAAATCAAATCAATAAAAATATTTCTATCAATCTCTATATAATGTATAATATGTTATATGTATGTGTTACTTATTTTATGGTATTGTTAAGAACTTCTAAACCTACTGAACTTCGGCTACGTAGATCTTTATCGTGCAGAAGTTAGCCATTTGAGCAGAAGACATTATACGCTATTCCTTTACTCTCATGCTCCGATAGGACGGCTAATCCGACACGACAGAGAGAGCCATCGATGCTCTAGACTTTACTTAATCTACAACGTACAGGTGTATATCCCAAGAATAATATCAAATTTTTAATTGGTCCGACTCAGTACTCGAACCCAGGATCTATATCTGAATATAATATCTCATGATCTATATCTGAACCAGTTGACCACTAGACCACAAAGGCCTACCTATGTACTTATTTTGTGTGAAAGATAAGGAACGTTCCCATCGCATTTGCATAACATAATACCGATGACATCACATTTCGCTTGTATAGGTGTCATCGAATGATGATGCCTCATGGGAACCATAAATTGCTTTCCTAAGATAAATTACTTGTTACTCGTTTATCTGATAAACTTAATATGCACGTGATGTTGTATACACAAAATAAACGTTTTAAATACATTTAATTTTGTTTGTTTACCCATTTCATTAATAAATATAACAGTTTTTGAGATTGAGATTTGTAAGATAGTTGCATTATCACGCGCATAGTGTTTTTTCCAGTTCATTAAAAATTTAAGTATGGTTTAAAGGAAAATCCTACTTGTCAACGACACATTTTTTATATAAAACTTACTGACAAATACAAACAAAACGTAAAGATGCGGTCTTGTCGTTAAGTAGCTATTACTACCATACAAACTTTGAGTTTAAAAACGCTTTAAGCACCGAAGTAGGTGGCCAACCGCATAAACATACATACATATATGTTATATAATATACACGTACAAAAAAATTAAGTAAATTAATTTTTTTCTATTCTATATTTATATAGTCGTTACATTTTGGTTATTATGACAATTTTTCAAATGTAAAAAAGCTACATTTATGTAATGTTGTTTTTATATAATCTTATTTTCACGCTAAACGAAGCCAAAACTATTTTGCTTAATAATGAACACTATGTTTAGTTTACATCATACGGTCTACATACTGAACGTTACAATATCACCTGTTAATATATTGCAGTTGTTTATTTTGGAGAGTATCGTCATTCTTGTTATGTGCTCATATACCGAATATTTTGAGTGAACTTTCAATGACTTTTATGCTTGCTAAAAATGTAAGTTAGATAATCTTAATGGATCTTTACTGATTTATTACATATTTTGTCCTTGAAATATCTAGCACAAACTTATAAATTTACCAATTACTTATCCGACCGAATAAATTGCAATGTATGGCGTATTTTTGTCTTGGTTCTCGGAGATGCTATAAAAAGTGCTTTTAAAGAAGTGGTAAGACTTTGGAATTCCTTATTTTAAATACCATTAGCTGTCGCTTTCCCTATAAATATGTTATTAAAAGTTATTATCGGTAATAACTTATTTTTTTATTCATGCACTCAATTTAAATTGCTTTTTTAAAGTTATTGTAGATACATATTGTGCCAGCTTGTTTAATTAGTTATTTATATTTAACTAATTTATAATCGTGTATGCATTAAAATTGGACGACACCTATTGAAAGCTCACTTAAAACGTTTAAACGAGTAAAAGAACGTAACGCGTTAAAGAAGTTCGTGCTTATTTTTTCGCATGAGTTACTATAAAGGGCCTGTCAAATGATTATCTTAATTTGAGTTTAAAGTACGATTGCAAGTTATATTCCTAACTCCGCACTGAAATATAAAACAATAGAAAATTTCAGTTTCAGATAATTTCAATTTAGCCTTTCACGTGAATTTGTATTTAGATTAATATGCTATAGGTTTTGTTTCTCATAATATATGATTCAAAATAATACAATAAATAAGTTATTGAACATATATGTGATATATAGTTTCGAAATTTTGTACCACATTTAATATGATGTTATCTTAATTATCTATGGCATAAATGTAAATAACGTTAGCTATTATCGCGTTTACAATTATAAATTCAAATATATCAAATTTTTATATTAACTGTAATATTATAAAATTGTCTTCCACTAAAAAATATTAAATGTCCTTAAAATATTATCAATTTAGAATAATGTATATGACTGTTTGGTTTAATGCTAATTACCCAACTATATGCTCTATACTTTTAATTACACAAGTGTTTAAATTTCATCTACGCAATTATTAACTGTGCATGCATCTCATTCGATGTTCTTCGAAAATAGAAATTTGTAATGAACTTTGATTTAACAAATTCTTGTAGGCTACTTATTCTTATAAAACACAATAGCAAGTAATATTTACAAAAAATAAGGTCGATTGGGGCGAACTTCTTAAAATCATTACATAGAAAAAAACCTTTTAACAATCTACATGTGCTTTCAATTTATGACACTGTATATGTTAACGCAAAATAAGTTTCATTAATTAATTAATATGGTGTCATCCACGTCAAGCTTCAAGAAATATATTCAAATAATTTGTACAAAATATATTATCTTTCTCCATATGCTCTACATTCTCCACAATATATATATATGTGTGTGTGTGTGTGTGTGTGTGTGTGTGTGTGTGTATTTTTTTTCTCAGAGGTTTCGGAAAAATACTTTTATGTATTCAGGGCTAGCTGTACTACCCTGGTAAGTCGGACTCGGGTTGCCACTACCAACTAAAAAACCTCATCCTCTTCTTCTGCCTCTCTTTTCGCTGTGGTACGACCGTTAGGTATTACTTTGCAGGGAGAGGGTCACGAGATATTAGTCTAGTCTTCAGTCCTTTCTATGCGGCGTAGTTCCTGGAGGACTTCCGTCGCGAATAAGTTTGTTGCCTCCCAGGCCTCATTCGATGCCGTCATATCTCTTATTAGAGATTCCGGCCTGCTTCTTCGCTTTAGGGTATTTTCCCAAGCACTGCGCGTTGCGTTAAAGCGAAGACACATAAATAATACGTGCTCAGCATCTTCGTTGACTCCGGGACAAGAAGGGCACTCAGGTGAGGTCTTATGCTTGTATTTATGATGATATTCACGGAAGCACTCATGTCCTGACAGCATTTGTGTCAGATAATAGTTAACCTCTCCATGTTTGCGGTTTAGTCTAGCTTCGGTATAAGGCGGTACGTCCACCGGCCATTCACCGACTCGTCCCACCGTTTTTGCCATCGACGAATGCTATTTCGGCGTTCTGCTGTTTTTAGTTCGTCATCGCTCAGAGTACTTGAATGTTTTCACCGGTAAAGGGCTCTCCGTTCTAGAGCAAGTACTTCAATATGTAACATCCCAGCGATAACGCATGCTGCGTCGTCAAATACAGTGCGAAAAGCACTGGCAACTCTCAGGGCACTTAATCGGTATATTGGGACTAGTTTTCCTCGTGTTGCCTGTTTATGGACTATTCCATATGTGAGGACAGATGTGATTACTGATGATAATAGTATCCTCCTATTCTGTTTTGGGCCTCCTATGTTTGGCATCAGCCGTGATAGGGTCGTTCTTACCACCGATGCTTTGGCACTTACATGTTCTGTGTTTGTTTGTTTGTTTGTGTGTGGGTGTGTGTGTGTGCGCGCGCGTCTGTGTGTGTAGAGTGATAGATATTCTGTACTAATATATTTTGTTATTAGTTTTTACGTTTCCGTCGTCTATTATAAAAATGCCCTCATAACAACTACGGCAACTACCCACATTAAGATACGTCTATTCATTACTCCTACGGATGATACAAGGAATCGATGATAAAAGGATCGCCATTCGTCCCATTCATTGGCCAATTCTCTGGTCGCCGTTAATTTCTGTACACTTTCAGAGTCAGTGTTCCATACAATATTCAAAAGGTAAGATAAAGTATCATTGAAATGGCAAAAGATGATCTAAAAAAGAATGAATATGATAGTTACAAAAGACACAACGTTGTGTATAGTGGAAGTCCTTGGAGAAGACCTATGTCCAGCAGTGGACGTGCGTCGGATGACTTGATGATGATGTAATGTAAACAATTTTCTTGCATCTTTTGCGATTCAGTCAATACGAAGTATGCCTCGTGGAAGAACAGTTGAATGTGCAGCTATATATCCTCCGATTGGCCACAAAATCGCTTGAGATACGGCGATAAGGTGCTAATGAAACTACTTTATTTGTAACAGAATACACATGTCACATGATATTTGAATCATTATATGTTATATAATATGAATAGTTTTCCCGATTTCCATATATAAACTATTAACATGTAGTCGATTAGGTTGGATCTCGTTATTTTATTAGAAATTTCCTTTTATTTTGTAGACAGTAAGAATTAAGTTATTTCTACGAAAGTTTATCTTATTTGGAAATCTATCCTATTACTTAATACGAGTAAATCACAATTCACAAATCAAATCGAAATGTATTTATGATTTTACATGTACGTAATGAGCATGCAGTAATGTTTTCTGGACGCGTGCGTGATTAAGACAAGGTCTCGTTTAATTTGAGGCAATTTGTAAGTATCTGCAGTTATAAAAATCCTTGTGCGAATAAATATATGTACCTAACGATGTACCGTGTTTACAAAAACATCAATGTATAATTTGAATCCAATGATTCTCTAAGAAAAAATTGAGAGAGACAACGATTCTTAGAGTAAGAGCGTGACGTGGTTCTCAATATTTGAAGGAGTAGCTAAAGGATATCACGTCGATTTCATCTCGGTGTTATTGAGCCTCTAGCCCCATTTATTTTAATAATCGAGAGCGGTTTAAAGTTAGTTTCATTGATATAACATTTAAATTGCGTAAAATAAATTTTGACATGAAAAATTTTGATTATATAAACTGCTTTTGTCTATAAATTCAGTATTTGATTTATACTAAAATACTTTGTAATATATACGTATTAAATACATAAAATTAGTACAAATGTTTCTGAGGTGACTATTTATGTATTTACAAACATAGTATGATGCAAACTATCAACGTGTCGAAGGGTAAATTATTGAAGGAATAAAAAAGGAATGCCTCCGAAGTGGCATCTATATCTATAATAAGCTTTCTCAAAATTGGTTTAGCGGTTTTTTCATAGAAACGTGATAGACATATAAGTAGCATGAATATTGTTAGTATAATGAAAAGCTAGAACCAGATAAATATGTTTAAATGTTACTCTTTAAAATTGGGAATGAACTGTTCGTACCCCAAAATTTTGAAATAGAATGTAAATGTAATTGAAGTGAACGGACCTAAGAAACGATTAATATTTATGGGTAAAATGTGGTTATTTTTTAAAATTTTTAGTCTGAATTGGCTGCAAAGCACCAAAAATGACCAACTTCCCTCTTAATGTTTCAAGTGATACCGCGATCAAGAACGGCGTTATCAGTATGTATATTACTTAAGAAACACCAACTGTATATTTACATTTACGCACTCGGTTAATAATTTGATAGTAATTTTACGATTAGAGGCAATTTTAGTTTTTTACGGTTACATAACATCTAAGAAAACTTTATTAATTTAATATTATTCGACTGTTATATTGCTGCTGTAGCTTACAGTTCTTAAATCAACTTTATACAATTGCATTTTACATACTTCTTTAAATTGCGTCTCAGTAATTGTACAAATTTTCTATTGATTATTTTTTTCAATCATGTCTGGCAGCGATCACCTTCTATACACCTTAGGACCTACTTTAACAAACTGACGATTTAAATGGGAACTTATTCTAAAGCCAATGATGATGATGATAATGCGAATAGCCTCTACATAAACCTTTTTCTCTTCGTACCCTTTACCTTTCCATAACCCCTGTGATTACCCTTACGTAACCTTTTTTCTCTTCGATAATCGGCTACCGACCTTAGATACACACTTTATCGCAATAATTAATTGATTCGTTATTTACAATAACATAAACGATGGATGCATAATTTCAAGAGCAGTCATTTTTTGCTGTATGTTGTATATTAAGTTTCAAACTGGTTGTGACCTTTATCAAAAAAATTGTAAAATTTACGAGTAGGAAAATGATCGTTATTATATAAGCTACGTATATGAATTCTATATAAAACAGTGACCGAATTGTTTTATATATAAGTCAAATGTCTGTGTTCCTTTTCTGGTAATAGAAAATTCATTTTAGGTAATCTTTTTCATGTTCAGCGGCATTGCGAATACGTTATGTTAAATCTTTTGGGTTTCTTTTTTAAATGGCTCTGCGAAATTTCAATAAACAAACTACATGCCGTTACATCGGTTGACAAACAACACTGCTTCAGTTATTATTCATGCGTTTAACACTGACGACTATCGTGGAGAGAATTTGATCGCAACAATAAGGTTCACTTGACGATGTTATGATCTTTCTATATTCGTGTATATTTGTGTAATTTTAGAAGGTTTTAGGCTAGATCATTTTGACATTTTGTTGAACCTGCGGACCAGTAATTATGTTTATATGATTTGTCATATAAATGCCCCGGAGACCATCTAAGTTAAAGCTATCATTAATTAAATTCAAATTGTCTATAGAGTTATTCGAGAAATTTGACAAAATACTTATACAAGGCAATTCCCAGGGTTATTGTTAATAAATGGTTCACTTTTGCATAATGCAGATGGGGGTTGAAACCATCTCAAATAGTCACAATTAATCACTTGATAACAAGAATATGTCGAGTTACCTAAACCCCATATAAAGATAGGATATTGTAATTAAAAATAAATTTTTAAATACTTTTTATTCTAATTTCTACAACACGATTTTTACATGACTTTCATTGCGAGATGATGAATACAATATTATAATGAATAGCAAAAATGTCAAGCTTAGAAGTGGTATTACTTGGCCACAACAAAACTTATAAAATCCAAGTTGGTTATAATGAATAAAATTTGTTTTTATGCCAGTGCGATGTATGTTATTTTAAGGATATAGGTCTTCTTAAACGAATAAACGACGTACAATAATAAGCTAATGACTTCACGGCCAATGCAATTAAATGCAATGTAACTATAATAAAATCGCAATGAAATGCGACCTCACAGCTAATTTGCAGGTTCGAATCCTGGCCAGAAACCGCTACTTTTCTCTATATAATGAGAAATTTACTTGCTTGATTGTTTATTTCAATTCCTCTTAATGCTTTTCGGTGAAAGAAAACATCTTGACAAATGCTGCTTTTCCCAGGAGTAATTCTGGGCTCTGTATAGCCTGCAAATCGCAATGGAGCAGCTTCGTGGGTCTATGCTCTAAAAAACGTCTCATCTGCTATGCCCAGCATTGGTATTGTAGTAGGCTGGTTCTCACCAATGGGAATTTCAATTGTAAATATATAATACGATGCAAATATTTTAAAATATCTTAATTTAAACTATAGTTTACTTATGTATCTTTTGTGTCTATCTATTTATATGCTGGCGGAGACCATTCTACAAAACAACTATAGTCCAGTTAAATTAATTGTATTTAACAAGTCCAATAGTACAAGTACATGTTTTAATTAGCAATTTATATAAGACTTTGTGTCTACAAAAATTTGTAATTGCTTTATATGCCACATAAATAATGTTAGAGTGGCATATTAATAGAACTCCTGTTTTTTTTGTACTTTTTTCGCATTGCCTTGATTATGCTGCGCGAATGTTTTTAAACAGGTTATTGCTACGCAATTATCTTATAATGTGTACTTCAAATAGGTTTATCAATGTACTATACATTGGATGGTCTTAAATTTACTTTACGCGACGTGCCAGTTATCCTATTGAAAATCTGTATTTACAGTTGAAAATAGCGGTTAAGTGCATTCATTCTTACTGACTCTTCACTTAACTATAATCTAATGTGATGGTAGACAATGCTACAGTCGAAGATGGTCACGTACTATCCTGGTATGAGATAAATAGCTTTTTGTTTAATATGGCTTCTGTACAGAATTGTACTAGAACACAAATGTCCTTGACGGTACTGGTTAACGTAAAGGTGAGAACTTTTTGTTCGACCAATTTTAATGATTTTTTTTGTATATTTCGGAGACATGAGAATAGTTTGTAATTTTTTTTATCCACCTACCCCTACCCCTCATTTTTTATTACAATTCAAAGTAGCGTGGGGCAGCTAATATTATAATATATACTATATCAAAAAGGGAGCGCGAGTCGTATATAGATTGACACGATCCTAGGCTAGGCATTCACGTCTTTATCAATACAGTGATTCTAAATAATCACGTTATATATTTTTCTCCGTTATTTACTGGACACTCCTTTTTCAGCAACATCTCTTCCACCAACTATAGATGTGTCTAAAACAAGAATACTCGGTGCGAACGGATCCGGAATTCTACACGTTGATGTGAATAACAACAGTCCGAAAGTGAGCGCTCCAATCGCACCAGATGATAGTGAGTATACCAAATAATGTAATCAATGATGTAATGTATTCAATTATTCAATTGCTGCTGTTGGTAGATAATTAACAAAAGTAATACCTATATTGCATTTGACATCAATCCTTACTTTATCTACGTAAATTTGCTCAAGACAATTGACAATAATTTCTTATGACAAATGCAACTCTATTCAGTCAAAGTCATCTCTGCAACATTGTCATTTACGTAATAGAAGACCTTTGATGTTGGTCCAGAGGCCGTTTCGTTAATCAAATTGTCAGAACATTGGTTGAAACCTTAGAACCCCAACGTCATTAAAAGAATTTAACTAAACTGCTTATAGATACACTTTCAAATATAACGTATAATGATTCTAAAATATTTTTTCTCTTGTAAATAAATCGGTCGTCTTGATGACATTAAGTACACGCAACACATTTACTTAGATACTCATATTTATGATATTTATGGTTTTGTGAAGGACTTCACATCAAATTTTAACTTTAACAAAAAAATTCTCTCGCTTTTTAATTTCTACTATCAGTTTATACTCTCATTACTTATATATTATACTTTTTTAATCGTCTGCTCAAGATCAATTGTTTGTTGAAACAGCAACTTAATTTCATTTATTTTGTGAAAAATTTTACAGCATCACCTTATCATCATCACACATTATTGAAAGCTCACGTTTAAGTTTTAAAGGTTTCTGTCATAGGCATAAGCACTTACATATTTTTTTATATATTTCAGGTACAAACGACGTGTTTAAGGAAACCCCTGAGACGATTAAAGCTGAACATAATTTAACCAGTCTGACATATGTAAGTATAAATAAATTGCATCAATGAAACATAAACAAACTACTTATGAAGATTATTACTTATGTTGTTGTTGTTTTCTTGCCCTTATCCCACTAGGTGGGGTCGGCACAGCATGTTTCCTTTCGCCACTTCACTCTATCCGCTGTCATTTCTACATTCACACCCTTAATACACATATCCTCTTTCACACAATTTATCCACACTTTTTTTGGTCGTCCTCTCCCGGCCCTGCCGCTTACCATCATATTTACGACCCTCTTACATACATGCATGCATGGCATATGAAATTACGTTTCATTTCAAGTTGATTGTTACCTTTACGATACCAAAATCAAATATTATATACTTTTTCTGTTTTTTGTTTTAAAAAAAATGAGTATTAAACAATCGACTTCCAATTATATCTATTATTAGTGAACATAACATTAACTAAAAGACTTAAATAAATAATTTATTTCGTAGTTAAATGTGAACAAGCACAGAAATATAAAAATAACAATTAAAATGGAAACCAGTGAGTTTTACGGAACTAAGGGAAGACTCACCGTTAGATATGCGATAAGATTTTTCTTTAAACGAATATTCAAAGAGTTAATTTGTTGATTTACAGGCATCTATAATTTGAATAAAACATGTTTCCAATTTCCAGGATAACCACAGTTTCTATAAAAGTACATTCATCGGTGCTCCGGAATATTTTAAAGAACATTGGGCCAACATAATGCAACCAAAAGCAAATATACATGAAGTCCTTAGCAACTCACACCGACGTGCAACGGTAATATATATTTCTTTAAATATATAGGCTCTCGAATAAAACCTTAGTTCGTAAATAATTTACTATAGTAACAAATAATAAAAAAATATGTGGTATGAAAACACGTTAACCTTTTGCACCACTTGATTCGTAAAATCGAGTAACTTTATATAATGATTTCAATGTCTGATGATGATATCAGAAAACGACCTAAAATTTAATTTGACGAAGGTTTATACACGTCCTAATCTGAGAAGTACCCACAACAAACTTGATCCAATTTTTATCATCAGTATTACAATATTATTTCAATTTCTTCTAAGTCCTATCATTTACTCCCTAGAATTTTTTATAGTCTAATTAAATGAACTCCAACTAAATTATGCTTTTCTCAGTTAACTTTTGTTTTAATAGAGATTGATAAATTGAATGTAAACTGGGAGTTTATTATAAAAAGTTATACAGTTATACTTTACATTTAATTTACACATAATTTTATATAAGTAGCGGCCCATTTACGTCTCATCACGGCACAGACCTCATCTGAATTTTATATAAACTAGAATCACAACCAATAAACATTTTCAATGGGTATTAACATATTAACGTAATTATCTTTTCCTGTAATTTCATCTTCTTGTTAATGTTGTGTGTACAATAAAGTGTTTATCCATCTATCTTACTGAAAGCCATGATGGCCCAGTGGCAAGACCCGTGGATTCTCACGTGGTTCGATCCATAGTAAGCGCCGTTAAATTTCTCTTTATAAAAATGAAACTTACGTCTTTAATTGCCGTTTACAAACAATCACTGTGCTTTTCGGTGGAGGAAAACACGCTGAGAAAACCTGCACATCCCGCTAGTAATTCTAGGGTAAGTGTCAACCCGCATTGGAGCAGCGTGGGTCTGTTCTCTAAAAACCCTCTCTTATGAATGAGAAGGCCTGTGCCCATCAGTAGGTTGTTAATTCAATTTAATTTATAATCGCAATTGTGAAAAACTAGACAGCGCCATTTAGAAGGTTTCAAATTGTCATTCTATATAATTTGTTTATGAAGTTCGTGCTAGATTGAGCTGGTACATAATTGAAATAAGTAGGAAAAGATTTATATTATTATCACTTGTTTAGATTACAAGGTATTAACTGACCATTTAATGATTATATAAATAAAATCTGCTTTCAGACCATAAACGTTTCGTTCCCGTTCCCATTTTACGGGCATCCTATTGATAACATGACCGTTGCAACGGGTGGGTTCATTTATATGGGAGATCAAGTGCACAACTGGTTAGCAGCGACTCAGTACATAGCTCCCCTCATGGGTAACTTCGACACCACCCTTTCTAATGACAGCTTCGTAAAAATGTATGACGATGGTAAGTTATTCATATTCAATTGTGATTTGCTCATACTAACATTAATAAAATACTTTTTTTATTCATTCACTCAAAATCATTTTTTTTTAATCTTGTAGGGGATGGCATTTCTTGTTTATTAGGTCCTTACATATTAAATTAGCGTATTTTACAGGAGGAATATAAAGATTTTTTTTTGTTTTTAAAATATATCTAATTAATCAAATTATGCACTGTTCTTGTCTATGCACTTTTGCCATCTCATAGGTAGTTCATTAACCCTTGGATGGATGTCGCAAACATTTCAACTATAGCTCATCTAACTGGGTGTTTGTTTGTTGTGCAGTGTACTCGTATGATCTCGCGTTGTTGTAAAGAAGCAGTAGCCTAGAGCGATTGATCAATCTCGGTTATTTAGCAGCTACTTCTTCCTTCATGGTATGCAGTTGCTGACAATAAATATCTGCCGTAATCGTTTGACCAGATTTTAGGAAGCTGTAGTGACCATCACCGGTGCTAGTCCACCAAACACTCCCAAGTAACGTTTTCTGAGTAAGTTTTCGCGTAGGGCAGGATTTGGCTGGATCTCCAGGGTTTAGCCATTGGGACGAGGGCTTCCGATTATCTTTCAATATCCACTTTTCATCACAAGTAATGATTCAATTTAAAATCCCTTCATTATTGTGTTGGTTGAAATTTTTATTACGTTACCGATTTGCTTCGAGTGAATTAATAGTTTTATCACTTACCCCGAAGCCGGCAGCTATCTCTGATGTGCTTTGTGATGGATCCGCTTCCACGATAGCCTCTAATTCTTCATTTTTCACTTTGGTCTCTGGTCATGCACGGAATTAGTGCTGAAGCTCGAAATTTCCAGAACGTATGTGCTTTCTTTTTCGACACCAGCGCATTAATCTTTCGGGCTGTACTCGTAATTATATTATACTGATATTTCATGTTTTCCTTTGTGCGGTAATAAGACGCCAAAGAAAAAAATAATGTGGAAAAAAACAAATCAATGACTGTTTTTAAAATGCATATATACCAGCTAAATGAACTTATAAATTGCAATTTGGAATTCTTAACCAAAAAAGAGATATTTCCGATCAAAGTGGTCACTACGACAAAACACTATTTTCATATGTAAAGACATAATTAGACTTTTACCTAGGAGTATCTAAAAGAGATCAGCTAGAGGTAACACTGTTACAGGGTTACTTAAGTTTTGTAATCTATATTGATGACAACGTCAAACGTAGGCCTGATTAAGGTGAGAATAAATAAATGATGTGATAAAAAATGAAAAAGTAATATAGTTCTTGACGTGATAACGTCTTTTAAATCGAGGGTCGCAGGATGCACGCATTGCAAAGGATGACTCACTACTATCACGTTCCGCCTGAATCTACGGTGCAAGCGAGAGCGCAGAACAAGTGATAGAGTGGCGCGATTGACCTAATTCCATTGTTTTTAACATTTTATCGTCAATGTTTTCGTATGACGTTATTATGTAAAATGATCGTCATATATATTATGTAAACCGTCTTTACATACAACCAAATTTTTTTTTAATTGCATTCTATATTGCGATTGACAGGTGAAAAATTCACTGTTTTCTGGGAGAATGTCACTCTCCGTCAGGACGTTACGAAAGAATTCACATTCGCTGTGACACTTTACAAAGGCGGTGATATTGTTTTTGCATATAAGGATATTCCCATACCGTTGAAAAATATCAACGATTCCGAACACCCAGTGAAAGTTGGTATCAGTGACGCTTATCTCACGGATAAGTTCCAGTACAGTAAGTATTCTTATTAATCATGTATTGTTGCTATTAGTTCAAGTTTTGACGGCCTCGCTGACGAAAAGTACACGCTTCGCTAGTTCTATTCCCGGCAAGATAAATTTATGAAAGTGCATTTTTTTATTACTGGCGGTTTTTTTTTTTGTTTCGTGGTACGTCTTTGCCGGTAGGGTGGTAACTTGCCACGACCGGAGCTTGCCGCCAATGCAGACTCAAACAAATTAGAAAATACAATTTCCTAAATTCTGCTAGCAAAGCGAGTACTCGCACCACTACGACAACGACGTCGTCAAAATCCTAATCCTAATAATCCCAAAATTCTTGATTAGCTATTTTTCAATAGATTTAATATCCTTTGTCAAACCTTATTTAAGATGTAAGAAGGAAGACCATATACGAATACCACCGTGTTTCATTCAAGAACTACGAGATCTCAAACAACACTGTGTTGAAATTAATAGCACTGCCTACTTGTTTACAATACAATACTTGTCAGAGCTGCGCTAATCACGAAACTGACTTTAAGGTAAAATTATTTGCATCAAATTTTAATTAATCTTATTAAACGCTTCGGCTTATCTTTTTTTTTTAGTTACCACCTACTTCTCACCTGTTTGTAACTGATGATAGAATTTAACTGGAACTTGCGCTCTTGCACTAAATGCCTTTAAAAGAGAATGGTTGCGACTTAGAACTTTAATAACTATATCTTCGTTTTTTTATTACTGACAGGTTAGGCTCTTGACTTTGATTACACCTGATGGTAAGTGAGGATACGTCCTTTGATGGAAGCGCGCTAATGTGATAAGAGACAATTTACCTCTTATGGTTTCTATGCAACACCGAAAGACAAATCTCTTCGCTTCACACTATGTCTTTGCTGGTAGGGCGATAAATAGCCACAGCCGAAGACTCCTACCATTCCAGACTCAGACAAATTAGAAAATTAAATTTTTTCTGAATTTGCTCTATCGGGGATTAACCCGGGACCTCTGTAAGCAAAGCGAGCGCGCCAGCGAGATTTCTTTTATCTTCTTAAAACATTATAAAAGCCATGATAAATCTACATTTGCGGGGAGTAATTCGAAGGAAAGAAGTAGCCTTCCAAGTCGCGATGGAGCAGCGTGGTGGGTCTATGCTCTAAAACACCTCTCTCCTATGAGTGAGATGTCCTACGCCCAGCAGCGATACATTTTTCTATATTTTGGTCGCAGTGCCTATGGTGTGACACAATTCAAATGTGTTCAAGCGGTACCGACAGAAATAAGCAGGATTGGATATTGAGACGTAAGTTTTTTTGAAAGATTAATAATCTTACAACTGAAATCCTTTATCAGATGTTTGAATTTATTGTAATCATCTATGCATCCAGATGTTATGGAACTTGTTAAAAATTCCGTGAGTTTTTTAAGGAATTTCAGCCTTGGCCACCTACAATTAACAATTAGCCCTTGTAGTCTATTTTGGACTAAATGTCAAACTTTTTCCAATTTGGACTATTAGTTTACAATCTCTATCTATCTTTCCCTCTCTTGTACACGTATTTTTATCTAATACAATTGTTTCAAATGTTAATCAATTTAATTTATTTTTGCGAAAAATCATACAACACCATCTAAAGAAAGCTGACAAGATTAGTGATTTCTTTTTATGTAGTATGTTTAAGTGGTTTGTGCTAGTTGACCCAAGATTTGACTTTTTATAGTACTTGTTTAGATATAAATTTCTAAATCAAAAAAATGCATTTATACAATAATCCGGCGCTTAAATATGTCAATCCTTTTGCTGCGGCTGGCGTATTATATTATCTTCCCTAAAACGTTTTACCATACCTCTGGTATATTATTACATCTTAAAGTCGCACCCATATTGGTAGGGGGTCAACGTAAAAGTTTTAAACAAGTCCCTCTGTAACATGGGACAAAAATACCCACTTATTACGCTTAAAATTTGTGAATATTTGGGTGTGACCGCAAGTTGAAACAAATCGTTGTTTATTTTGTTAATGAATATAATATTACATAGAAATATGCGTAATATCTTGACGTTATTATTACACCTACCATACTTACATGTTATAAGTTTAGAAAATGCTAATAATATAAAATTTGACCATTTTGTATTTAACAGCAACTACGAATATTGCTCAATAGATTGAGGCAGTGGACAATACTGGCCAATAGACATTGGACAGCTTCATTGGTCTAGTGGTTAGCATGTTCGGCTACGGACATAAGGTCCTGGGTTCGAGTCCCGGGTCGGGCCAATTCCAAATCGATATTGAGTTTTCTGATAAGATTTTCTCAATATTTGCCCGAAGTTGGGAAAAAATTGGCGGTGTGAACTACCCCCGTGCCTCGGAGAGCACGTTAACCCGTCGGTCCTTCTCTGATCGTGTCGGATTATCGTTACATGTTACATTGGACTATGAGAGTGAAGGAATAGAGAGTGCACTTGTGTACTATGCCTGCCAATCCGCAGTAGAGCAGCGTGGTAGATCTATGCTCTAAAAACCCCCTCTCATATGAGTGAGGAGGCCTGTGCCCTGCAGTGGGACGTTAATGGGCTGCTACTTGCTTACCTTTTTACGAATATTGACTTTATAATTTGAAAGACATTACATTACGCCAACCGCATTGATCGAACATCTTTGTTGAGATATAATAATATGCCAACCGCAGTGAATGAACATTTTTTTGTGACATAATTTCACGTCTGTCGTAATACTGAACGGTTTGCGTAAAAATTCGCCGCCACAGAGAGAGCGACATTAAATAAATGACGCTGCAGCGAAATAGCTAAACAATGTTGATTTTTATAGATTGCGAGAAAACTGCGATATCAAGTGCTGCGTCATGCCCTGGCGCAACCCACGTGGACGCTCCTGACGGCTCCGGAAAAATTGTCTATACAACCGACGCAAAGCCGACTTCATCACATGACACAGCCATTGTAACATCAGGTAATCAAGACATTTTATATAGTTAAATGACTTTAACACACAGTTTTCTTGCCGGTATCTTCTCGGTGGTAGACGGATTACCAACGGACAAACTTGACGAATCACAAGAACCATTTCCCATGTTTAAAATTTTTCTATCATGTACCAATTTATAGGCTATCCCTTTGACAACAAGGTAGTGAAGATGGTATCGCGCTAACCTGGAAGGGAGTAAGTAATTTCGTGGAATTTTAGTTAGTGCACTACCATGACATCTTAGACATGATCATCACTTACCATTAGATGAAACCACTGGAAGGTTCTAACTCATTAACAATGAAATGTATTTGGTGTGTTCTTAAGACCACAGGACTAATACTTTTTGTTGTTTATTCATAAGGTAATAAGTTTGTTATACTAGCTGATCTAGTAAACGATGCTTTGCCATATATAACCTATTATCGCTATTCAAAAATACAGGCCAGTGATAGGACGTTGAAAATTTATGGTTGTATGTATCTAGTATTTTTAATGCTACAATAAATAAAATAAATAAAAAATTGAATTTTTTGGAGTGAACCACCCTTACCACTTTAGGATGTAAAAAATAGTTATAAATCTATTCTCATACCTGCTGAATATATGTATATATATATAAAATTTCTTCAAAAACGGTCAAGCCGTTTCGGAGGATTATGAACACAAACTGTGACATGAGATTTTCATATATTAGATGTAACTGCAATTGTTAAAGTATTGTCAGTAAAGTTATATAAAATAATGAATTCAAATATAGCAGTTAGGCGTTGTTTTCAGATCTGTCTCCCTAAGTCGACTAATGCCGTAAGAGCGTTAAATAGAAGAGCGTTTCAGCTCGGCCTCATTCAATACCCAGAAAACGCAAAACGCGCTTATAGAACTTTTTCCTTCGAAAATTGTAATACGTGTCTGTTTAAAAATGCCCACCTATAAATTTCTCAATTATATTTTTCTTCTTTTTTTTTGCTAACAGATTAGCGCTTGACTGTAATCTCACCTGGTGGTAAAAGTGATGACACAATCTAAGATGAATACGTACTAATCTTGTAAGCAGGAATATACCTCTTATGGTTTCTACAAAGCATCGTACCGGAACACAAATCACTATCATGCATCTATCTGTTGGGCTATTGTGACTTTATAGTATTAACTGATTGTTTCTTACTGACTTTTTGAATAAAAAAATGTTTTTTTTTTTTTATAAATGACAAGATTATAAACATAACTTTTATACTACAACTATTTGAATTTTTCCATTATAATCTGAAAATTTCGACAGTACCCGAACTAATCGGAGTATAATAACATGTTTCTTACAATTACACAGGTGTAAGTGTTTTGAATGACATTAAGTCTTTCGATTTTTTTGGTAACATATTGCTAAATATGTAAAAGTATAACGACCCAAACACGCCGACTTTTCGTGGCGCATTTTTAGTCAAATGATTACTATTTTGTTAAGTTATCGAATTTTAATTATTTAAAATTTAAGTTGTTTTTTTTTTATCAACTATTGTAATGTAGGAACGGAGAATTCAGAGCCGCCGACTAAAGTGGCGGTGCCAGCAAACAAATCTGAAACAAAGGAACCCGTCTACAATTCTTCTCCAGTCGGCGGAGTTGTAGCCGCCTTCGTGGCTGTAACTCTCATATGCAGCCTCGCCGCTTGGGTCTTGTACGCATTCAAGAATCCACACACTCGCAGCGGCCAAATGCTCATCAAGGTATGTTATACTTTTCTGTTTTATTTCGATCAAGCACACAATGCTACTTAGTAACAGGTGTGTTAAACAATAAATGTTACTTAAAACTAAGTAACTACCCGAAAAATGTACTCGTACTTAAAGACATAAACAAGGTGTTAGGAGTCCGCTCCCAAAAACAAAGACAGGCAACAGTACTAATGACACCTTTGATGATGAAACTGAGAAAATCGATCTCGGCGTTACAGAACGAGCGTTTCAGCTCAATCTCATTCAATACCCACAAAATAAAATACATAGCCCGCCTTAAGAACTTTTTACTTAAAAAATTGTGTAATGCAATTCGGTTTGTATCTTTCAGTATCGTCCGTCCACATGGAGCTGGCGACGTGGCGAAGCGCGCTACACCGCCGCAACCATACACATGTAACAATGTAAAACCCTCATAGGATTACGCACATGTCACTTGTGTTGTCTTAGTAGATTGCTTTAAACATGTACGGATAGTTCAGTGCTTCTTAATCTTTATCGTACCTTTTTTTTGTATTATGTATATACAAAAGCAGGGGTCGGCAACCAGCTGCCCACAGACATACAGAAGAGATCAACGGTAAACATGGTTCTGAATGCAGAAATTTCAAAAATATATGAAATGTGGCCACATAAACCTGGCAAGATTGCCGACCTTTGTACTAAAGGATATAGTGTAACTAAATATCAATGTTTTTCTAATAAAATACTTTTGTTTACGGCAAGGACATCGTTTGTGACAAATTGGAATGGCGAATATTATAGTATTATTTGACTGTTTGACGTAATACAAATCTATTCCTACTTATTACAATTACCATCCAGCACGAATGTCGGTAACTTATTCATATAAGGAAATCTTTAACCCTTTTATGTGAGCTTTCAATTCCAAGATCGTTGTATCATTTTATGAAATACAATTAAATTAAAGAAAAATAAATAGGAACCTTTTTATGGCGGGCTTCTGGACACAGACTTCACTCGCAGGAGATTTTAAGGCATAGAACCATCGTGCTGCCCGATTGCGGGTTGGCAGGCTACTCATATCCCAGAATTACTCCCGAGATATGAATCTTTACTCAGGATGTTTTCCTTCCCCTAAAAGTGTAATGATGGATTGGTCAGAACAATCAAGCACATAAATGTCTATAAAGTGAAATTTAGTGATGCCTGCTGTGGATTCTAACCCGCGACTTCTCTAAACAAGAATCCACCCGTCACCACTAGGCTCAATACGGTTATTATTTAATTGAATTAGATTCATATTGTAAAAGCTTAAGCGGAAGAATCAGCAGTATTGTATTAGTAATTGAAAATTTATTTTCTAGGGATAGTATGAACTAATAGTAGGAATTGAAAAAGAAAACTTTACGTAACAAAACAAAGGAAATATTTGCCTAACTTATCTTATGAATAGCCCCCAAATGAGTGCGGCAATTATCGACGATTGATTAACAGTGATTATTTAATTATAAATGTTGTTATAAATATATTTACATGCATAGATCTAAAAATTTTAAGTCGTTTAGACAAAACTTCTCATATCATAAGAATTTTATGTTATATATATATTTAGTGTAAAATTACTTTAAAGCTGATGCGTTAATGTTGTTTTTTTATTATTCGTGTTCTTTAATATTAAATTATATACAGTGAGATCTTAATTAGTGAATCTGAATATATATCTTGTTCTTGTCTAAAAATTACATGTTCTACCAGTTTTTCATGGATACGTGATATGTAGTTAACATGTTGTCAGTCATTTTCATCATTCTGAAATAATTACTACGCATCATTTTTTTATATCGACACTGGAAACCGATCACGTCGGTTACTACGGCAAATGATAAATCCAAAATCTATCATAAAAAAGAAAACAAATAAACTTCCGTGTTTATCCACTAATGTTATCATTTTTGGGCACTATATTTATACTTTGTTGCTAAACAGATTGACTTTAGCGGCATTATCTTAAAGATTTCTAATACAATATTATGCGTTTATTTTCCAGCGTTGATATGATAGTTCACATTGGTATCAAGTCAAATAGTTCAGAAAAATTGTCGATATTTTCACCCAATCGACACATACACTAATTCTTCATATTATTACGAACAAATAATGATTTCTATTCTGTTTTTCTATAATGTTATAGGTTGGGAAACACTGTACTATCCTAAATTTACACTTTATATGTGCACCACAAGCCTTAATTTCATCTTAACTCTTTCCATGTGCTATTTTATATCGTATACTCCGTTCATTGGTGCTTGCCCACTGTTTAGAAATTATAAGAAACTAAAAGACTTTAACAGTATCATATATATACAGTCGAACCTGGATAATAGGGAGTTCAAGGGACCGCCACATCTTTCGCGCCTAAAAAGGTTTCCCTCTAATCCAATTTTCTAGCATATCAAAAATGACCATTCCTACTCATGAAGATTAAAAAGACAATAAAATAAAAAATCGGTATATTTATTGTTTGATTCAACTAAGTAAAATTAATGTCGACTCCTCTAATATATGTGGCCTTCAGAGCTCTAAGATTTGATATCTTTTGAATCTGGCACATCAAATTTCATTACGTGATTTTCCGCACTCAAACGCGCATTTTCCTTTTGGAATGTCATGTCCAAAAGGAAAATGCGCGTTTGACCTTGCGTCCTACCATTCTTTAGGAGTGAACATTGTGCAACAGTCACAATGATAAAAAGTAGTGTTAAAATGTGGCCAAAGACAATATGGGTACCTAATCTGCTCGAAATATTCGAAAACATACAGCACGTCTGCTGTTTATGACTCATTATAAATCTAACTATGTGTAATAAATATAAATGAATAGCAACTGCACGTGAATTCCACTAACATTAATGCTTGACTGTCTGCTAGACTGCTTATAGAGTTACCGAAAAGTACCAATTATACAGATCCGAACATATATATTTGAGGATTTACGACTCTTTCGTAAGTAGACACACGTTTGTATACCAATAATGACGGGACTCGACAATTACTCTCTTATCCAGGATCGAGTGTTTATCATTTTCAGATAAATATATTAAAATTGTATTATATGTTATGCATTCGGTAAAGTATTAGGGATTTTGTATTCTAAAAGTATTTGTTGTATTTTTTAGGCCAATGGTATTGTATTGAATGGTTTCATGAAATTGAAATGAGAAACATTGTAACTAAAATCCTTGCTCAATAATTTACTTAAAATAGCACGGCAATCTGCTCTTAACTTTGACGTCTGACATGAAATTAATATTTGTGACATAAATTTCACATATAAGTGCCTTCGAGTTCCGTAAGACAGAAATCCGATGGTCCGTCCTCTTTCCTACGAATAGTTTATAAAACTAACGTAAAATTTAAAAGTACTTTTAAGATAGACTAGTTTGAAAATATACAAAAGCTTCCATTTATATGTAGTTATTTTAAATTTGTAACATATTATAAAAAAAAAAACACTAAAACAATTTATTTGCCCAGAGTTCAAAACTAGTAGTAATATAGTGTAGTTTATTTGAATTTATTTAACTACTCGATGCTAAGAATTTATAACGAAGTGTTTTATCAAAATTAATGTTATGTATTTCAATTTTATTATAAGATCCGTCAAATGGTATCAGTAGTCAGAAATAAAAAATACTGTAATTGAAGTCATGTAAAATTTATACACCTTTGTGCTATTTTATATGAATCAAAATCACGTAATGAATCTTAACCATACCAAGTCATGACCAGATATGAGCTTTTGGAATCTTAACCAATATAACTTGTACTTTCATACATGTATATTAGTATAATCAAATTCAATTGGTTAAGTATATTGTAATCAAATTAAATTTGTTACGTATAGTATAATCAAATGTAATTATACACTATTAAAACGAACAATTAATTTACCTCTATATCACTTGCCGATAGAACTTTATGAAATAAGTTAAGATTGTGAATAATCGTTTGACAAATTATACATTTATAAATTTGTTAAACTGTCCTTTCCACCTTCTTATGAAGGGTAAAATGTCCTTCGTGGAGGGGGAAAAGTTGAAGAAACTTGTCACTGTCGAAATAATTTAACAAATGAAAAAGACGAAGTATTAACCATTCCAAATTTAGGTCAAGGTTGAGTTGTGGTCGGGGTTAACAAAAATATTTATTCATATATTGATTATAATTGAACAAATATTTCAAAGACCTTAATTTTCAAACTACTAGACTTCCAAATTTTAATATGATTTAGAAAAAACATATTTTGATAATACTTTTGAATAAAAATCTTTAGTAACTGTTAAAATGACTCGTACTAACAATATCCATTTCAGCTTCTTTCTCTGCACAATCACTCATCTCGTTAATCTCACTAGCGTACCACATATTTCGGGTAAAAACTACCTCAAAATTTAAAACGAAATCCCAAACGCACCCTAAATATCGCGACCATTTTGCTGTCTAAAAAAGTGCATCCTATAATTCGAAAATACGGTACATCAACTTTGGCGCACAAAATGTTAAATTGTTAACACAGTGACAATGTTTCGAACGAATGAAATATAGACATAATTTTCTTGACTCAGGCTTAGTGATAGTATTTTTTTTTATTTCGATACAACGACTACGATACAAATGTTTTAATGGCAGGATATCGTTGTTTTGGAAGAATGACACATTTCAAAAAGACTAATGTGCTTTAAATTACACGGCTGAAGTAAAATGTATTATACTTACATGTATATACATTTATTAATGTTCTACAAAATATTGCTTCGCGTGATCACACTTTTCGTAACGTCACGCGTTCAATAACTTATTCCCCAAGTCAAAACTGAGTAAGGAAGTTTTAAAAATCAAACCAAACTTACAAATCATAACCAATGCCATAATGACATTTTGTGATGCCAGAGACGTTTTACAATTTGAATTGATTTTTTTAAAACTAAAAATTCTAGATAATTCTAGATTAGACTGTGTATCACTAAAATTTTGATTTGTGTGATCATTCACCCAAAGCAGCCATATCGCAAACTCAAGCGAAGCTTTCCTAACCTAGTTCAGATTAACTAGGTTGATCGTGATACCATTGCGTATATTTTTTATTGACATTTTATCCCAGAGAAATTTATAACATATATACTATAATGATTTACAAATCTAGAGTCCAGTGCCTTAAAAAATATTGTTCATCTAAACTCTAACCATACGCGATCTTGTATATATAATTATTCAAATCATGACTGAATGTACTTGGGTTAGTAAATATTGAGTGAACTGTTAATACTGTTTTCAATATGATTGACTTTTAGCGACAATATAAATGATAAAAATAGTATTCGTTATTGTTTATTGCTTGATTAATATATTTTATGTCACATTTTCACGGCCCGTGCGTATAATCAGTCAACTTGCAATCAAGACATTTTGACGTTTTCGTAACTGTGAGGTGATTATTTATATCACCACATTTATCAACTTAGGCCGGCGTTTTTTCAACAGGATGCTTAAAATTCATAACATCAGTAACGTCATCAATTCATTTCTCTCTGAAACACTGTCTCACAAAATTTGGACTTTATACATTACTCTTTTTACGTAGTGGGTCATCGATTTATTGATTCCATTAGTAAAATATCACGATAGCGCGGGACACACAATTTTTTTTAACCCAGTTACATCTTGATGTCTTTTTTAAACTTTATTATAGTCGCCTATCGCTGTTTTGGAAGAATAATGACACTTCTTATATTACAGCATTATTTTTGAAAATTTGATTAAGAGTTATTAACACAAGTAAATATAGACCATTCCGAATTCAGGTCTTAAACTAAATTTTCGATTTGTGTGATTATTCAACCAAAGCTGCGATTTGTATTAATAATCGATATACATTATTTGAAAATATTGACTATGATACAGCTTTTAGAAATTATTATTTAAGGAATATATCCTTAATTAATAAAGCATTACTGTTTACAATTTATTGGCATCTATGATATTATAAGT
This sequence comes from Elymnias hypermnestra, assembly GCA_015832385.1. Taxonomy (NCBI): domain Eukaryota; kingdom Metazoa; phylum Arthropoda; class Insecta; order Lepidoptera; family Nymphalidae; genus Elymnias; species Elymnias hypermnestra. The sequence continues at coordinate 392,164 of JACTOM010000921.1, forward strand.
TATTTATATTTAAATATTATTGAAAGTATAACTAGTACTATAATTGTGATTAAATGTGTCTTATTGAATAATCACTAAACTATATGTCATTTTAAACAAGTTTTGGCGTTCAACAGCATTGAAATGTTCTCTGTACATAGTGTAAACTCTCTGTAACAACAGTCTATAGACCGCGCCTCGTCTTTCGCTACGCATATATTTGCAATATATTTTGATATACGCTAATTAAAAAAAAGTGCCTATACATACATTTATTTTATACACATATATTTGTACATCAATTTCCGAAATTGATTACTTTATATAGTCAAAGCTTTTTCTACACAATATATTTGTCTTTTAAGACGGATATTTGTGTTTAAAGAAATTATACTAATAAGAATCTATATTCTACTATATATATTATAGTATGATAAAGCAGAGGATAAAGTAAAAAGATTAAAATTAATTGTGTTAACCCACTAACGTCAGACAATATGCCATAGCGAATTTCTTATAGAGTGTTTGCACTATAAATTAGGTTGTGATATAAAGCCTATAAAAAGTTTTTGACTTAAGTCTTACGGAACTCTAATTTTGGTGTATACTCGGTGTACAAATAACCAAATTCTACTAACTTGTGTATGTTTTATATAAGGGTAGCTAAGATTTATTATAAAATGAATTTAAAATAGATATTAGAGTGATATTACATGTAGAATATGTATTATATTATGATTTTACTAATCTTCGATTTTAACGGCCACCGTTTCGTAATCCGAATAGATAGTACACCAAAGATATTTTGCAAAAATAAAATGAGAAACATTTCTCATCACTGGTGTCATTCAGTTTAAACTATTGTTAAACAATTATTATTCAGTGCATTTCTTATGTAATCGTGACTAATTTTACATTATAAACCGTATTATTTTTATTATTGGTATTTCTTCTATTACATATATATATGAAAATGGTTTTTTTTTTGCTGAGGCCCCAATGGCGAATTACTAATAAAAATGCCGTTAACAATATCACGTTTTTCTTATAGATTCTAAAGCTAACATCTTAGTGGTGTAACATATTCGGGGTGGAAGGCGATGTAAATTATAGCACTAAATAATATATTTAGAATAATGGTAAAAGTATGTAGCAGCCTACTCCTCACTTCTGGGCACAGGCCTACTCTCTAATAGAGCCGCTCTTACCACGCTGCTCTGGTTGGCAAGATATGTCACCGAATTGCTCTAGGGATATGCAGGTTTTCTCACGATGTTTCGTAACCGAAAATTCAATGCGCAATATTTAGGCATAAATATATGTTTTACAAAGGGAACTTAGTTATACTGCCCAGGATTCACGTGACTTATCAAGAAAACATGTATATCTCTGTGTAGAAGACAATTTAGGCCATCACTGCTATAAAACTAAACTGTTGACATTTAGTTTTCGGTTTATTATATTGTTTACACCAGGGGTTGCATCCTGTAGGTCACTCAGGTGCCACACCGCAGGCACACAAATGAGACTAGTAAACAATATGGTTAAAAATGTATATAAGTTATCTAAATAAAATGCTTATTAAATGCAATATGGAAACGATATCCCTATAACATTTGGAGCCCTTTTATAAGAAAATATTGTCGATCTGTGGTTTGCACGACATTGCAAAAAAAAAAGAAATATTTGCCTTTCTACTTCTATCGGCATTATAAAATAATGATGACGTTTCTACGACAACAGGAAATTCCAATCGTAATCTAACGATGAAGTCACAACGAAATATTGTCTGGTAAAGGTAATTTTTGTAAGGATATTTATATATCCAGTCTGTATTCTACGGAATCTTTAAATTCCACAGTATTATTTCAAACCCTCTTGATTTAATCCTTTTGTAAAGTTTACTCTTATTATTTTAAGAATTCATTGTTCTGAGAATAACAATAGTCGAGAGCTCTTTGCGTAATATCAATGGGTTTAATGTTTTCAAATGAACAAGTGTGTCCTCATAAATGGACCGATTTATAACAATCGTTTTATTTAGCTACGTCGATGCAAGGTTGTTTTGTGAGAAAACTAAATTGCCTCTCGAGGTAGGTCAGTGGCACCATCATTTGCAGCACATGGATTCAGCAGTAGTCGAAAATCGTCCCGTTTCAATAAACGAAGGGCAGGTATATGTATATGAAAATCATTTCCCAGGGTTTATCATCAATTATATACACGTAGATAATGTTGCAATTAGATCATGTGGTGCGAGTGCATCGATAAAAAAGGGCGGTGTTGGCACTTCCTCCGTTTTGATAGTACTGCACGCAGAAACTAACGAAGAAATACGTTCGGTTATAGACATATGGGGAACTAAGGCGTTAGAAAGAACTACTAAAAGGATGTATCAGGATGAAAATATCGGAAATCTTAGATCATTGTATCTATTCAAAGAAATGAGAACAGTGAACCATAATAAAAGATATTAAAATGAATTGTTTTATTTATCTGCCCACCATATTACTTCATAGGATTATAATTCCTACAAATATATTTACCAAACAAATTTCGTTAGTGACACATATCAAAATCATTCAAAATTTATGCTGCTTGTTTCTGTGATAAAATTGGTGCAGCTATTTCTTTACTATGTTACTTATTTTTCTCTCTGTAACAGTTGATGGGTACTGTTATGTTATATCGACACATAAATATAATTGCAGGAGAATCATGAAACTACATACATACAGCATCACGCCTCATTCACTCTTGACTCATAAATCTTTTTTGTCAGTCTCCTTTCATTCATTCTCTCTATATGCCCAAACCATCTAAGCATACCTTTCTCAATTTTAGTCACTACGTCTTCTTTTATACCACAACGTTCTCTAATCACACTATTTCTTACTTTGTCACTCGGTTTCAATCCACTCGTACTTCTCAACGCTCTCATCTCTACCGCATTTATTTTACTTTTGTAATTCTTCTGCCATACCCAACTTTCACTACCATACATAAGTGTTGGCACCAACACTCCAGCATGCACTGCCAGTCTAGCCCTTTGAGACACCATCTGGCTATTCATAAAAGCATGCAGAGCACCATTTACCATATTCCCTGCATTCACTCTCCTTTCGATATCACTTTCACATGTTCCATCTTTTGTAAATTTAGATCCCAAGTATACAAATTCTTTCACCTCTTCCACTTGTTCCCCATCTATCAAAATATTGCCATTCATCATAGATTCATCTCGTTCAAAAAGCATAACTTTCGTTTTGTTTACATTCACTTTCATTCCTTTCCCTTTCAAAGCTTCATTCATAATATTTAGCATCTCCTGAAGCTCGTTAGCGGATGACGCAAGTATTACTTGATCATCAGCGTAGAGTAAACATTTGATGAGTAATTCATTCATTCTTAACCCATACATACTTTCTTTTAAATCTGTCAAACATTTATCCATGAAAAGGTTGAACAGCCATGGTGACGCAACACATCCCTGTCGAACACCTCTTTCGACAGGAAACCACTCCGTGTACGCTCCGTTTATTCTGACACAGGCACTAGAACCCTCATAGAGAGACTTCAATGCTTGGATCAGACAACCGCTCACCCCATACGTAGATAACGTTGACCACAGCTCATTCCTCACCACTCGATCATAGGCCTTTTCTAAATCTACGAACGCGCAATAAACTTTTTGGTGTTTAGCCAAACATTTTTCAGTTATGCACCGTAAAGAAAAGACCTGATCCGTACATCCCATTCCTCTTCTAAATCCCGCTTGCACGTCCCATATTTTCTCATCAGTTTCATTAATCACCCTTTCAATCAATATCTTTGCATACAATTTGCCGACGACACTAAGAAGGCTGATACCGCGGTAATTTTTGCACTCCTGCTGTAACCCTTTTCCTTTATATAGAGGGACAATTACGGCCTTGCTCCAAATGAAACTAGTGACATATATAAGCCCTTGTAGGTACACAATGGCTTATGTATGCATTTTATGTGGTTATATGATGTTCCGTTATATGTGGATAATGAAATATTAGGTCCTTACATATGAAATTAGCGTTTTGCCGTACCATAAGGTGAGATCACAGTCAAGCGTTAAACTATCAGCAATAAAAAATCTTTCACGTCGCTTATTACCGCGTGGAGTGTCTTCGCTGCTTAGCAGCGGTTTTGTGCCTCGACGAACCTCATAACCCGGGCCGGTATACTCGTACACCTGTACGGAATTTTAGCCTCTTTGGGCCGGGGCAAGCCCACGTAGTGGGTCTGGCCTGTGGTATGTGTTAATTTCTCTTCTTGTACTGTTCCATCTGTGTAGTTTGTTGTCTAGTCCGGTGTCTCGGCCTCACTCATGCCACCTTCATCGCCTGGATCGAGAGGTGATGGTATGAGGAGTTCCCGAGTTTGGGGACGCCCGGTCGCTAAGCTTATTACCGCACAATAGAAAGCATGAAATATCGATCGAAGGATTAATGACGTGTACGGCGCTGGTGTCGCAAAAGAACGCATGGTACGTTTATGGTTTCAACATTTTCGTTCTGCAAATTTCGACCTTCAGAACCAACCCCGTGAACGGCCGGAGACCAAGTGGAAAATAGAGAATTAAAGGCTATTGTGGGAGCGGATCCATCACAAAGCACTTCAGAGATAGATGCAAGCTTCGGGATAAGTGACAAAACTGTATTAATCTACTTGAAGCAAATCGGGAAAGTAAAAAAACGATGATACCTTATGAGTTGAGTGAATTGAACTTGCAGACGCGCGTCGACTGCTGTCTTACTTTGCTCAACCGACGCAATAATGAAGGGATTTTAAATCGGAGTCATTACTTGGGATAAAAATTAATATAGTACGATAATCGGAAGCCCTCGTCGCAAACCCTGGAGACCCAGCCAAATCCTGTCCTGAACGAAAACTGACTCAGAAAAAGTTACTTGTGCGTTAGGTGGACTAGCGCCAGTGTCGTTCACTACACTTTCTAAGATCTGGCCAAACGATTACGGCTAAACAACCAAGATTGGTCAATTGCTCTTGGCCACTGTTGCTTCACGACAAGGTTTGACCATACACCGCTCAACAAACAACTACTAAGTTACATGAGCTGCAGCTGGAATGTCTGTGACATCCACCACACTCTCCGGACATTGCTCCAGCAGAGTACCTTTTTTTCCGGAATTTGGACTTCTTACAAGGAAAAAAATTCAACCCGAAGCGGTACTCCAAACCGCCTTAAAAGAGTTTATTGATTCTCGCCCCCATGTTTTATTTTAGTAAAGTCAATGAACTACCTATGTAATGGCAAAAATTCATAGATAACAGCGGTGCATACTTTGATTAATTAAATACTTATTAACAACATTGACTTTATATTCCTCCCGTACAAAATGCCAGTTTCATATGTAAGAACCTAATATAAAAATATAATTTATTTTCAGTCCACAATGGAGAGAATTAGTTTCAACTTATTCTGTACGATGTATGCTATCCCCTTCCAGTTTTAATGGCGAGGATGGAAATAACATACCAAATTAGTAAATTGAAATTGCTTCAGACGGAACTATTTAGTAAATATATGAATTTCTTCATTTTCTTTTTGAACAATGTACATGGGCTAACAATTGTACATTCTGATGTACTCAGGTAAAAAAACGTCATTTGAAGGAATTATTGTTTGACAATCATGCTTTGGACCACGTACGAATTTGTATACACTTATTAAACTCTTCAGTTTGAGAGAGATGTGAACAATTACGCAAGCAAAATTGCACGGGGCGAGTACGAACGAAAAACTTCACAGGGCTTCTTCAATTGTTTGGAACCTGCTTTTTACGGAAATTTCACAATACATTTTACGGACATTTTACAAGTAACGGAACTCGTCAATTCTTAGGAGCAAATTAACGATACTCGGCCTAATCTTTTATAGGCTAACCGGATATTTGAGTCATCTACCGTAACGTTGATATGGTCAATTGTTTGTCGAAGTCAGGTTGCGGATTCAATCTCGGATGTGGCGATACCAATGAAAATTTCACTTTCTTCTTCTTCTTCTTCTTTTGTTTAATGGCTTTCAGGTATGCCAATTGGGCACAGATTATCTCGCCAGTGTCAAGTTATTGGAGAAGACACGAAGGAATTTGTTCGGTTTAAAGAGCATATAAAGTTTAATTTTGATTATCTATAAATAGCTGAAATATATTGTTAAACCACCACCAAATAAAACGGAAAACACAACATGCATGTATCTATATACGTACATATACACATACATACATATATATATATGTATAAGTTAAGTAAAATTTATATACATACATATCACTAATAATAAACAATTATTTTACAACTTAATTCTATTATGTTTAATATATTTACATAAATATTTACAATTTCTACTATATACAAGACTTAACAAATATTCTACATTTATAGGACGGGGGATATGTGGAGGGAAAATATCATAAATGGAGTGGGAAAGTTTGGGACAATTGAGAAGGATGTGGGAAACAGAACCTTCGTCTAGGCCACATTCACACATGGAGTGGTCCCTAATCCGGAGTTTAGCCAAGTGTACAGGTGTGCAAGCATGACCAAGGCGCAGCCGAGAGATGGTACTGGTTATCCAGCGGCTGGCATATCTATGAAGAAAAAACCAGGGTCGCCTTGGTATGTTCGGTTGGATGGAGGCATAATATTTACCTTTGGCCAATTTTGATGAAGACCAGAATGAATCCCAGGATTTTTCCAGGAATGTTTTGGAGAGTGAGGTTAAATCTTGTGCATAATTTTGGAAATGTTCGTGCGTTCCATCTTGGACTGCTGCTTTCGCACATGAATCAGCTGTCTCATTTCCAGGAATACCGGAATGGCTAGGAACCCAAACAAGTAACACAGACAGATCCCCTTGATAACATGAAAAAAGAGCTTCTCTAATCCTGAAAACAATGGGAAACCTTGTTTTACTTTGGAAGGGGTTTTCTTTAAGAGACATTAAACAACTTAATGAGTCAGTCACAATGACAGTCTGTTGTATGTTATGGGAATAGGCGTACAGGATTGCTTCTAATATAGCAATGGCCTCTCCTGTAAACACTGAAGACTCGGGAGGACATTTGAATTTTAAAACAATTTTATATTTGGGGATCCAACAGGCAGCACCAACGCAGCTGTTAGACGACAACTTTGACGCATCCGTGTATATAAGAAGATGATTTGACCATTTTTGATTAATAATTCTCTGAAATTGCTGCTTAGTATCAGGAGATCCTTTCAGTAATCCAAGATCTGTGATAATAGGAGGCTTGTAAACTAGAGCTTTATATGGAGTAGAAAAAAGAGGATTAGAGGGAGCAGTTATTAAAGGGTGGGGCAGGCTGGTAAATTTGAGAAAGCTATCTAACAAAACGGAAGAGGAATTACGGGATCTGGGGAATTGGGATAATTGATTTAAACGAAGCCACAGAGGATGGGATGACAACTGTAACGTCTTGCTAACAAATCGGTCACAAAGGTATTGGCGCCGGAGGATTAGGGGAGGATCAACACATTCGACCTGCAAGGCATTTGTTGGGGATGATTTCATAGCGCCCAGAATAATCCTGAGGCACCTGAACTGGATTTTATTTAATTTTTCCGCAGCCGCTTTATTAAAAGGTTCTAAAACAAACAGACAATAATCCATATAGCTGCGTACTAAAGCATTGTATAGCAATTTTAAAGAGTAGGGGTGAGCACCCCACCATACTCCGGATACCGCACGGAGGACATTAATTCCTTGCTCACATTTCTTTATTAAATAATCGGTGTGATAAATTCCGTTCAGAGTTTTATCAAGGTATAGACCTAAAAACTTTGTCTTGTCAGATAGGTTGATAGGTTGATCTTCAAAGGAAAGGGTGAGGTTAGGGATAGACCTCTTTCTTGTAAAAACCACTGCTTGGCATTTCGCCACGGCCAATGACAGACCATGGTCTGAGAGCCACCGGCCTAGGTAATACAAAGCAGAATTTAAGTGACAGGATATCTCCTCCACACAGGCAGAGCTATGATAGAGGACAATATCATCAGCATATTGTAAGGTATTACAAAAACTGGAAACAGACAATTCGAGATCATAAGAATAAATACTGTAAAGTAGAGGACTGAGGACAGAGCCTTGAGGGAGACCTTTCCAGACTAATCTGGGGGGAAGAACTGTGTTTTGGTGTTTAACCAAAATGGTTCTGCAAGACAGCAGGTTCCATATGAAATGCACAATCCTCGAAGGAAAACTCAGCTGTTGCATTTTCTGCCTGAGCACCGGAAGAAGGACATTATCATATGCAGAAGTGATATCTAGGAAAACACCCACAAGGTACTCTCCTCTGGCAAAGGCTAATCGAATATCCGTTGTCAGAATGCTGAGACTGTCAGTAGTACTCAATCCCTTCCGGAACCCAAACTGGGAGGAAGGGAGAATATTTCTACTTTCTATTAGCCATTCCAAGCGGTTCTTAACCAGGTGTTCTGTAATTTTGGCTAAAGTGGATGATAAGGCTATAGGTCTATAGGAATTTGGATCGGCAGGATCTTTGCCATACTTTAAAATAGGAATAATGATTTGGGATTTCCAGGAATCAGGGACAATACCCATCACAAAACACTTATTAATCAGATTTAAGAAACAAAGTTTGGCTTTGTCTCTCAAATTGATCAAAAATGAATATGGGACGCCATCTTCCCCTGGAGAAGAATCTTTTAATCCAGCAAGAGCAATATGAAGCTCAGAAAAAGAAAAGGGGGCATCCATCTCGTTAAGATTTGGAGCTAGCGTGAAATTTAGAAAAGAGTCCACATTAGGGACATAAGGTGGAGCCAACTTGTCAGCAAAGTCGTTAAGCCATACAGAAGGATTATTGGAGGTAGGATCGACATGGTTAAGAGTACGACGGAAACTCTTAACCTTATGCCAGACTATGCTGGAGGGAGACCGAGGACTGAGGGACTCACAGAATGTAGTCCATCCAATCTTTTTCTTTTTTGATACTAGCCTTTTAGATTTTGCGTCAATGCGTTGATACTCTAAAAAATTCTGTTGGTTCATACAGGAGGAGTATGATTCTTCTGCGAGTGATCTTTGACCAAACACATTGTTGCATTCCTCATCCCACCAGGGAGGGGAAAGCAACTGGTTTTTGGGAGGGAATTTTTTAGGAATGTGAAATTCGGCCGATAACATAAGATAATTTACAAAGAGATTGTAGTAAACCAAAATGTTTTCATTATTATCTAAATGTTTCATATAAACGGTGCTGTCTCATATTAGCAACACGTTTTTAGGTGTACCCCCAAATTCAAACAAATTTGTTAGTTTACTTCAGACTCAATAAAAATCCAAGCAATTAATAAAAAAGGAACCGCCTCCAACACTAACAATTCCAAACAAGTTAATAAAAATAATTGCGCATTCTTTTTTAGAGTTCTTCTAAGTAAAATGAAATGAAAAACGTTAAACTACTTAAAATTCTATCAAATTATTACGATACTATAATGTAATTACATTTATCATAATATTTGCAGTCGGCGTCAGCCGAGGTAGGTGTGTCCCGCGTCATCTCAAAGAATTTTGAGAAGACGTGCTAGAATTTTCATATTGTTTCTTTTTCGCTCAAATATGTTTTCGATAAACAAATAAAAGTAATTCTGCATGCTTAATTTGAGAGTTTATTTATTTTACCAACCACATATTATGTAAGTATAATATACCCTCAAAAATGAAGAAAGAGAAAGACTGACATAACAGTGTGATTTCAATAGTACCTACATATTGTGTCAAAAAAAAGGAAGACTCGGGCAAATAGCTGAAATTGTGGTAAAAAATAAAAGAATTAGGATTTATTAATCACTTTATTTATCACATTATTTTGAATTACAATTATTCGAATTCAGATACAAGTGTTTATACGCTTATTACTAAAAATATTGGCTTAATCGCTACTGTGGTATATTATATTAATATGTTTAGAATTAAAAAAAACCTACTGTATTGATGCATTTGTAAATACATGACTAGATATTACAAAAGATAATTATTTCAATTAAAAATAATACTCTTACATCTTATATTGAAAATTGGTATTGTACGATTGACATATTTTTTATTAACTTAATGACTAACGTGTATAGTAACGCTCTAACATACACCAACCAAAGATAAAGAAATCTTATTAACTTTGCTGGATTTACCAGTAACTGCAATTAACTTTATTAATTGATATATATTTTATAAAATTCGGAGGTAATATTTAAAAAACTTTATTACTGTACTAGTATAATAGTCCTTGACAAATTATCGTTACGATATATAACTCTGGTAGCAAAACTATACGTGAACTTTTTCTGTGCAGTCTCATACATTTTATATAATTTCTTTCCATGGATCTATGGTCAAATTTTTTTTTTTTTTAGTTTTTTAAAACGAAATATTGCACATTTCAAACCCTGTGAAAAACAAAATATAAACTGTGCTTTTTAAATTATAGTTATGCGTCACATACATGTCCTTGAGCGTTTTATAATGAACTAAGACTAGAAGAGGTAAAAAGCATACTGAAAAGCGTACTTATAACTATTACTAATATGGCATTATATAGTTTTAAAGCTCAAACTAATTCTAAGATCTAGAAATAAAATATTGTCGTACATTTATTTCACATATATTTAAAGTATAGGGAGGAGAGATTAAAGAGTTATAAAACGTGGATGAGAAAATACGGTAATCTATAAATCTACAAATAAAAGTACATTAAGGTTGCGTATCTACCAGAAATGCCGGGAGTTGGAAGTGGCATACCGCCAAACATTCCTCGCAAATGTCTCTCGTTTGTGTTTATATAAAAATAATAAATATGAAAGTACAGTATCATCGCCGAGTTTGAAAAGGCAGTTTAAGAAGACTTTTGTATATTGTTATCTAGCGGCTGGGTTAATAGAACGAGGTGCGAAACGGGAAGTTATAGTATAAGTATGTCCTCGTGCAATATTCCAGCAGAAATGCGGCCAAAATACAAATCCATATATACATAAATATATAACTCGGCTTTTTCCGCATTGAATTTGATTGGAATCTTCAAAATGTTATCTGTAGATATAGTTTCGAAAGGTGCGTGTTATACTAACGATTATGTCAAAACCGGTCGTCTAACAAAAAAGATGTCAACAGCCCTTTTTCGGACTGACGCTTAAACTACGACGAAATAATTACTTTTAAATGAAAGATATCGATACTATTGTACCGTAGATTATGATTTCGATGTCATATTCTGTATTCTTCGCCGCCAGTTTGAATAAGTTTCATAACAACAATCGTAATACCTATCACTTTGTACGTATCACTTGTTCAAAATAAATATTATATAATTCCATAAGGTATAATAACATCATCATTCATAAAATTATCCTTGTGATCTATTACTTTTTAATACGTACTCTTAATAAAATGGTCGTCAAAAATATAAAGTGATTTATAACCAAAAGAGGACTTATTACGAATAGAAAAATATTGAGGTAAATATTTTAACAATCATTAATTTCTTAATCAACTATATTATTATCCTGGGTGTAAAATATACAAATTTCATCATAAAAGACTTAAGAATATCGCAAAATAGGCACTATCAATTTTATGTCGTTACAATATTTAGTGGAATAACTTTTGTCAAAAATCAATAGCGCAGAGAAGATATCTTATCCAGTCCAATAAAGATAACTAATTGTGAAATAATTACTTAAAACATTAATTAGTGCCTTTTATGATAACTGAGAAGAGATATTCTGTTCCAAAGCAAACGCATTATGCCGAATAGCAAATAATAAATATAGGAAATATTATTAAAAGTGCAATAAAAGAGAAATATAAATTTTCGAAATTGAATGGAAGGGCTCATGGTACATTTAGAGAATATAAATTTCGTCTGTAAGTTTACATTTCAGTCTTTACATGTCTCGTACAAAACATTTACTGAAAGAGCCTAAGAAGTCAAAACAACAAAATTTCTTGCCGAAATACTACAGATATATTTTTTTTATGACTGACAGGTTAGCGCTTGACTGTATTCACACCTGATGTTAAGGGATGACACAGTCTTTGACGGAAGCGCGCTAATCTAGTAAAAGGCATTTAACCTCTAATAATTTCTACAAAGCACTCTAATTAGTTAAGTGATAACTAGCCACGGCCTACCAGTCCAAACTCAGACATCTTTTTAAATTCGTTTTAACGGGCATCGTACCCGAGACCTCTGCTAGCAAAGCGAGTACCTGCACCACTGTACCAGCGAGTACCTGCACCACTGTGCCAGCGAAACCTTCATATAAAGGTATGAATGGAAATTGTAAAACGTGTGAAACAAAATAATTATTTTTTTTTCGAAATTTCCCAACCCTCTGCGCAATTTTCTTAAGTTTTCTATTCGTAAGAAGGAACTCTACAAATTATTAGAAAAATAGAGGGGAGGAGGGTGATTTAGGAAGGCACATCTTATATATCTTCTATATCCGGTTTAGAATTGACTTATGCCGAATTAACATGATAAAAAATCCGAACAAAATAATATATAATTTGAATTTGGGCGGCGTGATTGGCCCATCTTGTAAAACACAAGGACAAAAAGCAATGTAATTTTTTCAGCTTGTTTTCCTATTTTTCGTAAGGGCTATGTTTTACTACTCCATTAACACCCCGTAAATTGTTCCCTCATTTACGTAACAAAATGCAGCAACAGTATGTTGCTAGTTCATGCTAGCATTCGATGAGGACGTGGTATTTATGTACCAAATTAATATTACTTCATTATTTGCACAAATTAACCCTCAAATATGGTCGCTCGCCACTTTTGTATTTAAAACAAACAAAAATTAATACATCCATTATAAATACTATATAAAAATATCATTTTCTTGTTGTCACAAGTAAAAACGTATGATGTTAAGTACATAACACGTTATTACGTTTCAGTGCTTCGGAATAATCCAAATTATAAATATTGTTTACTTTCATTTATTCCTATACATATATAGGGGCCACACATTAATTACGTAAGCGTCCAAGGGAGCGGGGGGGGGGGGGGGGGGGGGGGGGGGGGGGGGGGGGGGGGGGGGGGGGGGGGGGGGGGGGGGGGGGGGGGGGGGGGGGGGGGGGGGGGGGTAGTGTTAAGAGAATCTCTACATGAGCTTATTAGTATCGTATGTAACAGTTTGTAAGAATTTTAACATTATAAATCTAGTGTTTGTATTGGGAAGTTTTATTATTATCATCATATTATTTTGTTATTGGTGACAGGTCTGCACTTCAAGTGTGATGTCATTTAATCGTAAGTGTCGACACGGTTCAAGATGGTAGCGTGCTAACCTGGTAAGTGGTGACTGATCTCGTAATGATAAAGATGGTGACTAACCCGAGGTCGAACCCGGAAATCTCACCTATGCTAGCGAGGCCGTCAAATGTTTACAATTTTGTTTACTTTAAATGTTACACTTCGGTTATCTAAGGTACAACCACATAAAAAGAAGCGGAGGGGGGGGAGTCGCCATGTTAGGGGGAGAGGTCAAATGACATATCAACCTTACATAATTAATAATAATTAAACCCCATAATATTTTTTTTCATTGGATAAATCAAAGTGTGTAAAAAATGATATTATTTCCATTATTTTTGAAATTGCAATGAGCCCTATTGCTCTTAGGATTGTCGCCATCCAAAAATTCTTATGTAAAAGTCTGAGCAAAACATACACTAACATTACAGAAAGTGTAAAAGGTATGTATTAATATAAAGAAAAATACTTAATTAGCTTCATTTGGCAAATGGTGATACGAAATCACTACGAAAATTTAAAACGGTAAAATTGTTGACACACAGACATCATGTATGCGGATCACTTTAATCAATGTTGTGGAATTTTAGTATGGCGCGTCCTTCAATTTCGGAATTGCAAAGTTTCCTCACCACTTCCGCGGCATCCTCGGCCGGGAACACTGAATGTGGCGGAGGCTCAATCTTAAACAACAACAAAACCATGTATCAGTTTAAAAGTTAAATAAAGTAACAGCCTATTAACATCCAACTGCAGCACATCAGCCTGCAGGTTGGCAGACTATACAAATCCAAGAGTTGTCCCCAGGATATGCAGATTTAATTTCGGGTTTTTCCGTCACCAAAAAGCACAATGATCAATTTTAAATTGTGATATTGAAAATAAATATTGTTTCACTTTGCGTATTTTAAAACTTTATCATTAGTAAAAAAAGCTTTTAAATAATTACTCATACATAGTAAAAAAATATTAAAGTTTAAAAATAAAATACATGTTACCACGTTTACAAGAAATCGCTGTGTAGAAATTAACATTGTGACGTCACAGGCACTAGGGTTTGTTTGGGTACTATTGGCGTGTTTTAGTCAGTCTGTTCAAAAACGAATATATGGACATTTTAATTATAGTGTTGTTATAAAACTTATATATGATCTTTTCATTTAAGACATTTTTTCTTCAAAAACTCAATTTGGCTCTAGTTTTACAAATAGAACTTAGCGGTGCTTGCTCATTATTCAAAATTCTTATCGAACCACAACCCCTATCCTCGCTTATCACCAAGTGAGAGCTCAATCTCTTTCAATGCCCACAAAGTGCATAGCAAACTAAAATATATTTCAAAAATTACCTCTCCATTTGCCACAAGTTCAACCAACTCCCTCAGCTGTTCAATGTTGCCATGTGGTACAACAACTATGTTCACATTCATATCTTCAGCTTTCTTTGAGAATTTCGGCAACAGTCTCTCTCCAATGTCTTCAGTTACAAGCACTACGCCACCCTAAAGAAAAACATTTTTGTACATCACGTGATGGTCAGCGACAGTAAGATCTGACATAGTAATTTTATCTAATCACAGATATTAATGTAATATTATTGTTTTTCAGCAGTCCAAAACTACACTAATTAGAAATAAGCTCAAAAATACGTAATTTTTCCTAAATTGAAGTTTCCTGTTTAATACTGGTTATTGAACTTGAAACTTCTTGTAACAAAGCCAGTTTACTTGCCACTCTGATAGCAAGTGTCATAACATATTTCATATAATGTGACAAGAAAAAATTCCTATAAAGATATTGTTTTAAAGGCAATGAACTGTTTATGTTTCTTCATTATAATATATTACATTGTTCTTTAAAAAAAGTTTTAACTACATAACTCTTTCATTTTATTTTGAGAATTTAGCAAAGTTGTTTTGTTTCAACTTTTATGAGGTTTGTAAAGAGGTTTCCATATTTTGCACCATTGTTTTAGATCAATTTACTAACTAGACAATATTTTAAAATCGCAAGTAATTACAATTGACATAATCTTAATTTCACTTTATGTCACTTCACTTTATGAGGAATTGTTAATTGGAATTGCAAATAATAACAAAAGTCTTCAATATCAACTAACCATAGCGAGGCATTGCAGTGAGCGATGAAGTGACCGGGATGTAGTTCCAAAATTAAGGACCACATCGACTGGACTGCCACATGCATCTATAGTACGTTCTATAAGTTGCCGCTCATAAAGATCCTCAGACCACTGTACTACCTTGATCCTAAATACAAAAATAATATCCACTATATAACTATTTATAAATGTTGATCAATATATTAATACATAACATTTTTTGTTATGAATTGGCTGCAATAGAACAATGTTTTTATTTCAAAAAAAATTATTTTAATTTTAATAAAATTAGTAAATGTAAATTATAACTTACACTTCATTCTCTTTAGCAAGAACAAATCCTTCATCTTTCAAAGTAGCAACAGAAATGTTAACACGGTCATGATATGGTAGTCTTTGAAAATAGTGTGTGGCTATACGAAGAGCCCATAGAGCTAAGCCACCAGTACCAACTATGAGCAATGTTGCCTTTTCTTTTTTGTATGGATCCTCCAAGAGATTATTCAAGCATTCAATGGCTGTATATATTGTGTTCGTAGCAAGTAAAGCACCTGTTGGGAGCATAGCAGCAATGCTCAGTGGCAAATCAGCTGGTACTGGCACCAAACACTTAAAATCTGGTACAACAATAAAATCGGCATATGCATGAGGAACACCTTCATATGGGTATAAAACTATTCGGGTTCCAATTGTAATGCCATTAGTGCACTCTGCTGCCTCCCCAATAGCATCTACAATACCAGCAACTTCATATCCAGGAAAAAGAGCAGCATCACGAATACCAATGTGCGAAGGAGTTGAGCTTTGCATTCCCAAGTTCTCCATCTCTCCTGTTAGACTTCCCATAGATGAAATAGATGAGGTGCTGCATACTGATGCAGAGCGATTTCTGCTAACTCTATAACAGGCACCAGCATATACTACTCTGATTCTTGCACCATATGGTGGCACATCCGGCACAGGGACATCAAAACTAAATACACAATCTCGCAAAGCTGGACCAGGAGACTCAATCGACACTTGTCTACAGAGCTTACTCATTGTGGTTTTGTATCTGTAAATAGCAGATGTTCAAGTTGATAAATATTTTTAACTGAAGTCTCCTAGTCATGATGTTCCACCAGGAAAAAAATTGCATTACACTAAGTTGCTGGCTAGAAACCAAAAGATGTAAATTTTCTTGCCAGGTTATCTTAATTCCATCTTAGAATGACAGCACTGATAGCTCAAGAGGTTTGGATGAAACAGGGTTTGGAAAAATTTCATAGCCCTTTAATCCTTTCAAATTTGGCTATTCTATTTTGGCAAGATGAACTATTTTAAATATATTTTCATAACATTATAACTCTAAAGAATCTTTCACATGTTAACACATCTGCAAACCTTTATGTTTTCCTGACTATGTGGTATTGTAAGCACCTTAAACTTGATTAAAAGAGTTTTGTTCTGACAACCAAACTGATGCATATGGTGTGCAGGTGTAATCAAACTGGCAGTTACATTGGTTCAGATAAATTTAACCTCAGTTGAATGGCTAATTTTTTGCCTAGTATTTTCTATAAAAAATATTGTAATATTTTTATTCTTGTGCGTGTATTTATTGAACTAAGCATGTTGAAGCATTACAGGATTTGCAAATATATAAATACATAAAACATGACAATAGGAACTTAATGCAATATGAACCCAGGTTACTAAGTATAAATAGGTTTAGTACTAAATAAACAAAAATTTATGATACACTTTTATAAATAAATGTAACAATAATATATTTTTATTTTCTATAAATAAATTTAATTCTAAAGTAAAAATATTTGCTTCAATACATAATGCTATATGCCCTTGGTGGATAGTGAGAACTGCTGAGACATCATTCATTTATAATTCCATAGCTAAAAGACATGTAAATAAATTGATTTAGATGATCTATTTACATAAGTCCCATGATCTCTTCACCGTTTATTTCATTCAAAACAATTTTATTTCTGAGAAATATTTGTTTATTACACCTATTTCTAAAAATAGCACGGAATAAATGGATGTAGTGGCTTCGCGACAGCACATATAACGCACTTCGAAATAAACAAGGACAATGAACGATAAATGACAAACAACGATCACACTTGCTACGAGTGAACATACAAAAGAACACAAATTATTATATAAACTCAGGTGTGACCTTTCCACACTTGAAGGTCATATCGGCTCAAAATTTTATGAAGAGACCACCCCGTATTACGATCGATCGCAAGCACTCGCTAGCATATTAAAATTATTCAATAATCCAAAATCAAATGTACATATATAACTGTATACTAAGTACCGAAGAGTAATTACAAACTGTTGCTAAATTAAAAACAAATAAGCAAAGTAATCATATAAAAATATAAACATCCTATTTCACTACTTACAGATTTATAGACTTATATTATAATTTAAACCGAACAAATCAACAATCACACGTATGCCTGCCCTAGACGCTTTACGTCAATTGAATTTATGCGTTTTAAATGTTGAAGTTGTAGATGTTTACTGTCGCGGTGAAAAAGTCAGTGATCTGCCAACGCCGAGTGCCGACAGCAACTATCGCTATAACTAGCGTGAAAGGAACAATGTAACAAAATCACAGCCGTTCCTACTTCATTGTGTTCTGACAGTCACGGTGACTGGTATATTGACTCATTGACATTGACGGTTAAAATGACTAAAAAGGAGCGTTTGGTGAGCATAAAGTGCCTGGAAAAGGAATCGGAATCCTTTTTATTTAGATATATGAGATTTAGAAAGATCAGTCACACATATAATATTTTAAAATGAAGTCCAAGGGTTTAGTTATTTTATAAATAAGTCATTCTTTACACAATAACATTAATAATTATTTTCTCCCACGTTTAGATCTTATGATTTATATGTCTATAACGTCTTACTGTCGCTTTTTCATGGACTTTCAAATAATAGCGATGCTAACGGAGCTTTGACTTCAAAAATTATTTATCTGTAAAGTCAGTATACGAACGATAATTTTATTATATAATCGAAACATCGATGAATATTGTTGTTACTTGTGTCTCTCTATTACTTGTTCCGAGCTCTCTCTTGCACGCTAAATGTAACGTACTATAATATTTTATTTTTTCTTAGTGCCACCAACTAAGTTATTTAATTAACATTATACGGTTACGGATATTTTTGTCGGTTACTTTTTATAACTGGTATGATAGTCACAGCTATTAAAATGAAATGATATTATGTCAAATGTATATGTTGACGTCAAAATTCATTCAAACCACAGAACAAATTTTTGTAGATAATCCAATCAAATTTGCGAATATAGAGTAAACTATAACTTTAATTTACAATTAATACTATAAATTAATGTTAAACCTACATTATATAAGGTAGAATTAAAGAATTTTAAAAGGGGGCAAATAAAAATAAAAAAAGTATCCTGAATGTTAGTGAAATTCCAATACTAATATATCCTCTCCAGTATATTTTTTCTTCAGAGAGTTAACAATGCTGTGTGGCGTTTGCAACAAGGAGTAGTAGGCAATCTTATAGCTAACGACAATGGCATTGATTGTAATAGAGATCAGAAATGCCCGAGGCACTGAAGTGTTCAGAACCTAATACATACGAACAAGGAAGGTTTAGATTCCCTAGATATCAGCTAGAACAATAAATCTAGTTGGTAGTGTTGTTGTTTTCTTGCCCTTATCCCACTAGGTGGGATCGGCACAGCATGTTTCCTTTCGCCACTTCACTCTATCCGCTGTCATTTCTACATTTACACCCTTAATAGACATATCCTCTTTCACACAATTCATCCACACTTTTTTTGGTCGCCCTCTCCCGGCCCTGCCGCTTATAGTGTATTTTAACTAAACGTAAAATTGGTTGCAATTGAGATAATGTGTGCATTTAAATTTTCCTCGCCCACGCATCAATAGACATTTTAATTTAAACGTAATACTTTCTATTAATATTTTCGAGTAAAAGTTTTCTTCTCTTGGACGTCAGTGATAAATAGGATATGAGGGGAAAGTATATGCGATCGTTTCACTTAGGATCCATTCTGATTAAATAGAATTAATAAAACGCATTACGCTCGTTCAAAGTATTTCCATTTAAAATTTTATTTGAAAATGGAATACTACTTTCATAGTTTTTGATTAAAATCTGAATCAAGATTAATTATGACATTTTAAATAAATCTTTGATATTGGGACAATAATCATAATAATAACAATTACCTTAACAATAATAAAAGAACCTTAGGTTAACTCAATTGTATAATATAGTAATAACAAACATTTAAGTTAACAAACCAATTTTATTACTTTTTTATTTAATGTGAGTTAAAGTAAATCTAATTATAATCTAGAATCAAATAAAAAAGAGCAAATATCAAAGAATATATTAGAGGCAAATAGCAACACTTGTTGGCGTGGGTTCTTTAGCAGTCAT
The DNA here is from genome assembly GCA_015832385.1 of Elymnias hypermnestra. NCBI lineage: Eukaryota > Metazoa > Arthropoda > Insecta > Lepidoptera > Nymphalidae > Elymnias > Elymnias hypermnestra. The sequence goes on from JACTOM010000921.1 coordinate 412,089, forward strand.
TGTTAGCGATTTTAATAGCGTGGGCTGGTTGTTGTATATTTTCGGTTATTCTTAGTAAACGGTGAGTCTAATGTGTACCTAAAACTGTATTATTCAATTGTTTTCATGATGTAAATTGTACATGTGGGCTTAGTCGTAAGACAAGGCGATATTTTATTGCTTAAAGTTGGATTATTTTTTTTTAAATAAGAAGTTTTAAGGATGCGTGATTAATCATTGAGTTTCTGTTGTTGCGAATGTATTACTTCGAAATGTGTTGAAACTAACGTTATTTACGTTTGTTTCGTATGATTGTCGTGTTAACTACAACTACAAAGTGCTTCTTAATATGTACACACATGCATAATACACAGTGGTGTGGTAACATTTATAAATATATCTTATTAACCTTCTCGGTAGGTTAACATTTAATAGAAAAATCGGGTGAGATATCCTTAATTCGAAATTGAGATCAGTTTGGTTCCTTAGTTAGCTTTTTAATATCTAATACTTTTATTTACAAGTGAATATATGGTTGTACTGAATACTAATTGTTTGTATGTTACTTGGTTACTGTCATAAAAAATGAATGTGTTAAATTATTACATCTTATTTGAAGTTAAATTCAAACAATCTTGCTTTGTGTGTGCATTATTATATTATGCATTTGTAAATATTCAGTGTATTTATCAATGATAAGTGATTTTTTTTTAAATTTTGTTGTGGTCCGTTTATGATAAATTTAGTGATTTGTAAAGAAACAGTAGTCAATATATATTTTTTTATATGTAAAAAAGTTTTTTTTATTTATTCTGCTGTGCAATGCACTTCCTATATAGTGGTATAATTTAATTGGGATATTTTTTCATTAAAATGAGATTGAATATACAATTATATATAGAAAATGTGCACAATTGAAATAAATTGAAATGGTGTTATTGCATATTTATTTAACACAATGGATAAATTCCCTTATTAAGGAAAAACATTACTTGTGATCAATTTTTACTATAAAATTATTGTGATCTTATGTAACTTAGATTAGCATGAACTTACAAACTGACAAAAAATTCTACCACATTTTACTTGAATAACATAGCACTAAATGAGTTTTGATGGCCTTGGTGGAGCAATGTTGTGGATACTTGCTTTGCTAGTAGAGGTCTAGGCATTGATACCAAATAGAACACATTTAGGAAATTGCATTTTCCAATTTGTCAAAGTCTGGACCCTTGGGTGACTTTGGTTGTGGCTTGTTACCATCCTACTAGCAAAGCAAAGCTGTGTAGTACCCCTAAGAGGTGGATTGTCTTTAAACAGATTAGCATGCTTAAATTGTATTATCTCTTACCATCAGTTGAGATTAAAGCATAGTGTTTACTTGTAGTATAAAAAAATAATAAATGAAGTGTATATTTGAATTTTGTTTTGTTTATGTAATATAAATACATAAAGTAATAAATGTCTGGCTGGGTCTACATCAATCATGTTAGGGCACAGCTTCTATCATGTTTGCATCAGTGGTAAGTGCACCTTGCCACTTATGACAAATGAAAATAAATATATATATAAATTTGTCATTTTAATTTTATTTCTTTACCAACATCGCTTTTTGTATATGAACAATTGTTCATATACAAAAAGCCAAATGTCATTTTAATAAAAAAATATTATGAATGATATATATAAATAGAGAGGCAATTATTAGTGGTATATTTAAAGAGAGCTAGTGATGTTACTGTTTCTGAAATCAGATGATATTATAATAGAGAAATTAATTGTTGTTTCCTAATTTTTGTAATCTTCTCTAATATAAACAATCTTATGTCACAGTGTTAGTACTTGCACTCATTTGAAACACCTGAACTGATTTTAATGATTTTTTTTTGTATATTTATTAAGCATGAGAAAAACTGGTAATGTATTTTTAACCGTTCTATCCCCAGCCCTCATTTAATTGTGATACAATGTTGAGTAGGACATCTAGTTACGATATAAGAATGTTTAAATATTTATTTATCTACAAGTATTTTTTTTACATTATTTTCAATTACTGCTTTTCATATGCTGTTAGCATTTAAGAAGTGTCAATCTGGGTGTTTCACCAGTTTTATCAGTTTATCTTTTATTATTGTATCTCAAAAGTATATCAACTTTTTCACAAATATAGCAATGCATGCCCTCGAAAAGACTAGAAAAATTTAATTTAAATATTAATCACACACTATATATATTGTTTCATATTTCCAATCATAAACATAATAACTGTCTAACTTTTTCAATATAACTTTGTAATAGTAGCTGACCTAAAATAAGTTGTATGCTGGTTGCTAAAATCAATGTTATTATTTTTATATGATTTCTTTAACTTAAAATTATGTGTATGGTTTGGCTAATGCGAATAAATTTTCATAAAAGTAATTTTCGTTTTTCAGTATTTAATTTTGTAACAATATTTTTAGTATGTATAAATTTTGCTTAGCAATATACTTTTAGTATGGGACAATGCTGTTCTATTCTATTGATTATAAAATAGCATAGTATATAACAGCCTATTCATACTGTCCTTAAATAAAAAAAATTAGGAGCATATTTTTTATTTTACTAGCAAGATAGTTATGAAAATATTTTTAAATATCAATTTAATGTTAGTGTAACTTTATTCTAATGCAATATAAAAACATTTCAGAACTAATATCTGCAAAACGGTGGAGGTGCTGAGTCTATAGTAGACACAGTGTAATTTTACACAAAGGTAAAACCTTAATTCCGAATCATAAGCTTTCCGCAATGAAACTTTCACTTTACAAAATATATAGACTAATATGACATGATGCAAATATAAAGGAATTTGGATAATCCTAACTATGGAGATTTTCAACCCCTTCTCAGTTAATACCTCTCTTTATAATCCCTGCTTAACATAATCAGATAGCAAAAAAGTTGTCCCTATTGAGCCACCCAAATTAGATTTGCAAACATTGATTGATTGCAACTGAGCTCTGTCACTGTTCATAACATTATTAAATTTAATATTTCGTTTTCAGCGCACCACCATGTCGCAACAGTATAGCCTTCGATGGAATAACCACCAACCAAATTTTATATCCATGTTTGGTAGTTTGCTTGCAACAAAAAATTTAGTTGATGTCACACTTGCTGCTGAAGGGCAACACCTAGTAGCTCACAAGGTTGTGTTATCAGCCTGCAGCACTTATTTTCATGTAAGTAATATAGATTCCACTAAGGTGCAATGCAATTATGTTATCAAAGTATAATGAAAATTGATGGAAGAAATAATAGAAGGGACTTAAATTTCACAGTAAATTATGTTTGTAATAAATGTGAAGAAAAAAATATTTTTACTTAATAATGATGCTAGTTTCTACAGAAGCAAACATTATTCAAAATAACTAGTTTTTCTTTTATAGTAGAAGGAGACATGAAGCAATATAGTTAAAACTTTAATTCTACAAAAACTTGAGTAGTGAAGTAATCAAAACTCAAATTAAATATGTGGGTTAGGTCACTTTTGTTTCATTATGTCCTAATATATTACTTATAATGAATTATATTATAGAAATTTATTTTATATTACGGGATTGTACAACATAAAAACATTCTTTCCAGTCATTATTTGTCGACAACCCTTCACACCACCCAATAGTTATATTAAAGGATGTGACATTTAACGACTTACGCACAATGGTGGACTTCATGTATTATGGAGAAGTAAATGTTACTGAGGAACAGTTGCCACAGGTAAAATTTTCTTTTTGTTTATTTACATATATAAAGTAAATGCATATAATTGTTATTTAGAACTTATTGTCATAGTTTTGGTGAAGGAAAATATTGTGAGGTATGTAGTTTACATACCCTGGCAGCGATTCTGGGATAAGTGTAGCCTGCCTATCTGCAAGGGATCAGTATAGTGTTTATGCTTTAACAATACTTTCTCATCCTTCCTTTAAAAAGGAGACCTGTGCCCAGCAGCGAGACGTTAATAGGTTGCTATTGTTCTTTTAAATGCACAAATTTACACATTCTTTTTAATCCTCATAGGTTCTTGAGACAGCAAAAATATTAAAAATCAAAGGTCTCACAGAAATGCCAGACTCAACATCGTTAACACGTTCACAAGGGTCTGGGACAGACTTCCCGAATGTCGATAATTCAAATGAAATACAACGACCGTCTGTTTCTCCTTCGTCACCAAATATAAAACGCAGAAGGTAAGTTAATATAAACCTGCACATACAATAGCATGAATTGCATGAATTATGTGCTCTACTTTTTTGGGAATCGTTAAAAGTTGAATTAAATATTATTATCAGCAGTCATAGTGAGAAAATCAAATATAATATGTATATTTGTATGTGTGTATAATGGTATATAGGTATATATTTTTATGTATTATAGTATTCTTATTGAAGCATGTATTTGAACTCAATTTCTTATAATTAGGTACTTTTACACAATATGTTGCTTGTCGAAGAGATCACTTTTAGTGACAGGGCTTTTTTTTCTTTTTGCGCTGGGAAATGCCTTTACGCACCCCGATGAAAGCTTAATTCCATCGGTAGTGTGCGACTCACTGATAACAGAATACCCACTAAAACCCAGCGGATCCCTCCCCATCCATGACTGAGATCACTAGAGGTTCCCTAACTGCATTCCACTCTAGTGACCCGGATGGTACCGACTATGAAGATCTACCACTCAATAGAGTGAGGCATGAAGTGCATAAGTGCGACTTCTGCCACCAAGCCTCCTCCGACGGCGAGGGAAAGCTCCAGCCTCTTGCTCCCGTATCCTCCCATTTGCCTCCTTCAACGAGATGACGGTCTCGCAAAAGAAGGCAACCGCCCTCCACCCAACTTCACTGGAGAGCATTACCTCAATTATGCTCTCCAGTGAAAGATCTCCTCTAACCAGCGACAACAATATATGCCGCTGGGGTGCCCACGCTGGACACTCCGCCATGGTATGGTGCGCCGTATCTACAGGAGCACCACACTCATGACAGGCGGGCGTTTCCTCACAGCCAACGACCTGGTGCAAGTACTTGCCGAAGCAACCATGACCGGCAAGCACCTGCACCAGACGGTATGAAAGAGATCCGTGCCTCCTGGTGAGCCAATTGTCCAGGTGAGGTCGGATCGCCTCCACCGTGGCTATACCCGCAGTTGGAGACCCAAGATATTCCCTCCATTTTTCGATCAGAGCTCTGTCGGCGAGAGCCCTGATCCTCCGTATCTGGTCATCGTAGGAGTCAGCACCTCTGGGAGCCCTTGTAGCTACCCTGCACTGATAGGCGACTGCAAGGACTTCCGCCCGCAGCTCCCAAGGGGGGTCGCCCGCCAAGAGAGTCGCCGCCGTCCAAGAAATCGTACGGTATCCCCGTATTACTCTAACTGCTATTACCTTCTGCGCTCTACGCAGGAGAGCTTTGTTCGAAGCAGTTAGAGCATTGGCCCACACGGGTGCACCGTACAAGGCCATACTAGACAATATACCGGCATAAAGTCGACGGCAGAGCGATCCTGGACCCCTCACATTAGGCATTAACCTTCCAAGTGCTGAAGCGGCATTGATGAGTCGTGGGACAAGCCATGTAAAGTGTGCACGAAATCCCCACCGACCATCTAGCATTAAGCCCAGATACTTCATCTGGGCTTTTAATCGCACCACCGTACCATCCAGTGTTAGAGCCGCCCCACGTGGAGGTCCCCTCCGAGGTCCGTGAAAGAGCATGCACTCGGTCTTAGTGATGGATACCTCTAAACCCAAACTCCGAATCCTTTCCATGACCATGTTTGTGCCAACTTTTAGTGATAGGGCTGCTTTTGTGTAATAATAATTTCTTATATGTTAAGTATGTTTTTGTAAGCCTTTGTGTAATAAAGTTTTTTGTCCCATTGCATACAAATATGCATTGCTGAGATTTATCGAACTAATAAATAAAATAGTCGGGGATGGCTCATTATCATATTGTCAATAGAATGAGGTGGGTCAAAATGTTATCATGACGTATCTTAATTATTTTTTTTGCCATTCATATATACACACCAGCATATTTAGCGGAACATAAAAAAAATTGATATCAGTATCATATAAGGTTATGATACTGATATAAAACCTTTATTTTTTTTATCTTCCGCTAAATATGGCGGTGTGTATCTTATATACACACCGCAATGATTAATTCACACTTTTCTGTCGAATACAGGAAGTAAAACATCGCAATTTGATCTCAAAATCGCCTCTTCACCAAAAATTATTTTCGAAATAAAATTACAATCTTTTTAGTTGAGATTTTAATTAAACAATTTATCCAGAGAACATGTAATACATTTTTTAACATTTACCAAACTTGTATAAATATAATTAACAATAAGGATTTTCTAAAAATATCCAGAGAAGTTCGTAAAATTCGAAGGATATAATCTAAATTTCTCATCTGAGACTGCAATACTTATTACAGATACACAGACAGACAAAGATCCTTAACACATAATTCATTGCAATCACATTCATGATCATATTCTCTCCATTGAGTAGGCCTTTACAGCACTTTAATCCTCATATATTGTTTTTATATCATTTGTAATGTACGACTGATAATGTTATTAGAGAGACATGGGGATGGGGCACACAACCAACTTCTTAACACATACAATTATTGAGGATTTCTTAACTTCTTAACTCAATATCAATTTGGAATGAACTACCTCATTGGTCTAGTGGTCAGATTATTCTGTTAAGAACATGAGTCCCTGGGCTTGAATACCAGGTCAGGAGAAAAAGGTTTATGTGTACACATAAATCAAGTGAAATACAGGTCACTAAATTTGAATAAATACATATCATAAGTTAACTTATTCTTTAACTAACCCCAACTAACACATCTTTGAATATATTTACAGCATAATTACAGCGGTGAGATAAGTAGTTGATAAGTAATTTTATTAATTATTTGAAACATTTGCAGGCGTCGAAAAAGTTCATCTGGTTCAGGAGTGAACCTTGTCACAGATGATAACAGAAGTGATGAATGTGGTCAAAGCTTAGAAATGATGCGGGAAGCTGTAACGTTAAGCAGTGTACCACAACAGAAGCGTAGAGACCTTGAGGAGCGCATGGACGCACAACAGGTATACTATAATTATATCTGGTGGTCAGAAGGAATGTTCACCTTATCTATAGTACTATAAATGTTTAAGTATCTGACACTCTGTTACGTACATTAAAACCATTTTCAATGCTTTCTGGCTCCAAATGGAGAGGTTTATAGCTATATACGTAGATTATATTTTATTTCTTAATGTTAGTACTATGCTGTTTTGTTTGAGAGCTTGAATTTTAACAATTGTCTTGTATTGTGATAAAATTAAGAATGATGTTCATATTGCATATGAAAAGCATATAATAAGAAGATATAAACATATAACATAATGATATAGCAATATCATAAGGAAATATAAAAAGTCATGTATATAAGTGTTTCAAAGATATATATTTTTGTTAATATTGCAAGATTAATAGGCTCCTATAAAAAAATAAAATACTCCAATAGACATTGCAAATGTCTATGTATTGGTTATATATTGCTGAGTAATTTTTGGTTAAATCTACCAAAATGAAGTTGTGTGACATAGTGGGTTTATTCTCGGTCAAACTTCTGTCCTATTAGAGAGCTGGCTTAGCCAAGCAGTGGAATGTTGATAAGCCGCTACTTGCCTGACCTTTTTGTTTCTTTTACAGACAGGAGACCCTTCAAGTATCAATATAGATCAACTAGCCATGGATACAAGTGCAAGTGGAATGTCACAAGGTAAGCTATATTTTTTATGCAATTCTTAGAAGCATAAAAAAATCTATTAATTAATATTTACACCACCAATTTCATTTAAGAGAAGCCTTGTGGTTACGAGAGCTTTAGAAATTTTAAGTGTAACACTTGGAGCAATAATGTGTTGAGACGGTTGGAACGGTTTGCGGTTAGATCCCATACGATTAGAGACTGTTGAATATGTCCCCATTTGATCAAAGTGGTTGCACTGCATAAATTGATTGCATGCCAGCCCTGTGAGCACACACTATTAGGCGACAGTCGGTAGTATCACACTTAGCTATGTGCTAGAGTAACAAATGTAATCTATATAAGTATACACCTGGTTGTCTAGAAAATAAACTATATAAATATGTTGAGTGAAGGTCAAGGTTTAAAGATTGTCTCAGATCAAACAACTATCCTATAAATGATGAATGACAAATAATTCGAGGAAGCGCCTTAGGTGTTTAAATAGCCTTTTACCAAATTTTATTTATTGTTAATTAAAAGTGAAAAGATAAACATAGTAATAAATTAAAACTTTACTGGTTCTCTTTATTCATATTGATACAAAATAGACTGTGCTAAATCTTTTAACACAACCAGTGTATGTAATATTTTGCTGAGTGGATGTCCAGATTGTGTTTTCTCTTAAAATAAATTGTAGATATTCAGTTGTGTAAATTAACATCTACAGAAACGTTGGTGTTCAAGTATAACATGATGGTTGTGTAAAATAGGTTTAACATTTTATTTAAATGACATCACATGCTGTAATATGACCTAGGATACGCAACTGTGTATCCTAGGTTATATTATCATCAGGTGGTAAACATTGTAATGTAAAATAATTTAGTTTTATAGAAAAACAAATTATATGAAAGAAACAGATTCAAAATATCTTTATTCAAGTATTTTGGCATTTGCAGCACTTTTAACAAAGGCTTTAAAATTATTAAGCGACACACTAAACATTAAGTAAACCTTACTCAAAAAAAGTCAAATAGGAAATAATTGTTATATATTTCAGAATCACATTTTGAAAAAAGGCAAATTTCTACTAAGAAGTGTTATATATGTAGAATATAAAAATCCGCGGCAAACTGCTATTCTATGTTTTAAATGAATGGATATTAGTATGTAGTATTTTGTTTTCCAGGGAAGGGAGATCAATGAATCAATAGTGTAGTGAAACCTTTTCTTATATTTGTTTTGTAATACAAAATCATTTATCTCTCTTCCCAGGACAATGGAGTATGTTGGAGCATACTTACCCCCGCTATTCAAACGCTTGTCTCGGAGGCGGCGGGCTACAACCTGACCAGGGAATGTATCTTAATAATGTGATAAATCCTCATGGAGATCCCGAAATGAATCATTACGGGCAGCCCCTCGGCGTTCCGGGCCCCACACCCGGTCCCAGCTGCGTCGCCGAGGCCCAAAACGTGCAAGCGGTCAATCAGACCCCTCAGAAACGTCGTCGCGCGACCAACCCTCAGGCCGAGGAAAATTTCCAAAGGGCATTAGAAGCGGTTCGATTCGGCGGCATTGGATTTTGCAAAGCCGCGCGAATGTTTGGTGTGAACAACCGCACACTCTGGCTGGAATACAAGAAGAAGGGCTACCCGAACAACCGGCCCAGCATAAAAAGTCGTATCAAGCGCGAGCATGTAACGCCTCCCCCAGAATTCAAGGACGAGCAACAGCAGCAGGATCAGCAGATGGCTTTGATTTGTCCTCCACACTCTGTGCCGGTGGGATTCATCGATCCCCGTCCAGTGGACTTCCCGCTGCAGACCAACAACTCCCCCCTGAATATTATTAACGGTGTTAATTTCCCGATGCAATAGAACGCGGCCTGCGGGGTGCAAGGCCTGGAGTCGTACTCGTTGTGACCCGAGTGGCAAGGCGGTGAGTGTGGACCGCCAACAATAGCGGCTGTTGCGCCCTTAGCGCCGCTGGCGCCCTCGCCGCCCTTGTGCCCCCAAACACGCTACGATATTTATATGCATATGCCTTTGTAAATATTGTTACCATTGATGTCCAGTATTAGTCCCAATCGGTTATTCCCCTTAAGGCGTATGGAAGTTGCAAAGTCTTGGCCGTGTTGACCTTACGTAGAGGTCAATTCCCTCGAGTGCAAAGTGGCACATACCTCAATAGAAGCGTCATCTTTTAGGATAGGGTTAAATTATTGACAAAACGACTGTGTTGCATTTATACAAATTATACCGCGTGTAATCATAGTTTAAGGCTACTCTTCTATAATGAGATAACAGATTAAGGCAGTGTACAGCTTCTCTGTAAGCCATCTTAATCACGTAGGACTCTGAGTGTTTATGAATTGGGCCAATCCGGCCAAGATCTCTGCACAGTTGAGTATTAAAAGTATTGAAGTGAGCAGACGTGCCGCCGATTCACGTCCCTTAGCCATAATCATAAGGTATGTTTAGATCTCATAGCACTAAGATTTTAAGACAGGTATTTGATATCAGCTTTTTATAATTAATCTGCTATTATTTCTAAGGTAATTGTATAAAGGTAAAGATGTGATAGCGAATTTACTATAAAGTATATAGTAATAGTGTAATTATAATAGATAGAGATACTTATGTTGAGACCAGTTTAAAATCGTTGCTGTAAAGATAATGTAAAGAGAATTAATCTGAATTATTATTTTTACAAAATATTTTTGTGATAACTCATAAAAGTTTTAGGGACTTTTATGAACTATATAGGTAACGATTTTTAAGGTTTCTTTTCTATACCGATTTCTAATTGAGCTACATTAATAAAATGTAGTATGCAATCCTATTGACTTGCAAGGCTGTTCATCATTATAAGCGAAATTTTTACTAAATGTAATTGTTGTTGTGTTAAATTATATTGAAAAGCTAGCTACCTCTACAAAAGTATTTCTTCTTGTATAATTAAATAACATTTCACCTATTACAGTGAAATTTCTTTATGCCATTGCATCATGTTTGAAAAGATATTACAAAATTCGTATATTCGTTAGATAAATATATCTACATATTCAATTTTTTATGAAAGACATTAAAAAATAGTTCCAAAAAGAGTGTAATAGATTTGATCTAAATTGATATACACCAGTGATCGGCAACCTCTTGCATATTAATGAAATATACAAAGTACCATTATTTTATTTTTATATACTAGCAATGCCCCGCGGTTTCACCAGCGAAGATACCGATCTCGTGGCAGTGGAAAGCCTATTTGGTTGGTCAATAGATACATTTTTGTTGAGATAAAAGTTTTATTTCACTTAGCTTTTATTTACTTCCTTTCAGATTATTAGATACACACTTAAATTCATAATATAATCAATATAGAAATTTTATTTTACATTGAATAAATATCTGACTAATACATTTTTAAATTCGTAAAATCATTTAAGTAGAATCCGGCATTAGGAAAATTAAAAAGACTACAAATATTGAAAGATTTTTTTAAATCGGTCCTGTAGGTTTTAGCTTGATTATTATAAATTTTAAAAAATAAAAACCAAATTGTAAATGCAAAAGTTTCTTCTATACATTAGAGAAGAGATTTATTTGCAGAATTTTACTTTTGTTTTACGGCAGCGAAATAATTTGACGCTCTGGACTTCGACTCGCAATACATTATTTTCTTTACATTGACATTTTTAAATTCTTTATATCTTTTGAATGGAATGTCCGATTTTATTAATTTAAAAACTATTTTACAGTTATTGAAACGGTCTTTAATAAAATAATAGGATAATGATTAATACAGCGTAATGAATAATATGGTTTGATCACTGTCGGAACTTTTATTAACTTTTACAATGTAAAAATGTAGTTATAGCGGCATAACTACAGTAAGTGAACATATGGTATCGCGGACTTTTTTGTAAATACTATTACGTTCTATAATACTGTAGTACCTTTTTTTTGTTCTATCATCAATAGTTTCCCCAGCGCACGCGCTGACAAATTTTTCGTGACAATCTAGCGAAATTCCCTTAAAACTGACTTTGTTCAATTTGTGGACGACACCTGTCTCTTCACCACAATCAATATTTAAAGGCATTCCACAGCTATAGGCCCTTATTGTTAGTTCCGCAAAAATCTCAGCCTTTGTTTGCCTAATTACTAGCAGTCACTTTTAGATAAAAAGGAGAAAGCAGCCTATTAACGTCTCACTGCTGGGTAACTCCTCACATATAGGAGAGATGGTTTACCTTAGAGTATAGAGCCACTACGCTGCTCCACCGCACGTTAATCAGCAAACACGGTGGCAAACAGATCGCTTATACCCCCTCATTTCACCAACTTCCCCCTAAGCTTTACGTGTCCCCTAAGTATGATTAAGTAAGGTACTTAATAATCTGTAATCAGATAAACTGCGAAAACAATATCTTGTAGAAGTCGATTCTCATCAGGAGTTGATACTCCTTGTTTGGTTAATCCTAGCTGCAGAGGGCCAAGTTCAATATGTGATTCCATTCAAAATGCAATATGCCGTCTTCGATCAGGAGTCTGTTTGCTAAGTTGTTTTAAAGGCCGAAGATACCTATTTTAAAATATATTTATACATATACAAATTTTAATACTTAAAAAAATTGTCTGCCGTTCTAAAGGGTTGTCGATCCCTGGAGTTTGTCACTGCATAGGAAGAGTGGAATCATTTGCATTGAAAGGACTGAGATAGTTAGTTGAGAGTGAGCTATTAGGTTCGAGCGTGTCTTTATGACTTAAAGAGCGTAACAAGTTAACCCGCCCGGTGTATATCCGCCTTTACTAGTTAAGTATTCATGAATTGTTTAATGAAATGTTAATTTATAGCCTCAAAGTACTTATCGGGATCCTTGTTAATAATTGGGACAAAATTAACTTATGTTTGGAGGAAAAGTTCTAGTATAGTAAATAGTGAAAACAAAGTAAATAATTGTATGATTTTAATGATATGATACACTAAACTCTAATTGATTTCCTATCGAGGATAAGCTTATCGTCTTGAAAATTGATCAATATGTTATCGTGGTGAATATTATTGTGTCTGTAAATGCATAAATTTAGTAATTAATAATTATTTTATATAGAATAAATGAATGTATATCTCGACAAAGTATATATTGAGTGATATATTGTATAATTGTGGCCTCAAGACTTGAGCTTAAGCTCAGAATAAACCTTAACGATTACAAATAGTACAATTTGGCCGTAAAAACTTTAATCTAAAAAATTGAGATTTAATTTCAGATGATGTTCAGGTGTGTTTCAGGAAAATGTTATTTTCCGTATTTTAAAATAACGTGGAATGATTTTATTTAACAATGAAATTAGTATAGGTACTTTTGTACCTTTATATATAGTCACATACCTTAATTTGCAAATACATGTAAAATAGTGTAGGTTATTTTGACAAAATAATTAATACAGAGTAAAGTAATATTTTTGGATGCAAAGTTGCATTCAAAAATATTATCTACTCACCATTAATTTCGAAAATAGTTACAAGGAAATTCGATGTTTTTCTATAAATATAAAAGTGAGCTAAAGGGCTACACAAATAAAGAATTTTTGAATTTGAATTTAAATCTCAATTTAGTTAAGATTGATTCTAATTTAATCGATATTAAATTTTGCCAATACATATAAAATGTATATTTACTCAATAAGGACGTAGAATATATATATATCTTTAATGCAAATTAGTGTTATTAATCGCAAATTATTCTGAAATATATATCAGTTTGCCATTGAAATAACTTCCATTGAAACCTTTAGTTGCTCCCTCATGCCTATGTTTTATTGTAAAGTGCGAGGAAAACTAACGTGACTATTTTATAATGAATTTCAAATTACTATTAATATGTATACGTATTAAATTATCTCCTTAATTATATTCTGTACTATTTAAGTATCCGCCACTTCGTTGAGATGGAACATTATTGAACTACTTCATTTAACAGTCTTGTCTGATAAACTCGTCGGACTAAACGTTCATAATTGTTTTTGTCGTAAGGAGTGTATAGTGCTATTGCTACACAAGGACATCATATACATGTCCCATAATGAGTGGAGAATTCTGAAACAGCTATCAGTCACTCAAAAAAAAAACTCTCAAAAGTGTTCAAAAAGTGTTCTGGCAAGACTAGAGTGGCAAACATCAATGCGCTACTTGCGTTACTGGATCGACCTTAGGTTGCGCCTGATGGATACTGATTTACGCCGTGAGCCAGGGAGTGGCGATTCGGTCGTTGCTGCTCATAGCAAAAGCAAACTGAAGGTCTATGGAGCCTATGTCTGCTCCAAATCGACGTATGCGGCCCCTGCTAGGTACTCTTTTTGCGCAGCGTATTAAAGTAGGAGGCTGCAGACCCATCAGAAAAAAGTGCCTACGTATAACAGTAGGAGTTTTAAGGTAAATCAGCAGTGACGTCATTCACCGTAACACCAGGACGCCCACCGTGGAGGGGTACGTCTGGAAGCGGACTAGGAGCATGTTCCGCCACACGGAACAAAGCCAGACCCAAAAACGGCAAACACATGGCGTCCACTATGTCGTGAGCTCTTACTGTCACCACCCACTAACGTGGGCGATGAGGAAGACTCGACGGCAGTGGCAATACCCGAAATCCCAATCGGACATGACCTGGATGGACCAGCTAGCGTCGCCGGTGAGATCCAGCCCGTTTGAAAACTGGCGAAGGAAATTAACGGATAAGTAACGGATGGTTGAGAATAGTCGATAGGGCAAGGAGGTATTGCCGCTAAGCCCATAATCCTCAGTCATGTTGAGATTAACTTCGGATGTACCTGAGCTCGAGATCAGTCGTCATGACATTGAGTCAAGTCAAATCTAGTGTATTATCGATTGCTAATTTTCTCCCTTTTATATGGGCATTCAAATACTGGACAAGCTCCGCTAAGTTCTTTTTATAAAAATGAAACTTACGTGATTGATTGTTCTTGCAAATCCATAATTGTGCTTTTCGGCGAGGAAAAACATCGTGGGAAAACCTGCATATCCCGTGAACGATTCTGGGGTACGTGTAGCCTGCTAACTCGGATTGTGGCAGCGTGGTGTATCTATACTCTAAATATCCTCTCTCCCATGAGAGAGGAGGCCTGTGCCCAGCAATGGGACACTTATTAGGTCTTATCTTTTTTATACTATATAATTTTATGACTACTTAATCTGTCCATCTTTATGATGTCCTGACCGGAATTGATGAAATTCACAAAGAATGAACAAACATAAATTAATGTTGTAATTTAAAGTAAATTTGGTAAACCAGCACTAAATGGCACTTATGTCACTTAAATTGACTTGTTTAATAATTTATTGCCACTTTTGAATATATATATATATATATATATATATATATATATATATATATATATATAAACGAATGCCAAAGAAATTCAATGTTTTAACGAAGTTGCGGGTATTTTCATTTACAAGCTTTACGCTTTATATTTTCTACTGTATGTTGATTACGGTATCACCAAACAAATGAACTATACGTCACAATAGCGATCTCCTTGTATATTTACTGTAGTTATAAATCATTACAAAGAAAAACTTATGCAATTGTTTTGCATTTATAGATATAACTCAATTGTAAAAAAGTATGAACAGAACGACACAATAGAATAGTTTACGAGGTTTGTAAATGATTTGATGATTTCCATGGTCCGAGTATTCGTTTCACTGGGAAAGGTTTTGTGTTCGATTGCTGGTAGGGCAAATTTAGGAAATTGCCTTGTCTAATTTGTCAGAGTCTGGACTGGTGGGTGGCTTCGGCCGTGGCTAGTCACCAGTTTAGCGCACTTCCAATTTATACTGTATCATTCCTTACCATCAGATTACAGTGAAATGTTCTGTGCATAGTTTTTCACAATTGTCAACAGAATATAATGTAGTTTATGTGTTACATAAGATTAATAATAATATCGTTTTTATTACGAAAATATTTTGGTGCCAGTCGAATCACATTAATAATGTAGTATTTATGATTGTACCTGTGTTAACTATCAGAATATCTTGAAACAAAATATGTGTAAGCTTGCATGACGTTGATCGTAATGCATGTTATGGGTGCTGGTCGTCTGTACTTAATAATTGTAATATAAGCCACAATTAATAATGTATTACATTAAAAAAGGTAAAACATTCAATTTTTACCTTCGCAAATTGTCATAGACTGATTTTTGTATTTATTGATATATGTTCCGTGTATGTTACTGATCAAGTATTGAACAGGTTAATTAGTAAGAAGTAATTATAGCTCAGATTACTACAAATTTATTGAATAAAAATCACTCTGGAATAAGTCGTATTACCTTGTTTATACATTAAAAGTCCCACATTTCGTTTTAATATTCTCACTTGGAGCGAACGCGTGTGGCTATGTCACATGGTATACACTAAAATCTTTGTAATGCTTCATTATGAATAATAAAACAAGTAAATAAAAGCTATTCCTTCGCCATCTGTATTAATGGTCAAGAGTTAACAAGAAATAAAAAATTATTGAACTTAATCTTGAATAAAAAAGTATTTTGTTAACGATTGAAGATTTGACACAGTATATTTATAGGAAGAATGTGAATTAATAGTAGGAATTGCATATCATAATATTCATAGTCTGACATGACATCTTATGCGATGACCATTAATCTAATCATCACATAAAAGTGGTACATATTAAAGTGGTTCAATGCAGGATCCCATTTCTAAAGGTATAGCTGTCAGTCCGATTTTAAAGGTATTTTGTATGTCAACTTATATGTAATTCTTTTATAAATCTGTTATTAATATTTTCATATAATCCCTTACAAAGAAACACGAAGTCTTCCCCATTCGACCCAAGTGTGTATTTGTAGTTACACAATCACTGTCACAAAAAAAAATTCGCTCATTGTATATAATCTACTTAGAAAAGTAAAACTATGTATCTTTCTATTTAATATATTGAACGCAATCTTTGGAATAAAACTCGAAATCAGTTTCGTAATCTTGAATACAATTCTCTATATCTGACAGTCCTTTCCTTCCTATTACTTACCTACTATAATCTCCACTTGTCGTATAACAATTTATTTTCTAAACATTTTATTGTTGTTGCTAACTATTTCGTCTAATTTTTGTGGAATATATATATATATATATATATATATATATATATATATATATATATATATATATATATTGAAATTAAATGTCGTTTATTGATAATGACTACGTTTGGTTTCTCCTATTGCTTTCTTTGAAAACGTTTCCTTACATCTTTAGTAAGAAACGAAATAAATATGATTACTTCGCTTAATTCTTATTTTTTAGTAATCGTGATAAAATTTTGTTTTTTCAAAAATGTACTATTATTTTATATTTACTTAAATTTACAACGACATCTTGACGAATCATGAGATCTCTTAATTATTGATTGATTTTTTGCGTTGGAATCGTTTCTATCGTAATAATAAAGTCTTAAGATTATTTTGTTAAGGATAAACGTGTTCGTGTAAACAATATAATTTTTAGAATAGCATAAATTCGTTAACAATGATTATGTATAACTGCGTATAGAGTAGAGTGTGAACGATTATGTTTTGAGACGCTTTTTCTTATTTTTGATGTTTTTTTTATTCGTTCTTGAGAACGATACTAAAAATAATTTTTAGATATAACTAAGAATTATAAATTACCTTTTATTGCCAGTAGGTTATATCTTATATACAATTACTTAATTGCACACTTGAATGTGATGTCACTGTGGTTAACCGCTTTCAAATAATTTCTACTCAAATTATTTCTTTATTTATTTCATTATATATTCTGGCTATATGCTTAGTACTATTTAAAACAGTGAGCCAAAGGGTTGTATAATGCTTACGTCTTTTTCTTGTAACTGGTCAGGATGATGTCGTCTCAGTTTCTCTTTGCCTATTAATGATCTGTTATACCTGATGTTATACCTGTTCATAGCCGATATGGTCGTTGGCGAAAATTTAACAATCCCTGTGAGAGTAGTCTAAATTTATCCAGATGCACCTACTCGGTCACGACTACTACTCGATCTACTTGGTAATTGTCAAATTCTCCGCAATGAGCATTGATATTTATCTTTTATATTGACAAGACAAAAACCATCTTCAAAGGACTTGATAGTTTTAGATTCGCATTCCGTCGCAACCTCTTGTTTTAAGGGACTGAGTCCTGGTTTCTACTTAGGGTCTTATGTTATATAAAATGCACATTTTCATCCCAGGAGGTACATTTCACAACTTATTCAACACCTATTCATTCTGAAAATATATTTTATTGCCTAGTGAGAAATAGTGTTGCTAAAGTTAAATCCAGAATCTCTTATCTAAAACTATTGACAAATGTCAGCATGTTGTTTTTATTTAATTTCTCTGAAAGCAGTTTATGTAGAACTTTATTAGTGTATTCATCAATTGAGCACTTTATTTTTGTTTATATTATTATGTTATACTTTATCCGATGTTTGATCCCTAATTATTAGGCGATTACATAACGATTTACTAACCAAATTTATATTGAAACAGTTTTTTCGTACTACATTGCACTTATTATAAAACATACCGGTAAATGTAGAGAAATTTGATATTATACAAATAATAATAATAATAATAAATAAAAATTTGTTTAATAGTTTGTACAAATGGAGTTCATAAATGATTGCCTTGTAGTATTTAATATAAATTTTAGTTTACCATAATATAAAACGTAAAAGGAAATTAACAGATGACTATATAATATCGCAAACCTAGTGTCCTAATCTCAACTAAATAAATTATGTATTCAATTATTATTTATCAAATTTACAGCTTTGAAGCTTTCATAGTCTCTCCTTGTTATACGCTACTATACAAGAATGGCTTAAACATGTGTCTGATTACAACCCTTCTTTAGTGAATTAATTTAAGTTTTACAATATTTTTATATAATTTATCACTCAGTAGTCGACCTAACTATTTACTGTTGATCACAAAAACTATATTATATATATTTCATAAAGACATAAGCGTACTACCAAGGATACTTAACAATTTCCTATTACTTGGGTCTAAGTCTATCTTTATTTTTACTTCAATTTTATACACACATTGTTCTTGTTACAATGAAATAATCTTTAGTTGTAGTGATATTTTGTATATTTTTAAATTAGTAATCAATAAATGAGATTTTAATGCAAGCAGGTTTAGAATTCTCTGACAGTTATTAAATAACGATATTTTTTTATTAAACATGCCCTATTTGTTTGTATTTATGCCATTACTTTATTACAGAACTATGAACATGACGACTATATTTTTACAATTAATAAATGCATTTACTTTAAATGAAACATTCAATTCAAATTCTGATTTTACTCTATATATCTATAGTTTTTTCCCGCGTACTTGCAAAATGTTGGGCCAACTCCCGACAGCGGTATTCTCCTAAGACTTCCACTTGCAGTTAAACCTAAGAGGCAAATAAACTCCCACCTCTTGTGCCGGCAACACACCGGCAGTTTTCCTGCTGCTGCAGGCGTCCATGGGAGGCGGTGATCACTTACCATCACGTGAACCGCCAGCTCGGTGGTCTGTCTTAATTATATAAAAAAAAATTAAATCACCACCTCAAGATTTACGAACTATTATATTTAGAGTCACGTCAATTGATAAAGACTTACTTACATCTCGGAAACAGCTTTACCCTTCCCTTACCTCAACATTCCGTACCTTTCACTAAAAGATCAAAAAATGTTTACTTTTCCAGTAGTATTTGATTAAGGGCTAAGTAACAATTCGCACAAAATATACCCAGTATACGAAATATGGAAGCCTAGAATTTTCACTTACAAAAATAATAAAAATATTAATTAGGGATCCAATGGATACGAATACGGAGTGTATTCATATCCATTGGGTCTCTAATTTAATATAAATACTTATATTTCGTATAACTCCAATATATGCCGTATTTAACCGTAATAAGAAATAGTATAGTATAATATTTTGTCATATTATATATACGACGTATAAAAGAAAAAAATCGGCGACTGAAGCGATACCATATCTGAACAGGGCAATAATATATTATGATTTAAGTGTAATAGATCTATAGCGCATGTGTTATAATATTAATATGTAAAATTTGTGTACATAAAGATTCAGTATTATAATAACTTTTGATTGTCAGAATATTTCCATTATATTGTTCGCCTGGTAGGTTTACACTCAAATTGCGTTCAGTCAGGAATTGTCCGCGTAATATATAGAAAATTACAACTTATCACATAAATTCATGAACGCAATTTGAAATGTAATCGCTATTGCTGTAGATTATGCAGTTTTCAATTGTTACTTTGTATTACTGCATTTAAAACCAAACTAGGTAACAAAATAAATTAAATGATAGTTTTTTAAAACCAGGTCTTTTTATTTTATAGATTTGTCACGTCCCATCGGTCACATTATATATTATCTGAATAAACAGATTTAATTCATTATTATATTCTGGGGTATTCGCGGCCTGACAACCTCACTCATTGATCAGTTAGTATTTTTAAAGTTTTAGTATTGTCTATCCAGAAAAATTATATGTGTTTTCGCATTCCGGTTCAATATTAATATTTCAAGGAACAAATGTAGGACGGTTTCATGTGCTGGATATTTGTGGAATAAATAATTTCTCCCATCTAAAGTAAAATAAAAAATAAAATATGAATTATGTTATACACGAAGTTGTCGAACTAAACACAACCAAAGTTCTATTATATATAAAAATTTATATCATATTGGCTACCAATAAAAAGAAGATATCATTTTCAATTTAAACATTGCATGTTTTGTAATGTACGTTAAATCGAAGCATGGTATGATTTAATTCTAACAAATTATTAATCACGCCGTCTTTAATGTTGATCTTTTTTTTATTTCTCATTTCTTACTGTCAGTTCACATTCTATCTATACATAATTTCTTAAATTGATTTATAAATTACTTTTTTTCATCTACTCAAGTTCAAGTTTTTTTTTTTACATGTCGATCGATGTTTTATGATGATCACTTGATGATAAGCTCTTTTTAATGTTAATTGATTAATTTAATGAATAATTGGATGGTAAATCTAAAAGGTATCTTACTATGTCATGAGTAAAAGAAGTTCGTGCTATATGCCCATAAATAGACTTTTTATATTAATTTTTTTATATTACTTGTTTTATTTTAATTGTATAGACTTGTCGACCGTGGCTGGAATTCGATTGAGGCGCATGAAGAACTTTAAAAGGCAAACTCGAGTGGAGTCCGACGATCAGGAGCTGAGGAAGCAGATTTCAGAGCCAGCGCCTTCTTCAACAGCTCATATTCTCCAAAAACATGAGTCTTATCCACAATACTCTACCCCAAAGGTATTTATTTCAAATATAGATAAAAACATTTTAGAATCGCATCGATCAATTTAATGTGTCTAAACTAAAATTATAAAAAGGAAGCGTTTCTGTTGTTATATGTGTGTATGTATATATTTATTTTTCACCATTAGAAAGCTGCATTTTCAAATACTTTTAAAGAAGTGTAATGATGACTATAATATATCTTATGTCATTAAACTTGCAATAATATGCCTCACAGGCACGGGTTAAGACATTATTTAAGCATAATTTCTTTTTCATAAATGGAGCGTGAAACAGTAGGGCATTATTTCATGCATCCACTCTTGGACAATTGTACGTTATGTTGTTGACGAGATAAACGGAGTCAATCTTATTGTGTATGATTTTGTATATGAAAATTTGATCTCTAATTTCTCGGCGACTACTTACTTAATCAAGTTAAATTAAATTTACTAAGATAAGGTCTAAAGTCAGAATATATTTGTATCGCCAAATCTCGTTTTTTTTTTCTATATATTATTTAAATGAACGACTGTTGATAATATTAAAGAACGACTTACAATATAAAGTTACGAGGGTTCCTTCGCGCGGTGATCTGAGAAGAGCCCACAACAATATATATATAACAATTCATTCACTCCCACGCTTTTTTGTCTTCCGAGTATTCCTTCAAATTATAAAACGATTTCTCTATTAGCTTTCTTTTAATAAAAGATTTAAATTTACTAAGCACCATCTTTGTAACTCCCTCTGAGATCTTGTTATAGAAACATACAGTTACCCTTGGAAAGCAATTTTTTTATTCATTTATTAAGTTATATGAGGCGCATTCACTTTTTTCGTAAAAGAATCATTATTTTTACGGAGTTACAACAAGTTTGCCAATATGTACTGCTGCTATACACTGCTCTGAATCTGTTTCTTAACGACTAACTTGGACTCATATTATAAATCCCACGAACAGCCTTTTTCTGCTGTACAAATATTGCATCCATATCAGTAGCATTACCCCAAAGTGAAATACCATATGACATAATGCTGTGAATATAATTGTTATCTTAAAACTTTGTAGTTAAACCGGCGGCCTCGCACAGAGCAGGTGAGTTCATTATTGATCCGAGCGGTGGCTGTAGTGGATCGTCAGCCGTCAACCACTTCGACAGTGACCGCTTCGACGTCTTTCGACAGCGTGGTATCGGAAAACGCTGCACATACTCAACGCGCGAGCCATACACCCGCTGTACGTTCAGGGCCACCTCTCAGCTGCAACTTCTGCTGGAACTCACGCGACGAGAGTGGCAGGACTCTACGTAGGAAAACTCAATACCATTGCCCCGAATGCCGCACAAATTTATGTATAGTGCCATGTTTTCACGAATACCACGACGGCACGTCAGAAGCAGATACTAGTGCGAGCGCCAGATGAATTTTTTGAACCCTTAACAAACAAATCACATTTCGGTTCAATGAAATTCTATTGTAACGCGAATTCTACTTTAATTGCGCCGTCACTTCGGGTAAAATTTATTAATATTGTTGTGATAAAATTCGACAGTTAGTGTGTAGATTGTTTAGATATATTTTGTAAATACAATATTAATTTTATGTAGGATTCTCTTAAAGTAATTTGCCATTATTATTTCAACCAGCTATACTTTCAAATATCAGCTACATTTTCAGATCTAACGGCATAATAAGATTCCTGATAAGTTAGGTTTAAAATTTATAATAAGTTTTTTATTGAGAAAAAATGTGAAACTGTATTTCTAATAGAACTGACACATTTATAACAATAATTTCAGCCCCCTGTGAAAATTTTTGTAAATTTATTTATCATTACATAAATATGTGTATTATGAAAGAAATTAATCCAATTTTTTTTATCATAATGAAGGTGTCATACCTTCATTATGATACAGATATTAAGTTGAGTGGCTATTTTTATAATCATTTTCTCATCTATATAATGTGATTTAAGAACGTGTATCGTATTTTACTAGACGTTATGATTTTTATAACTTCATTAGTAAGTGATTTGTTATTTCGTATAATGACAACATGCCTGTGAAATAAATACATTAATAAATATTATTTATTGTTATAAAAGATTCTAAGTATTAGTAGATAGTTTTCGTGTCCAAAAAATATTCCTAGCAAATTATATTTACATTCAAAACATTATTTATGACGATCTTGTATTACTAAAATAAGTAAAAATAAAATTTAATGAAGGGTTATACTAAGGGCTACCCTATATAAGTGTATTTTGAAATTATTTGAATGTTGAGAAAGTTAAATAAATTACTAGGATGTTATTTTGTAATATGTAACAAAGCTTATTTGTCGTGTATATCGTTAACATATGTAATCGTGTCGTGAAAAGATTTATTAAAATAATATGTGGAACATATTATAATTATACTCTAATATTAGGAAGCGTTTATGAAACGATGTTATATTTAAGTTGTTTGTAACTAAGTTAATTTTTTTTACATACATTCTGCATGAGATATGTGTGATTGTATTTTTAATATAACCGACGTTAAAAAACAATTGTTTGCACTAGGATGCCTTCAAGTTTTGCGGATGAAAAAAAAATTATTAACGATTGAAACTGTGAACAAGATACCCCAAAAATGTATAGTGTGGAGAGTGCACAAATAGTATGAATAGAAATACAACAACAAATATCTTAGAACATAGCACCATTCCTTATGGCAAAAATATTTATTAAACTCAAAGACGCGCAAATTTATAGTTGCTTATACTATAAATTATTGTTCCTGTAGTGTTTCACACATATCTGATGATCTGTATGGGTTTTATATAACCATTAAAACGTAAAAGCAACTTTTGTGATTGTAAATAGTAAAATTGTATTTTTGTACGAGTTTTGGTGGTATTGAGTATATTGCTTAGTTTATTATAAAATTGCCAAAGTTGTATTATTTACACTTAATATTTTGGTATAATATATATAATTATAGAAGGTAATATAAGTTATATTTAATATTCATGACATGGTGTTTAGTAGTATTATTCGATCACTTCTATGTCGATGATATTTCAACATTTGTATGTCCAATAAAGTGAAGTATGTAATTCAATGTAGTATCTTATGTGATGATATTTTCTTTTATGTTATTCGGCCTCGTCTTATGTAAAGTTTGTTTTGATACGAAACGTTGATAAAGAAATTCGATACAAAAATTAAAATTATAGAAAGCTGCTGTGATATAACATCACGGCTGGTCTGATAACATTGGATGACATTGGGTCTAGAGACAGTTAGCTTAGAGATTAACAAAATGAATAAAGCCAAAATTAAAGTCGTGATCGGGGATAGATTCGATTTACTACAAAACTACAGATTGAATACGACATAGTCAAGAAATTGATATATCTAGGTTTAGCAACATCCCACCGGTATGGGTCGTACCTCGTAATCAGACGAAGAAAAGGGATGGGAAGTCTGCAATGAACGAACAATAAAAGATCTATTGTCTGAACTGAAGGTTTCGATTTTGCTATATGCGCTGAACTCACTCACACGTAACGACATTTTCAAAACTATTTTCGATTGACTTTACAATTCAGCAAAGACTAGTTTCGCAATCTGTCAATAAATACTGATTTTCGCATATTACCACGTGATATGGAACTAGTAAGTATTAAACCTCTGGGAAATGTTCATTATAAACCAATCGGAAGCAGTTATCGCATTTAAAACGAGTACAATTGAGTATTTCTGTTCCTAAGTACCAGCTGTATTAAATAGTCAAGACGTAAAATTCCCTTAAATAGAAAAAAGATTAGAAAGACAAAGCCGAATAACATAACGAATTAGGAAGTAATTAAACATCAAATCAATATTTTTTGAATCTTAACAAGATTAACATGAATAAATGGACATATTGTTAGAGTATTCATATAATATAGAATATTGCGCCATAGTCACGCTTCAGATCTCTTATATAGTTACATTTATCAAGTGAGAGTCAGTACAATAATAATCTGCAAAATATATTTTTCTTGTAGTTAGTGTAATATGCACGTGTATATGTATATGGCACAGATTTATAAACGGTATAGACTAATAGAAATCGCACAATATCCCATAGTTAAATGCCTTCAATAAGTTAATTGTAAAACTTCAAAATTGGCAAATTCTAACAAGGTAAAAATTTGTGTTAAAAGTTATTATAAAACTAAGTATTGAAGGTTTTGAATGTTACTGTTTATGATGAGTAATTGTTTTCCTGTATGTTAGAAATATTAGAAACACATGAGAGTAATTTTCGATTATGTGTTATTGTGTTTTGTCATATTTTATCGATTAATTATACTAAGAAATAACCTTTATAGTACGGTTTAAAATATCAAGGGCTTTTAATTAGTTTACCTAATTTATGCAAATACTACGCGTGTACATATCTGCGTAGTTTGAGGTCCTGTGGTAATGTAGAATAATTGATAATGTAAAAAATTCTTGAATCTATCTGAACACCCACTTCTTTACACAAGTCTATTATTTGTTATAAATGTTATTTATTTATCAGAATTTTTTCCTATTTTTTTTGTAATCAGTACATCAAATAGTACAGTCGATTTTTGAAACCACAGTTTATTTTTATTTTTGAGATTAAAATATTTTTATAAAAGATTACCATTTTTAGTTTATAGTTAACATTGCAGACGTCTAGAATTAATTTATTGTAAAAGCAAAGCCATTCTCGTCTCGATACAATTATTTATTCCTTCTTTATCAGATTTTCCTTAGTTAGTAACAGTTTTACAGCCATTCGATCTTCCATACGAAGTCGTAATTCATATATAAATCCCTTTCTTCTAATTTTCAATACGGAACATAATTCCAGGCCTTGCTTGCCAGTTGCCAGTACCAACGCGCCGACCACTGAACTAAGCATAATTCCTCTTTGGCGCTCTGCATATCCTCTGCCCACTTGTCCGTCACTATAATATAATAGCTATCGCACTCCGCTGCTTAAGCTGGATCCAAGGGCTCATAACATTATAATAAAAATTGAAATATATCGATGCGTATTTATATATTAGGCTTGCTTGAAATCAAAATAGCATATCATCTCTTTAGTTCAACAAATAATTCAAAGTCAAAGTCAAAATATCTTTATTCAAGTAGGCCTATTACAGCACTTTTGAATCGTCAAATATCGTTTTTTTTTCTATTTATTATTTAATTATCGAAGTAAGGCGGCGATATACTCGTATACTTTCGAGTTTCAGCAAGTTGTTACTAGTAGAGGAAAAGGGGGTATAATAAACGAAAAATTTATTGCAACTGCCTGTAAACATAATTAACTATCATTAGAAGAAATTTTTAGTCCTTTTGGCAATCGACTTGGGATAATGTAAAAATTTAAAAAAAAATAGCTTTGACTATCATTGCACCAACGTGTGGGTAATGGTGGTCAGCCCAGGGGGCAATCGGAGACAAAGAAAATCTAGCAAGTATCGCAGATATAACCATGCCTCAGCCATGAGTGGTATCTGAACCAAATCGCGTTGTTACTTTTACTAGTCATCTGTTTCCAGCATTTTCTGCGTTGTCATCCACATCGTTCAGGCATAAGCCGTCAGTGTCAACATTTGATACAGAAATTTCGTTCTTTTTTTGTAGCTTTTCAGAACCCTTTTTCTGTATTGTAGTCTTTTCCATGATATTTACCCTTCCATCTATTTTATTTTCTTTAACCCTATATTTCTTCATACTAGTGCGGCTTCTGTTTCAAGACTAAAGATAATGAAGCGCGTCCTAGATGAGGTAATTTCTGAGGTAGTACCTTTTTTTATCCTCCTTTGAAGACTTGAAAATGGTATCCCCATTTATCAGCATTTCTTATAGAAGGACCTCCTGCATCTGATTTTTCCAGGCTATCAGAAGACAGTTCCTGACTGGTATTTTATCTAAATCCTGCATCTAAATAAAAATAAAAATTACATATTTCATAATGCAAAGTTGAGAAAGTCACCTGAGTATCATTCTGCAATCACCCTAACAAGAATAATAGTTATTTAAAAAAAATCTTTAAAACATTGATATAATCTGAACTGCACATCACATTTTCGAAAGCTTAACCAAGTCCGTATAAAAGTCTTAATCCCATACTGCAAGATATTCGTTACTTACCTTCTAATTTGCGTCGGCGTAAAGTTACATCAGCGGAGCACAAAACTAAAAAACCGACGTAACTTAGTGACGCGGACGCTGACTGGCGTGAGCTATAAACGAACACAGTATGCTGAATTAATATTTTGGAGTGAATATTCTAATCACGTCTCTGGCAATTATCTAGTCGGTATATTTTACCGTTTATTTTATACGTATACATATATTTCCAACAGTATTGAAATGTTCTACAAGTGCAACCTCGGGTTTCATAGGATTTTTCTTTTTTAACTAATAACTGTAATGAAATGGTCCCCGCGGAACTGCAATGGAAAACTTCATCGAGGCGAGGTTATTATTACCCATACCACTCCAGTTTTACCACATATGTACATATATTTTTTCAGTAATAAAAAGAAAATTACAATTTCTATCCGAGGTTACAAAAAACTAACATGCATGTTTTTTTAAATAGTTATTGAAGCAAAAACTTGTAGTGACGCGCTGTGAACGTATATTTTGTGACGAATGAATGTTACGTAGCGGAATATATATGCACAGTGCCTATAAACACGTTTCACTTCAATAACTATTTCATTAAGTATACACGAAAGTTGGTTCTTACTAATCTGAACGGAAACGGCTGTAATGGTTTTGACGAGACATTCATCGGAAGTTAGTTCTTACCTATTTAAACACGTTTACGTCGTAGTGAGGTCAGAACATAAGTAAGATTTGAGTTATATATGATTCATTGTCACATTTCTTGACGTAAGACTTTTGCGTAATAAAAACATAACGTGTGATGTGGTGTCCTCATTATTGTATATACCTAACCTAAATAATACCTTAATGTCGTTAAAAAAGTTACGTTTACATCATGTTTACGTCAAATTTGTACTATGTAATATCATTTGAAGGTCTAGTTTTTAACTGGTATAAGATCAATAACTTTATGCATATATTGAGAAGGATTATTTTTACAAGTTCAGTTTTGAACGCCAATAGTCTAATAGTCAGTCTTGTTAATCAAATTGTAACAACTTTACGTACACATTAAGTAAAGTAAGTAGCAGCCCATTAACTTCCCACTGCTGGGCACAGGCCTCCTCACTCCGAAGAGAGAGGGTTTTTAGAGCATAGACCCACCACGCTGCTCCAGTGCGGATTGGCAGGCATAGTACACAAGTGCACTCTCTATTCCTTCACTCTCATAGTCCGATGTGACGGTAATCCGACACAACCGGAGAGAGATCGGGCGCAGGACCGACGGCTTAACGTGCTCTCCGAGGCACGGGGGTGGATTACACCGCCAACTTCCCAACTTCAGGCAAATATTGAGAAAATCTTAATAGAAAACTCAATATCGATTTTTGAATAGGCCCGACCCGGGACTCGAACCCAGGACCTCATGTCTGTAGTCAAACACGCTAACCACTAGACCAATGAGGCAGCAACGTACACATTATTACATAGCTATTCATAAGTGCAGACTATAAAGAGAAAACGTTGATTTTTTTTTAAATGTACTATAAATAAATTACACGGTTTTTATGATGCAAAAATGAGGACAACTGATTATATTCTAAAATGGATACGTCCAGACCTTCTAAAGACACCTTCGTAAAACCGTAGGGCTTAATGTCGTTTTGTATTATAGTATCGCTGGTGGTGTTGTGTAACTTATGTATTTAATTTTTTATTTGATATATATGTTTTCTTCTGACTATAAGGTGCACTTCACATTTTTATTACGAGATTTTTAGATAAATATATCTCAATATTACTTTCGGATCAAAGTTGTTATTTATTGTATATATAATCACAAGTGACTTGAAAAACATGGTACACACAAAATTATAATTGATTAATTAAAATAAAATAATGTAATGTTACTTTTGAACCGTCAGATGCAACCAAAATTTGGGTTGACTTTTCTTTCTATTCAAAAACAAACTCATAAAAAGTCCTAAATATAAAATAAGGTGGTATTGAACGCTCTTGTCAACTGTACGTCAAACACTTTTAGCTTTAATTTAGTCTTATTATATTTTTATTTATATATATCTTACAAATTGCCTTAATCTTTTCCTTGAAAATAGTATGCCTCAACATTTTTATAATTAAAAACTTTTTAGACCATTAGTGCCATTTGTATTAGCATTTCTAAATGTCAAGAAAATAAAATGTTGTGAAGCTACGTATAAATGTCTTCAAATGTTTATTAATGGATGTTTTAAATAAATTATCAATTCAAAACATTTTTTTATTTCATTTCTTCACCCTTGATTTATAATGTTTATAGAAAGATATATATATTTCTCGCAGGTTACGGCTTGATTATCAAATATCATTGAAACAATGCAAGATGATATTGTGAATGCGTATACAATAAAACGACAACGGTATTATAAGTGGTTACTTTTTATTTCACATTCTGTCTGTTACTTAATATTGTTGCAATACATTGCTTTTACTGCATTATATACACGAAGAATGATAATATTTATACAGTTGTAAAACTTCACTTCTACACAGATAATATAATTTTAAAACCAGAAAATACAATGACAGACGCTTCCAATGCTAACTGGTACACCTTTATTGGGGAAACACATAAATGAAACTCGATATTTATTACGTTGCCAAAACCAGACGTATTTATAAAGTGGGGCGTGAGATGTTGAGTGGAATCTCACCCAATCGTATCTAGAGAAGAAAAGGGATCTCGACAAATTGTCATTTTTTATATGTTGCAGACAGGTCAGCATTTGACTGTAATTTCACTTAATGGTAAGTTATGCTACAGCCCGAGATGAAAGCGCACTATTATGGTAATTTTTTTGCTTGTTAGCATGACTCTGTCAGTAGAGTGGTAAGCAGTCATGGCCGAAGCCTTTCATCAGTGCTTAATATAGAATTCATATTTCACAAATGACTATGCTAAAACAACACAAATTAAAATTAAAATATATATACCGAGACTAAATTAGAATAATATTATTTTATTTATTGTTTATGAATCATTAATACCAGAACTCATTAGGTATAAATAAAAATAATAAAATTAAATTACGTTTGTTGTTAAATTATAAAATCACACAAATACACAGTAATAAATTAATGAAACCTAAAAAAAAAAGAGAAAATCTCACGAGAGATGTAGTGGGAGGGGATCGACACAAATCTCATATCTCACTGGAGGGGTCTAAAAATTGTAAAAAACACCTCACGTAGTTAATGGCTGCCCCCAAAAAGTTAGAAAAACCATTGTAAGTAAATGTTTTGGCATATTGTTTTTAATTCTCGAAATCATTCAAGCCTACATGTCATGAGCACAAACGCAAGTGACGAGCGCCCTCCAATTAAGTTGTATAGTTTTTTTTTTATAAAAAGTAAAAAATAAAGAAAACAGTAAATAAATACTATACCTTAAATTAATATAAATGTATATACATTTATATGGCTACTACGCATTAAGGTAAAAAGGGTACATAGCAAAGATAAAGTTGTATATATGGGTCCGATTATACATGTACTTATATTAATATAACAACGAACATTAATAAGGTCATGGTGCATGTTCAACATTCTGGATATATACAAGTGGAAATACCTCAATAGGTACACGTGGAAATATAAATAGAAAGCCATATGGCTGTACATTGCTTATACGAAACATGGATCACTAATATTAACAATTAACATGCATCATGACCCGTACAATATTATATATATTGTTGTATGTATTATATATATATTAATTAAACATCACTTCATGTAGGTGTCTTATTTAGTGCAAAACTTACATCTTCAGAGAAGAATGAGTTGTAAAACGTTACAGCTCTAATAATATTTTATATTTTTTGAAGTGGAAACTTCTTTATTTTCTCGGTATCGAATGAGACTGAGCAATCGCGCTCGAGTAAAGTCGGCTCACATCGACTAAGCGGCCGTGAGACTTATAGTCATTCAATGCTTCACTGGTATTTTGCTTATATATAAACCTTATATTACATGTGATTATCACAACACGACTGACAATAACAATTTCATACACATCACTTAATAAATCAAATGCGATTAATAAAGCAAAATTGACCTCTATAGAAGAATATAATCGAAATGAGTTTTCCAACTGAATCACACTTAGTTGTAACCAAAAATAAGCAGCAGATATAATTTAATATGCTATAGTTAATTACTCAAAAGTGAAACTTAGATAAATGATCCCTGTATACAATTACGAATACACTTTTGTATTGAAATACCTGTTACCGGGAACTGTTAAACGTTTGTAACTGGGATTTAGTCGTCTACGTTGACGTAGTCTAATAGCCTATACGATTTATTAAGTTTGGACAAGTTCTGACCTGTTTGTTTATAAAGTATAATTTCTTAGTTACTTGCTTTGTTGGTCAGTACTATGTGATAAATATATATATATATATATATATATATATATATATCAGATCGCATTTATCCAGGTTTCACTGTATCTATTATACAATTTTGCTGGTAGTCTTGACACTAATCCTTTGAACGGTAAAAAATATATATTACTTCTCTATAGAGCGGAACCGATGGGATAACCATATAATTAAAATAAATGCCTCCTATTGCTTTCAATATAAATAAGGTATTGAAACATCGAATGCTACGTAAGAAACTAAGTCGCATAGAATTAAAATAAAAATGTCCTAACTGTTCGTATCACCTAAAAATCAATGAAACATCCGACATAATCGACGGTCATTCAAAACCAAAATAAAAATTAGAGCACTAAGTTAAAACGTCAATATATTGCTATAAGTTATTACCTTGTTTTTATTATTGCTGATAGGTTATTGCTTTATTGTAATCTCACTTGAAGACAAGTGATGATACAGTCTTAGGAGGTAGCGCGTTTAACCTGGTAGTAGGTAATTTACCTCTTATGGTTTCTACACAGCATCGTACCGAAACGCAAATTTTTTGCTTGGCGGCACGTTCTTGCTGATAGAGTGGTACCTAGCCACGGCCGAAGCCTCCCACCAGTCCAGACTCAGACAAATTAGAAAATACAATTTCCTAAATTTGCCCTGCCGGGAATCGAACCCAGGACCTCTGCTTGCGAAGCGAGCACTCGCACCATTGCGCCAGCGAGGCCATCAATACATTATTCTCTCTTCGTATGGGGTTCTGTTTTAGGAGGTTGCTCCGTTTTTAACCTGAAATTAATAAACCTGTTCAAATTTTACAGCCCCAGCAATCAAGTTATATGACAATGTTAATGGATGGACGTTAATCTTTACTCGTAAACCGTTATTCTCGAAGAACGTTAAAAGAATTTATATAGTTTGATATATAAATTTAACGTTAACAAACATTGCTCAATTCTATTGTTGATTTTTAGGTGCGTTATTTTGCTAAGATATCATAATTACATGTTATGAAAACTTTATTTTAAAAAATTAATACCTCCGTTTTTTTTACGAGTCAAAGCCTATTCAAGTATAGATGACCTAATTAAGAATTTGAACGAGACTTCTAAGAATTTGTCGAGTGCAAAACTGACGATTGTTTTCAAAAGGGCATGAGTGAATTATAGGTCCGTTGGCAAAAAACGATAGACTGCAATGGTAATAACTTTGATAAAATTGACGTAATGCATGTCGTTGAAGTTTTGTAACTAATGTCAAAACTATCCCATCGGTTATATATCATAACGATAGCACAAGCGCAAGTAACATATCATTTCGGACTCGGGCGATAAAATATTTTGGCGAAAGCAACATGTTTTTAAAATTGTCGAGAATCACATTACTTAGAAGTACATCGAATAAAATTTTAAGTTTCTGGTTCTATATTCGTCTATTATCGATTGAATGGCAACGTTGACAGAAAATATGCATAATGGGATTTGAATGTACGGTAAACTTTGTGTAAAACAAAGGGAAAAATATTTTAGCACTGTTATCTGGCTCACACAGTTTTCTAAAACATTACTATTACATGTTTTTGGCGCTTTGGCAGAGTTGCATCAGGCGTTTTCGACTGCCTCTCTTGTTATAAGAATAATGTTCGTAAAGATGATAAAAAAGGCAAATAGATATCTTATTAGAAATGTTATATAATGGAGAACGTAAAATTGCGCTACTTGTAGGAGAAAATATATGTATGGTGTGTTAAGACGGCATGACTCGGATAACAGTGTTACGAGTCGCAGATTCAAATCGAACACCTATATTATTTTATGAAAAGGTAAAGCAAAATTATAAGAAAAATGTAATAATTTGTACAGGTTTTTTAAATTTTGCATCAGTTTTAGGAGATACGTTAAAATTTGAATTTACACCATACTGTACAACATGTAGTGTTAAACATGTGCAGGATGAATCAAGACTAAATGTACTTTTAAATAGGCACGTGTCCTAAATTACGTTGTCTTCTAGATGCGTGTTTCCCTGTCCCTATTGCACTTGATTTATTTATTATAATTAACAATACATTTCATTGACAATTTAGCGAGTTTTTCGAATGTCACGATTTGATGTAACTATAAAGTCTCATGAACCCAACTCTGTTCACACACAAAGAACTCGAATTTGGTTTTAAGTTATTTAATGTTATACGTATTAATTGTCTGTTTTCATTATACACGGAACAAATTAATACAAATAACCGTAATATGAAGCAGTCAGTCCGTAAATTACACGCTAACAAGAATCTTAGATATAGATATACATGTAAACTTTTGTTCCATAACATTTGTACGTTTGTGATATTGTCTACCTATATACGAGCAACAGTACAAATTTGTAATGTCACCAGTAGAAGTTAAATGTTCTAAAGTAGAAAACCTTTAATCCTAATCTATAGAAATACTATAAGGCAAAACGTTCAATATAGGGAATGCTCAGTCAGTAAATTACTGATGCGACATTTGATATAAACAAAGTACCATTAATTTTGCAC
Organism: Elymnias hypermnestra; assembly: GCA_015832385.1. NCBI lineage: Eukaryota > Metazoa > Arthropoda > Insecta > Lepidoptera > Nymphalidae > Elymnias > Elymnias hypermnestra. The sequence continues at coordinate 446,415 of JACTOM010000921.1, forward strand.
GTAATACGAAACTGATATTGGAATTCATGTAAAAGAGAATATAGCACATATTTAATCCTATTATATAACTTTTTTTAACTGTATTAAAGGGTACATACCACAAGGGCAATTATATCTTGCCAATATTTCGATGATCCAGGTAATATTATCACGTCGTAACCACGTTCAATGTCACGTGGTCACGAAGTAATCATCATCTATTTAATTGGCTCGAAATATCGATAATATATATATAATTGTCATTGTCGTATATACACGTCAATACAGTTTAAAAAGTATATAAAAGGTTATACCCAATAATGAAAAAATGTTTAAGATTCCATTTTTATAAGAATTGGAACCAAACGCTTTCGGTTAATGTGATGCACTTAGTGAAAATTTACTTCCCAATTTAGAGGAAAGTATTTCGTTTACTCTTTAATTTCTAGATAACCCTAACCCATTTAATACCCTATAATTGCACAAGTTGTGATCGAATTTTATATTGCTCTGATCGCCGTTGAACAAGGCAAAAAATTACACACTATACGTATTGCTTCAAGTGGAAAATTTATATTGGCGAGAGAAACCTTTACTATAGATCTATATAAATAGACCTACAAAGCGTTTCACTACGCTATCACACAAAGTGATTTTTGGAAGAAATCATGCCACCTGGCAAGACCTAACACTAATCTTAACATTTTTTTCTACCACTTTGTTATCTCATTTTCTTGTATAACGTGATAATTTAAAATTTTTAAATCTGAAATCTAAATATTGCATCATTTAAATATTATCACTTTGGTTTTACATTTTTATCGACATTTATTCTTTATAACTTCAGTACGTTATCAGTAGAAATGGTCAATATTTCTACAATATCATTATGCATCAGTAAAGAAAATATAAATAGATTTTAAATTAGAAAATAAGAGGTTTTAAAAAATAAACCTATTAAGTAATTAATTTAAACTTTTTTCGTTGTAAAAAACATTCCAGTTGTGTAGATAAATTAAATAACCAACAAACGGACAAGTAATTCGACAGAATTTGAGTTAATAAAAGTAATGGTAGGATTGTAACTGTGTATACAGAGCAAGCACATATTTATTATAATGTTACTGTTTTATGCAATGTGTATCAATGCAGAGATGTATCCATGCCCATATAATACACATAATATTAACCCAGTCGGCCCAAAGCGGGGAATTTTTCATATCCCATGTATGAGTGTTCATTTAATAACTTGAGTATTAGAAGAGCTACCTTCTTCATATTTTTTGTAAACATAATAGATTATAACGAAACCTTTTCCCGTTTTTCATTTTATATTGTCGAATGCGCGTATTGTTTAAAAATATTGTTTTTTATAGCAAGAAACCCAAATGGTTGATTCATAACATCCAATTTCCTATTATTAGCACGTTTTGTTGTAATATACCAGTGACAGGTTATTACTTTTACTTAAAAAAAACTGGGGTCTTTTGGTCCCCCGTTCGGATCACGCGTTATTTTTTAGACTTAGATACTTAGGACCGGAAAGGCTAACATATAAATTATAAATAATAGCTAAAAAAAAATCGACAACATAAACAATCGATGGCAATTAAAACATCGCATAATTGATTTGCTCTAAATAACAGGAGTACCGAAAAATAACGTAATTCTCTTTTCAAATAATGATATGGTCATATATTTTTACACACTAACCGAAATAACTTCATTGCCCCTTATTGACAAATTGGAAATGTTTTTCTATTATTCTTGTTTATTATTATCTATTAAAAAGGCGAAAAATCATAGGCGTATAAGGGGAATGTCTATTAGTGTTTTTTCTAAAAATTTTCATGTAATATGATTTAAGAAGTAAATAATTGTGAAAAAATAACACAGTTTTGTATTGAATACCTACACATGTAGGAGATAAATTCCTTCAATATCCGTTTTTGTCTTTACAAAATTATGCGCGACATTGATTTATATAGTCATTATTTAAGTTTGTTGCTACATAAAACAATAAAATTGAAATATGACAATATTATAATCTAGGTAATGACGTCCAGATATTACCGATTAATTTTGTACATAGGAAAATGTATTGGGAAGTTCCATTTAGACTCGTTCTATTTAACGTGCAATTTAAAATTCACTAGAAAATACGACATTTTAAAGGAGATTTTTTAAAATTGTAAATAAATTATAGCTACATATATATTTTGAGTATCGAAATTTTCTGTTCTACATTTTATGTTAAAGTATTGCACTATTGCCTTTCCAAATCGTATTTGGCACTTTGAAAATAAATACTTTACCCGTCTGTTAAGAATAAACGACATTTAAGTTATGAAATTTTGAAAAATCGCCATTACAGATTAACAGATACATTACCAATCCTTTATTCTTACAACTTTTTCTGTGGCTATACTTATTAAAATACTCTAAATAAGGCTCTCATACGCGATACAGCTACGTTAACTTGAAAAGGCTACACTTAAAAATTTATTCTTTATAAGTATAACCTAGAAGATATTAAGTAATCCTAAATATTATCACCAATATTCGACCAATATTATTTTTGGTACCCCTATTATCAAAAAGGTACGAAAGGTACTACTAATAGGTTGTTCGGAGAGTAATATCGTATCCAACAGAAGCTTATATCGCCAGCGCCAAAACTGACCAAGGTTATGCGAATTTTCCAAAGACATAAAAAGTGAGGAAAATTTCCGCTTTGATACTCATTCCCAAAATTAAAATTGACAAATTCGAAAATAATGAGTTCAATGACACGAAGATAGCGTTCAAAATGATGAGATGGCGTTCAAAGTCATGATTATATCTCAATTGAATGATATAGCCATTAACGCCATCTATTTACGTAACGCAATACATTGTAGTAGTATTTATTTTTCACTTACTCCATCGCCGCAAGGTCAAATGAATGTCCTAGGACAAGATCCCAAATAAATCACCAGGCCCAAGTAAAAGCTAAAGAGGAACGACCCGGGTAAAGGGGAACACCTCGAGGCACGAATCGGCACTTTATGTGTGAAGACATCCCCCGCATTTATTTTTCAATTCAACAGTAATTGTGGCTACCAACGGCATCTATTTTCATCGCACGAGAACAGTTACATTAAACTCTTTTCATAAGTTCAAAGTTTAACATAAGATTGTTTCGGGATCTTGACCTTATAAATTATTTTAGTACCGAGTACTAGTAGTAGTATTATTAATTACGAATGGAGTATGGCAGGCCACTTAGATTTTTCTTCAATGTCATAAATTCTAGTACAAAATTAATTGAAACAGATCAAATAGGGTGAAAAATTTACAGGAGAAAGCAAAATGTTAAAAAAAATATCGTTTTCCATGAGTGTCACAATATCAATACCAAACATGCATCAGTTAAGGTGAACGATTTCGAGAAAAAACCTTAAATGTAAAAGTACCCGTTTTTAAAGCATGAAAATCTGCAACAAGCTTAAGCGCAAACGACTAAATAATGTGATCATTTTAAGAATTTAAAATTTCAACACTCATAACACCGTATAAAATTTAAAAGAGAACTAATAGTATGGTGAACCAGCACCGAGACCTTCGAAAGCCTATTCATCAACTAATTTTATCTAATTGGTGGGATTTCAAATGAATCGTTTATTAACTTTTAAACGATCACTTCTGCGTTCGTCACTTGCTGAAAGCTTATAGAACATAAAAAAATACCAGCCAATCATATCCTCCAAATCTGGCGTTATCTAAATATTATTTGCACAAATATTACATTTGAATTTAAAGACATTAAAAAATCACTTGGACCAGATTTTGGCAGCTAAAAACGAAATATTCAATGAGATTAGAATTACACACGTAAAAGAAATATGGCAAAAAAACATGGACCAGATAGATATAATGAAATTACTATCTGAACAACCTTATAATGCCGACTAAGCATTGAATATGAATGAATTCAATCCGCTTAAACATTATACTTGAATACATGTGGCCGCATTATTAAACGGCGGACGATCTACGGCACGTATACATGTTCAATACAGTATTTAATTATTATTTATATAAATTAATGTTTGACATATGTGTAAATGACAATGCCAGCTAGGAGAAATCCGAATGTTATTGTAAGTGGCTTGTATAAAGACCTCTTGATTGAATGCCATCTTTCGGCGTTCCTGTCGCGTTTCTTCATGATGGCAATTCTTTCTGCGAGCTCGCGTCTGCGACGTCGTCGCAACGTTTCCACGTACCCGCTGTTTCTGTAAAATGTATAAACTGGCATTGTTTTATATTGATTAATAGGACTAAATAATATTTGCATATTTACATTAGAATAAAACGAGCGAAAGAACTTTTTATGCGAATTAATCGAATTCGAATATGACTTTGATATGGAAGAACTTAAAATAAATATAAAATTAAGCAGGTAACGACAACTGATCACTCAAGTAGGTATTTCAATGTAAGACTGATGATGATCTTAGGATACAACATAAAATCTAAAGTTACAAGTGTTCCTATGCGCCCTGGTCTGAGAAGAGCACACAACAAGCTCACTTGACTATCCTTGTCATAACAATACAATTCTATTTAACTTATGCAGGCAATATTTCACTCCTATGCTTTTATAGAGTTTAAATAATCTTTAAAATCATAGTATTTTAAATACCTGTACTTTGTTAAAGTTTTTAAATTTAGTCTGTGCGGTTCACATTTACATTGTCTCTGGTTTGTGTCTATGGGTGCAAAGATTCAATTAACATCAGATACAACATACGACCGCTCTAGCGCAATGGTACAAATATTCGCTTCTTTGGCCAAGGTCCTGACTTTAATATCCAGTAGGGTAAATTTAGGAAATTGCATTTAATAATTTGTTTGAGTTTGGACTGACAAGGACGTACCACCGAGCAAAAACTTTGCATTCTGGCACGAAGCTGTGTAGAAACCATAAGAGATATTATTATCTCTTACTAGGTTAGTGCGCTTCCATCTTAGAAAATATATTTACATATTATTACGTGAGCTTACAAGCTCTAATTTACTTGTCGAACCGTATGCCGGTTTATATTAAAGAAAACCGTTGAAAGCTTACTTACACGTTATTAGTGACAACAGGCTCGTCGTCTTCATCGTCAGCAGATGAACCCTGACTTGAGCAGGTAACCGTGGGTGGCGATATAACCTCATCATCAGAACTAGAACTCTCCACCCCGCGTTTAAAGTTATCTGCAAAACAGTCCATATATAAAATATGTGACGAAAACATTGACGGTGATGCCAATATATTATGCTGTATTAACTTCAATAGTGAGTTAACTCTTTAAGTTTAATCGTTCATCAAAGGGCAGAAAAATCGCACGTCATTTTGATGCCCCACTTTAGTTCTACAAAATTGATCTTTCTCCAAAATTGATCTTTTGGTAACATTAAAAAAACAATTATGTTTGGAATGTAACTTTGGTTACGATTTGTATTTAATAATTTGTCATTACTAATAGCGAAAAATATACTACGTTTTTCAGGAAAATAAAATCGGACTCGGTAGTTTTGTTAATGAGTTTAATTTCGAACCTATCATGTAATTGAAATAGTGATTACAGCAAATATGCCCGCTTCGTAAAATATTTCATACATTCTTTACACACCAAACGACTAAAAGCGACCAATTTTAGATAAAACTACTACCATTAAAAATAACAAAGAAACGTTAGTACACGGCTGTATTGGAATAATTTCCAATTCTAGAGAACCAAAGTTGAGTAAAATTTCTTTCAGACTGAATCAGGTCTAATCGAAGGTTAAAGGTCACTACATTTACGACAAACCGTGACAGAAAAACCTTTTGTAAGAGTTATTAGTGGTAGAATTTTTGATTGCAATAAATCAGAAATCGGTTGAAAATGTTCAATATGAGTAGGAAATTTCAGACGAATCACTTCTGATTCGAAGGTGACTACAATTACTTCAAGCCCTAAAAATGACAAGTAATTATTCGTAAAGTTTTTAGTATTAGAATTTTGGATTGCAGCAAGTCAGAAATCGATTGGAAGCGATCAATTTAGTAAAAAATATTTCGACTGAACCATTTCTGAAGGTGACTAGAAACCACAATAACGACTGAGAAAAGTTCGTAACTTATATAATACAATTCATGTGTAAAAAAAGACAATTTGATTATTGGTAAAAGAACTTCTTACTGGGAGCGTCATTGAGTGGTATAGCTGGTAGAGGCCTTGCAGGAGCCTTTGAAAGGCTTTCACCGCGGGGAGGCGGAGGAGGCGGCGCATCTTCCTCGGGATCCTCCGCGACCATTGAATATATACTTTCATCCATTTTTGGCTCTTCTGTCTGTTAAATAAAAACCATTCTAGCAACGAAATTTCTTTGTACAATACATATATACTAATAAATAACAACTTTCTTACTAGCTGAATGCAATCATCTCAATACAGTCTGAATTAAATTAATGAGCTATTCTTATGAGTTTTTTGACAATTCGAAATAAAAATATATATATAAAAATATATATGAATACTATAATAGTTTGCTATATGAATACAGAGCAAACGAAGTGAAGATAAGTGTATGTGTACTTTCAACGTCCCGAATTTCGGCTTTAAAGTAAAGAGGACACATTTTTGCAGTTGTTCAGTTTGATAAAATCTATTATAAAAATATATTGTATTAAACAATTTAGAAACTAATATAGCGATAAAAAATGTATACGAAAATTTCTAGAAAAAAATTGGAACTTTTATTACTTAATAAATTTGAACATTGCAAAAGGAATCATTAAAATTATGATATGACTTCCAAAATTCCAAATTCATTGCGCGTTTTAGCAAAAATGTATGTTCAAAAAGCGTACCTCCAAAAAAAGCACTTCTTTTAACGGAGCAATAAAATAGTCGCATTTCTTATCACCTTAAAAAAATTATAAAGAAAAAGTGAACTTTGTACTTACGAAATTAGGATTGAATCGCTTATAGCCCTCGATAATTGCCTGATATGAAAACCGTAACTGATCTGGTGTTTGTATCAGACCCATGCGATCCTTGCGCATTTCCAACAATATTTTCTGAATGCTAACACTCTCCAGACCTTCTTTTTCGATCTGTAATATATTAAATAGATTTGGGAATCATACCCGAAAACATTACATGAATTTTGCTAATATTTAAACTCATGTGTGTACTTACAATAACGAGACATGAGTCTACTAAGCAGAAAGTTCCTGATCTTCCGATACCAGCACTGCAGTGTACGATAGCTGGTCCCACATTTGAATCCAAGGCGCCGGAAGAGCGCACCTTCTTCAAAAATTCTAGGAATGCAATCGGCGATGATGGTACTCCAAAATCGGGCCATGTAGTGTAGTGGAACTGAACCACTTCACGGCTTTCAGTAGACACCATATCTAAGATTCTAAAATAAATAAATATTAGTCGACATGTTGGCCAAGACATGTTGTTCATTTTTTACACAATATAATATTCCGAGGAAGTCACTAACTGAAAGATTTATAGCAATAAAAATATTGATGGATAAACAATTTTTAGATAAATGTCATATATGCAAAAATTATTCATACATTTAAGAAAATATATTTTGCACGATTATATATATCCTCCGATACGTCTAAAATTCTGTCTGCTTGTTTGTAAGAATATCTAAAATACTAAACAGATTTTTATTGATATTTAGAGCAAGGTTTATGTAACCATGCAATTTGTCAAAGTTTTGTGTTAGAAAAAAATCAAGCAACCTTAGAATTATCATTTTAAAGGCTGCCGACAGCATTTAGCGATATAACAAAACAATGCATAATGATGTATTGCTCTTTTATAGATCTACAAAGAAATCAGCGATATATAAAAATAGATATATATTATATAAAATGGTAACATACAAAGCGGTAATTGGAAAGTTATAACAGACGGATTCAGTTATAATCGTTATGAAATTAAATATACTAGTTACCTTAAGCATGTTATGTTCCTTAATATTATCTATTATTTCAAGTAATTTAAATGTAGGAGGTATCACACAGATAAAAAAACACGCGCAAAATAATATAACTCGTTTGATTTAACCCCCACTGATTCTAGTACAGCCAAGTGTAATCCAGCAAAAGCAATTGATGTTGTATATAAATAAATATTTTAGTTCGCGTACAAGTCTTTTATATCTGTGTAAAAAAAACTTCAAGCAGTGTGCATATATTATTACATTAAATAATATGTTACATTACATTTACATATTATGTTACAACATCTTCGCATCAAGCTTATACAGTCCTAAAACATGTAGGCATAATTTACCTATGCAAGCTAAACCGGGCGGTTCACTAGTGTAATATTAGAAATAAAAACTCTTGCAGGCTACATAATATTAATAATTAATTTAAAGACAAGAGTATAAGTACTATAACAAACTCCCAAAAAACGGGGTTGTGACGGGTTGGATTAAGTAAAAATTTGAGAGTGAATGATCTAAACGGAAACAATGGTGTAATGATGATAATAAAAAATTTGAGAGTGCCATAGAAACACGTCCAACAGGATAGATACGACGAAAATTCATAATTATTTTTGATGATGTAAATATCAAATAGACACTCCTACGGATTTGATTACAGTTGTTATTCTAATATTATAAACAGACACTTCAATTAAGGCATTCAAAACAAAAACAGATATTCTAAATGGAATAAGAGAAACATGGTTGGTGTTTATATTTATATTATAAAATAATATTAAAATAAAAAAGTTAGGCTAATTATTGACGGGATATAGATGGTGTATTGTAGGTAGCAGTCTTGTCTGTATTATACTGAACATATTTAGATGAAACTCTTCTCAATGACTTACAATTGTTCTAATAAATTTAATGTTAATATTTTCAAAAGATCAAAATTTAATTAATTTTTCTACTATTGTTTTAAAAACCCAAACATGTAAAAAAATATGCCATTCGCAATCGCACACGACAAAGTAATTCGTCACATTTTTCATAGAGAAATTATGATTACGTAACAACGATACGGCGCTTTTATAAATGCATCGCAACATACACAATTCTATTGATTTTATGGCAGAGTAATTACATGTAAGGTAATCCGACGGTTTTACATGAATATATAGCCTTCACTAGAACAACCTATGCTTTAGTAATGTTATTTACAAAAATGGCCTCGATTAAACATACATCGTAATAAGATTATAGAACATCACCACCCTTTATGTTTATTTAATTGAATAAGTAATTACTTTTATATAATATCACGTTTTAACAATTATTATCTTAATTAATTAAGAAAAATGCCTCCACTCTTCACACTACGTACTAATAGGAGCTTTGTAAGTTCAGAGTATGATTACCCGCAGATTAATTGTAATCATAACTAATCAAAATGATTTAGCTCATACTATATTAAAATGTCATACTACATTATCACTTACCATCAAAGGAAATACAGTCAAATGCTTACATGTACGCGGAAAAAAATGATAGATCTTGATATATTATTTTTTCTAAATCAAGGTGAACTGCAGTTTGGATGTATGTACGATTAAGGTAAAGTAAATACAGAATTTTATGGTGCTCACTACTTATTCACTCGACTTTCAACAGAACTTCATTATGAATATGAGGGTCGTGTATAATCGTAGTTATTATACATTTTATTAAAAATAAGTTGCTTAGGAGTAAGGATAAAAAATCGTTAACACCACAGAACGCACAACAAATACTTCTAACGAGAAGAACTTGCTGTAAATATTCAAATTTTAAATACCAGCCTTTATCCATAAAAGATGAAAAAGATTCTTAATTGTATAATGAATTACGTTATTTTTTTTTCACAGTCACTAAGTTATACCACTCCTTGAAAGTGTTCGAGTTTCCGCTAAACGATTTTCCTAGCTTTTCCAGTATTTTTCTCTGATTCTGAATAATCTCTTAAAGGGATTCTCTTAGTAAGTTGTCGGCATTATAAGTCACTAATGGGTAAAAATTCATACAGGAGAGCAGCTTTGTAAAATATTCATGCTTAATAATGAAAACTTTGAATATTGTATGACTTCAAGTTTTCATATATTATCTTTCATATGTGTGTGCAATAAAATATAAGCAGATGTTTTTATAATTTTTATATTAATATGTGGGTACTTTCCGAAAGTAAAGGTAAGTAGAAGGAACTTAAAATTAAACAATCTAAGCTACATTTAGAAGCCAATTATTAATATTTTTATAAATCCCACAGAAAATGAGATATTTTAGTTAGACAATGACTCAAGGGTACGTTTCACCTTCTATAATATACTTATAAATTCGCTCGCTACAGCCTTATTACTATCAACCAATTTTAGATTTTACATATACATTTAGCAACAATTATTAATATAAAAGATCTTTTTTATATAGATGAATGAAAACCCTTTAATTGAAATGCAGTTATATGCTATATATAAGAAAATAGTAGAATAACTATGAGAATTTCTTTAAATTAACCAAGGACCAGAACGCAATGTGATAATGTTCTATCCAATATATTTGAATAACACCCAGTGTATGTTAAAGGTACTATGAGAATATTCCATATGGATATTCTAAAAAAACATAGATGACAATAAATTTAATCGCAATAGCCTGTAACCTATGGAATGAGACATATTTTAGGGATATATTTAAGGAAATCTTTTAAATACTCACTTGAACACTCTAGTTGTGTAGTAGCTGCAATCTTCTTCGTTAATCTTCTCGACTGTCAGTTTGACATCATCAAGAACAAGTTTTTCTCCTTCCCCGATTCCTTGTGGCCAATACAAATGACATTTAACTTCATTTTTTTCTATTATTTTGTTCAGCATTAGTATTGCACGACTATTTTGCTCCCACACCATTAGCCAAAAATGCCCAACTGTCACAGGGAGTGGCCCCTGTGTTAGAATATATTTTCTGTTTGCACGCTCCATCTGTTTAAACAAAATGTAAATATTTTAATAACTACCCATTTGTGTGAAAAGAACAGTTATCAATAAAATTCGCAGTTCCAGTAATTTCAAGAATGATGGTAAAATAAAAGCTAACTTCTGAACAAACTTTAAATAAAAAAGATAAGGTAAAGAAAGTTGTTGAATTGGAATTTGGCCAAAAATGTTTTATTTGGTGATTTTCTACATAATAAAACTTCTATTGTACTTGTGTATTTGTTTGTGTGTGTTGATTTACAAGGAATATTAATTTAATTCCTTTCTATATGTACATGGTTTTACATAAACTAAGTAAGCTGATGACGAACTGAAATATGCTTAGGAAAGCTTAACATGACACTTGTACATAGCTTACTGTCTATAAAGTGAAGTCATAATAAGTTCTAATGTTCAAACATTCTTGTTGATTCAGCCTGTTACCATCCACAACCTCATTTATTTAAACATTGCACTTTTCTGACAATTGTCATAGCTGTTGTTTTCATCAATTTATGTATATGTTGTAAACAATTTCATATAAATAAAGCTTAGAAGCAACTAATTAAAACTTTGCACTGACACACAACTTTTGCAGTTAGTATTTAATTATTTAATATATCTTTGAACACTCAAAATTGCAATTGCTTTCATATAAGACCCTGATCCATAAGATTTATAGTGTAAAAAATAAAAACAATGAGGTATCAAAAAATGCATATCACAGAATAGATTGTACCAAGTTAGTTACTGACCTCATAATCAAATGAGCTACGAAATAACATTACAAAACAACATAAAAACCCTATATAATATAATCACTGAATAGTACAAGTATATTTTATAAATTGCCACATAATATGAGTATTTTTTTATACTTTTAAATTGGTATACTACATATGCTTATAGAGAAAAATGTTGATTTTTTTTCAATACCATTGAATTTTTTTTAATAATCTCACAAAGTTACTGCAGTTTTATACAAACAAAGTCACAATACAGCCACAATATGACTTACCATTAGATAGCTTTTATAGGTGAACAGAAAATATTTAAATAATTTAAAAGCAATGTACCAGATTCTAAACATTTGTATCCTTATAACTTTTTTAATCACTGACTCTATACATAAAAAATATCTATGTGTAATGTAAATATAATATAAGTAAAATCTAATCCTTCCAATATTACTTTTAATATATAATGAACTAAATAAGACCTCTATACAAACATGTTTAAAGTAAGTAATTAAATTATTATAAAAAATTTAAGAAAAGAAAATTTTTTTTTATATAAACATGTAGAATACAAAAATTATATCTTACTTTCACTAGATTTGCATTGATGTAATCTTGCTCACAACGCTGTAAGACAACCCGGCTGTGATCATATGGATTTACATCTCTGTATCTATTTAAAGACTTGTTCTTCAATTTCTTTGCCTCTAAACATGTATATTTGTAAAAATCAAAATCGCGTCCAATTTTCTGTAAGAAAATAAATAGGCAATTTAGCATAAATATATATCTTATTGATACTATTATGATATTACTAATAAAGTAAAAAGTAACTTAAGTACAAACTATAGTTATTTATGCACGAAATTTTCAAATGAACATTGTCAATTCAAATTCAATTTGAAACAAGATCACTTTTCATTACCATTAAAACAAATTGTTTTGATTTTCATACTGATATTTTGTACCGACTACGAATTACGAAATTGTGTATAATCCATATTTCTTACAAAACTATGGTTAAAACTAATTACGGATGACAAACTGCGATATCCCAATAAAAAATGTTTTTTTATCGAGTCTTGCGTGGCATACAAAGCGTAAAACAACGCGTCATATGCAAAACTTACATGGTAGATGATTGGCCAAGCGTTTTTTGATGAAATATCTAAATATTCTGCTTCAATGTTTACAGGATTCATTTTTTCGTCGCTCATATTTCAACTATCATTGCAAAGTTGAAAGAACAAAAGTGTGTTCGGGTACCGCCAACAGCCGGATGCCGCAAAACTCGCGCGTCTAGCTCCAAACAGAACTTATTTAATGCGAATCACGTTTTGACAGACAAAGGGTCTATTTCAGATTAAAGATATAAATTAAATTTAGGATACTCCGTACATCAGTTTTATTACAATGGTGCGTAATCAAGAATCTACCAACCAATGGAATGGTTATTTGATCATTGATGGCTGATGCAAAGTGAAGTGTTGAGAACTGTCGGAACACTCGGAACACAAATTGTCTATTTCTGTGTTGCTATATAGATTATCAATTTCTACCATGTTGTTACTAACTATCGTCCATCACGACATATATACATACCGCCATATATAGCGGAACATAAAAAAAATAAAGGTTTGATATCAATACCCGTATATGATATCAAGTATTTTTTTATGTTCCGCTAAATATGCCGGTGTGTATAGAATTAGTAAATAGTAGCGTTGAGTATAAAAAACGAAAAGACGTACAATTGTCCAGCAAATCTTATCAAAATGTACAAGTGACTCAACAATCAATATCAAACATTGTACTACTTTATATTTCACGCGTAAAAACAAGTTTCCGCGTGACTGAGAAAGAAATATAACACTAAGAATAAAAACCTGGAGGAGAACATTAGTATATAGATATTTTTATGTAAATTTGGTATCTTTAAAATCTGTGGATCTTCACGACTACGTCCGCATAGCAATAGGGCATATTAAGTTATTGAGATATTCACTGCTATTTAAAAAAAACTCATGAATATGGAAATGAGCTCTTTATTATCGTCAACTTAATTTGAGATCACCAATTAGACAGAAAAAATTTGCGATTTTTTTAAAATTAATATCCTCTGTCTTTCCCTTTACTTCGGTATTTTATTTGAAATGTCGGAATTTTTGATATTTCTTCCGATATAATGGGAAAAGCTATACACATTTTTAATATGGGTTTTTTTATGAACTTGATATTGGCATTTATAAAATATATAAAAATTAAAGAAACCAAATAAGCGCCCTGATTGAAAAAATAAAATCCACAAAAGTGAGATTTAAAGAAAAAGCTGCTTTTCCTTTAACAAGAGCGCTATGAAAAAAATGCCAAATGGCGTTTTGAGGATTTTTTTTAAGTAGAAAAAGAAATATTATCAAAAACCTTTTAGTCAAACCAATTCTACATATATTAAGAAGCTCTGCGGAAATATTTAAACAGAACACAATCAACAGGAAGTGAGATATCATATAAACCGTTTCAAATAACGTAGTTTCAATAAAATACTTTTAAAGTTTGGAGTCTCCTTTCGAGCAGTCTGACTTAACGAAAATGTGTTATACTTATTTTTTTTAAATCAGCGGCCCCAACATCAACAATTTCTTTGTATTCAGCATACACAACTATCGCAGACAAGGCCATGGAAGAATATTCTAATATACAATACCCGTAATTATAATATTTTCTAATCAATATGCTATAACTCTAACGGTTTAATTTCCACGTCATTAAAACACCTGTAGCTCCAAATAACATTGTAATTTCAAAAAATCCTTTTGCAATATTGTTTAAAGTGTAATCTATGAAAATATACAATTTTTTTTTCATATTTCCAAACTAGATTATAGGGATAAAATAAAATAATTTTGTACATTAGAGAAAAAATTTTATTCCTCTTAAATTAAATTGCCGTAGTATACCGAACGTAAAATATAAACAGCTAATTCAGGATATACCCACAAATTATTAGATGTAAAATTATAACTTTTTTATTTCTAATGTAAGAGTTGTGGTAAGATTTGTCCGCCCGCTACAAAATATAATTTATTAAAATATTGATTTACTTATAGTATACTAAAAACCGAGTGTGCTATAGACCGATATAGGATAGAGGGAAACATATCTATAGGTATACTAGCCATGCCCCATGGTGTCACCCGCATAGATAACGATCTCGTGGCAGTGGAAACTACTACTCGTACTGGGACTATAGATTGATTTACGTTAAGTTAAAAGTTTTATTTTAGATTATTAGATAAACATTCATAATTTAATCAATGTAAAGATTTTACTTTACAACGAATATTTGTCTAACTACATACATTTTAAATTCGTAAAGTCATTTACGTAGAATATCTGTCATTAGTAAATAAAAAAATACTCTGCAGATATTGAAAGAATTATTAAGTAATTTTTAGCTTGATTATTATATTCAAAATGCAACACGATCTTCCATAATATTAAAGAAAATACTTATTTGTAATACTTTATTATCTCAGAACTTCCTTATACACGACATTTGACATTCTGGAGTTCGAGTCGGGAGACATTATTTTCTTTAGACAGATATTTTTAAATTAGTTATATCTTTTGAATTTAATGTCAGATTTAAATAATTTCAATAGTATTTTATAGGAATAGAAACGGTCTTTAATAAAATATCATTTCATAAGATAAGAATTAATAAAGGGGTATGAATAATATGGTTTGATTATTGCCGGCACATTTATTAACTTTTAAAATGCAAAAATGTTGTTATAGCGGCATATTTACAGTAGTTATCATCGCGGACATTTTTGGAGATATTGACACGTTCTATAATATTGTACAATTTTTTTGTTTTATCTTCAATAGTTTGCGTAGCGCACGCAATGAGAGGTTTTATGTGACCAATTTTTCACACCTTGAGTTACATGAATGCATTTTTATTAGGGATCCCTAATTTTTTTGGGAAAGCAATATAGCCTATGTCGCAAAATGAAAATGTAATTTTCTAATGGGGAAAAAAATTTGGAAATCGATCCAGTAGTTTTTGTGTGAAAACGTAACAAACATACAAATCCACAAAGCTTTCCTTTTTATTATATATATTTAATATGTATTTATACATATATACGTATATGTATCTAGTAGCTGACCCAGCAAACGTTCTTTTGCCATATGATAACTATTATCGCTATTAAAATATATATATGTTCCAAGCCATAAAAAAATAAAAGCAAAAATTTTTGTCAAAAAATAAAAATAATAAATTTAGGGGTAGATTTAGGACATTTAGGGGGATGAATAATAGTTGCCGGATTCTCCACCCTAGCCGATTTGCACGCTAAGATTCACGAAAATCGGTCGAGCCGTTTCAGAGGAGTTCAATTTCTACCACCGTGACACGAGAATTTAATAAAAATATATATAGTATAGGTGACTTTATATATTTATAATATAAATACGTACATATATATGTGATTCACTTTAGCCATTTGGTCAAAATTAAACTCGTTTTTAAGCAAGACACATGGTACGACTGCCTTTGTCAGCAAACTGTATACACGCTGAGTAGTTGTGGCGAAAGAGACGGCGAATCGAACAACCGAGCGAATGGGAAGAGAAGAGACGTAGCAAGGCTTCTCTCGCTATGACATATGAGAGTCTCACACGCTATATTAAAAGAACTTTGTGTGATATATTAAAATGTGTGAACTTATTAGAATAGAATATAATTGTACACGTAATTATACAACAGATAGATAAAAAAAACTATTTTAGTAGACATCCACTTGAAATGTCAATTGATGATGTATAATCTGTTACTTTCATGTCGTTGTCTATTGTTGCCAACTGGAACAAAACTAAGGGTACTATGACGTTCGCGGTTCGATCCCGTCTTAGTTGCGAAATGCAAATTGAGAGGCTCGTACATTTTAAATGGTAGCTATATATATACTACAGTATTGAGTGCTAAGGAAATTTTTCTTTTGTGTGATTTTGGGGAAACACTGGTGTATTTTTTAAAATGGCTTCACCACGTACTCGTCGTAAATTAAACTCCATACGCATGCAGGATGAGAACCACGTATGTATTTTCATTACATTTTATTTATAATAACGTTAACATGTTTTTTAGTAATCATAATCTTTTTACTTGTAGAAATGTTTTGAATGCGATTCTCTGAATCCACAATGGGTGTCAGTGACTTACGGTATATGGATATGTCTAGAGTGCTCAGGCGTACATCGCAGCCTTGGAGTTCATTTATCCTTTGTACGTTCAGTTACTATGGATAAATGGAAAGACATTGAGCTGGAGAAGATGATGGTAAAATATTTATCCTGAATAAAAATTTTAAATATATATTTTTTATTTTCAAAACAAAAACTTTTAAAATCTTCTCATATTTTGACCTCAAGGTGGGAGGGAATTTGAATGCACGAACATTTTTTGAGAGCCAACCTGATTATAATCCAGAGATGAAGATTTTGCAGAAATACAACACTAAAGCTGCTGCTATGTACAGGCAAAAGGTATTTAAAGCATCCTTTTATTAATTAATACTTTTGTTTAAATACATTCAGAATGTATGATAGAGAAAAATTAATTGCTTGTAGGTTCTTAAGGAAACTTATAAATAATTACACTATATTAACATTATTATTGTATGTGATAACCTGATATATAAATTATACCCAGATTGCTGTCCTTGCTGAGGGTCGTGAGTGGAGCCCTTCAGATTATAAACCAGAGATACTGGAGCGGCCATCTGATTGGAGTCAGTCTAACACATTTTATTCTTCTGGTGACAACACATTCCATACTAGTGGGTCAGACAATAATATTAGTTACCAGTAAGTAGTTACATTGTCTATAATCTTTTTTATATATAAATAAATGATTTATTTCATGACATAATTACATATGACAAATGGGCACATCAAGATTCTTAAAAGGGGGCAATATTGCAGCTTACTGAATTAAAATCTAAGTATGAAACAGTTAATTACTTCTTACAAACACAGTAATGTCTTTCAAATAGATTCAAGCAGTGCGACTGGTGAACTTGGTTTGGGAACTACACAGCTACTTATACATAAGTTGATGCACAAGTTAATATATATTATTCACAAGCTAAATATGATTCAACTTCAAGGTTTTAACTGAAATATTTGTTTACACTATATATGAGCGTTTAGAAATTTAAGTATGCTTATTGTTTTACAACAACCTCTTCTACATATTGTTTGTTTGTTTTTTTAATAGCAGTGAATATGGTAGCGGACGTTATACAGGCTTTGGAAGTACACCAAAGCAGTCGCATTCAACTCCCATGTCCCCCATTCACAGCGGCAACGAAATTGTGGATAATACCCTTGCATCTCTTGCTTCGGTTTGTATATTTTTATATGAATCTTGATGTAGTTACTTATCAATTTTGATGCGCTTTTTAATAGCGATCCGCTAACTTAAATGATTTTCAGTAGAAATCTGTACTATTTTTGTTTGACTTCTTTTATCTAGATTAACACAATTAGTAACATTGGTTTACAGACAACAGTTTTATACCATAAGGTCATAAGAAAACATTGATGAAAAATTGTTGTTGTAATAAACATGGGAATCACGCCTCTCTCTCGCTTGATCTGTGCTTTGGTTTGCACCCTCAGCTTAGACGGAACATGACAATGAGTTATGTTTTGCAGTGTGTGCAGCCGGCAAGCATCGATTTAAAAGATGTTATCACGTAAAAACCGAAAAAGAAATTTTTTTTCTGTTTACAGAATGAGTAAATTGTATTATAAATGTAATTGTAACTTATAATTATAAGTAATTTTTTTTTTATAAATTACTATTATAGAATGATTTATAATATAATATTCAGTAAATATGTCTCTTAACTATGGCTCCATGTCTAAATGATCATTCAATTGAGCTATAAATATTTTTATTAACTGTAAGTTTTTCAACATTGTTTTGTGTATTAATGGTAGTTTTTTTTATGGACAGGGTTGGTCAATATTTACGTCATCAGTAACAAAAGCGGCACGTACCGCTACCGAAAATGCGGTGCGATATGGAGGCATTGCTTCGCAGAAAGTGTCTGAGATGGCTTCAACTGTAACGGAGAAGGTGAGTACTTATAAAAAAGAAATATAATTAATACTAAAGAAATTGTCTTATTTGGTAAAAAAACTTGGATTTTCACATTTTGTATATAAAACAAAAATATTATATTAATATAAAACCTCGTTATATATTTGGAAGAGCGCCTGTACTAGATCTGGACTATGTTGTCACTGGGTTCCTCGTTCATCCGCCAAGATATATACAGGTGAAAAAAAAAACAAAATTTAGAGATGAGATAAAATAAAATAGCAGGAATACATCAAATTTTGCAAGTGTATGCGTGTGTGTGTGTGCGAAGGAATAAGGGTGCTTGACATTTCCTAGTAAGAAGTACCAGGGATTGAAGATACTATTTTTATTGGAATTTTTCAGTTTTCCCATAAATTGAGTAAACAAAAATTATATATTATACAGACCCCTACAATTTACGGGTGGTCCACCTCTTATTTTTTATGATTTTTTTATGATGCAGCAATTAAAAATACAACTCTAAAAAGTCACCCATGTACCACCAACCAATATTTTATAATAACGGTATTAGTTATTATATAGCAAAACCATTTTTGCCGGGTCAGCGTGAATAAATAAAAAATTCTAAATAATCATTTAGCAAAAAATGAATTCATTAAATTTTACTTATATACACAGCACTAATGATGCACAATGTGACGTAATTAGCATTTACGGTGACGCGAATCCAGTTTCCACTCCCTAACAAAATATGCTGAACGCGGCCAAAGAAATTTTCACTTCAAAATTCAGTGATTGTCTAATTTGCTGATATACTCGTAAACTATTTAATTAACAAAACGACAATCATATATATACTTATACGTATAATAGCATATTACCACTAAAATTGTACAAAAACCTAACATTGTATGTTTTACTCCAATGTTTTTGGTAGTATGTTTAAAAATATTTGACTTTGGGCTACTACCGGTAATAGTGAAATAGTGATGTTAAGAACGATTTTGTTCAATCTGTAATATTTCATCTGTAATTGAATTAAATTAATCTAAATTATGGTAACATTTTCAAAACATTGATTTGTGTTCTGTTCAAAATGGAGTCTTATTTAAACCTTTAATCCATAAAACAAGAAAAAATTGAAATCGCATTTTCTTATTTGCTGAATTTCCACGAGATCACATAATACATCTACTGGTATTTAATTTTTGTAATAACAAGCATGAAATCATAATCTATGAGTACTTTATAAACAGCATTATTTGTGTTTATATTATATAGATATATACAAAGATACGAGTTACAATGCAATATTAAATTAATAATCTTCCATCGATGACGCAGCCTCTGTATGCCACCCACCCTTTTATTAATTACTGAATTCGGGGTGGCTACAGGTTTATGCCACCCTCTGCCCGTTCACTCTAGCGAAACCCTTTCAGCGTCATTGAAACTTAATTAATTAAACATATCTCTAGGTAATATAATATACATATCAATGGATGTTTATTTAGTATTAAATTGTGTTTGAAATATTTAACAACTAGTAAACGTCGTAAATTTGACGCCGATGTTTTTTAAAATCTTCCAATGGGAGTAACGTGAAAAACTTTTAGTATGCATGAATTGTTAAAATTCCTTTCGTCAAACCCAATATTACGTGTGGGATATGCTCATAAAGATCTAGATGTATTAATCTTCCCAATTCGGAAATTAATAGACATGAGTTTAGGAAAAGGTACTTTGTTTCAGAAAATGCAGACAATTTTAAGGTATTTTTATTAAAAATGTGTAAATTAAATCCAGCATTTTAATTACATTTGAGGGATCGGTCAAGTTCAAAGAGAATAATTGCATTTTACTCTTTTTGCTCGTTAAGTCGTGCTCGTAATATTTAATACAGTCTAAAGTGCTTTCATTGCGCTTGCTTTACTTACAAGGTTTGTTTCGTATTAAATTTCACTATATATGTTTTATATAACGTGCATATAATATAATTTATATTTATCTATAATACCTACGCAGAAATTTTATGCATTGTGTGCATTTTCACAAAAACATCTTAGAAAATCAACTGTGAATATGAGTACTACAAATTTTAATTAAATTTTAGCCTTTGACGGGAGAGGTTCTTTAGTACTGGTGACCGGTGTATATGATAATAAATAAACCGACGGCCCCTACTTATAAAGAGTCAAGCATTAAATCCTAATTTTGTAAGAAAGTGTGTCTAATTTTGTAAGAGTAATTAATTTATTGCTTTACTACCATTTCTACTGGTGATGTTTCTGTTAGCATTGACATGTTTAAAAATAAAACGATTTGGGTTGACTCATTTTCTTTTTAATTCATATGCTTCCGACGTCATCACGATTTTTTTTCACATAAGGTAAATAACCGTGGTGGTTGGAGTTCTTTGGGTGGCAGTGAATTACGTCGAGCAAGCAATTCCAGCTCTCAGTTCCAGTCGCCCAGCTACGGTGCCATGAAAAATTCCACATCTGAACCATACTCCAAATGGTGAGTCTTACAACATTTCTACCTATCAACATTTTAAAAATAAAATTGATTTTTTTAACAAGGAAGTCTTTCAGTAAACGCTATTAAATTTCATTTATGTTGTAAATATCGAATTTTAAAAGTATTTTAAAATTAATATAATTTATTCTTATTTTTTTTTTAAATTATGACATTACTTTATTCTATGTATGTTTATGTGTATATACTTGGTCTGGCCATGAATATTGTAACAATTAAAAATAAACAAAATGTTACATTTGAATTTGGAATCTGTCACTATAATATAATTGTTCATTGAGGTTTCTAATTTTGGCGCCAATACATTGAACCGAATCGCTGTGATTATATTACAACAAGCAGGTAGGAAGCCAAATGCAATTTTTAAATCTCCATACGCTTGGTAATAGTAAAATGTTTGTTTACCGGGCTATTAAAAAGATCTGCCCGTCCACGTAATGTTCCTACGAAAAAGGTGGTCAAAGCAGTAAGGGACGAAATCGAAGAAGTTCTGTCCGAAAACAAAAGATCTCGAGACATGAAGATAGCATCTAGAACCATGTCGTGAATTTTAAAAGATGGCGTTCTGATTTTTCTATATTGATAATTTAAAATAAGGTTATGGCGATAAAATAGAAACATCTACTGAAGCTGTACGCAAAGTGAGGTCACAAATTTTTTGTTTACGGATGAGAAAATTTTTACAATTGAGCAACATTTTAACAAATAAAATGACCGTATTTATGCACGAAGCTCTACGAAAGTTTCCCAATTAGGGTCCGTTCCCATAAACTGGCTCGGACAGAAGAGTAGATTTCGATCGCGACTGAAATAAAATG
The DNA here is from genome assembly GCA_015832385.1 of Elymnias hypermnestra. Taxonomy (NCBI): domain Eukaryota; kingdom Metazoa; phylum Arthropoda; class Insecta; order Lepidoptera; family Nymphalidae; genus Elymnias; species Elymnias hypermnestra. Next base: position 468,601 of record JACTOM010000921.1, read on the forward strand.
AACCTTATTTTAACTATACAACACTCTACAATAAAAGTTTTCTTTCTCTTTTTCTCTCTCTCTCTACAAGAAACAACTGGGATAAATTATATAGTAGTTACCTATCCGTTTATACATGTATAGAAACGCTAACACGAACAAAGAATGCGGTATGATGTCGAGAAGAAACCACTTATTCGAAATAAATATGCATTTTTCTGCAATCAACTAAAGTGTACCGCATAGCTGTCAATTTCCACTTGGTAGGCTGGAATGAAGAATTGTTGGTTTTTTTCTAATTACGTCAACTTGCTATTTCATTACACCGGAATACGTTTACAACAATAATAATAAAAAAGCGTTTCATAAATTTTTTGAAATAGATAAAAAACAACATTAACAGATTCTTTTTGAATCAAAGAATATAGTTTCTTTTCCACTTATTATTTCGAATGTACAACTAATTATGATATTTAAAAAGCGCTTACGTTAAAACCTACATCCACCTTAGCCGGGTATTGTTTTTTATCATCATCATAATTATATATATGTCGGAGGGCAGATATCTGTGGAACGCTGGCGCCATCTATCGGCGTCGACAGAGTCAATGGTGGCAGTCCGGCGGGAGTCACTCGACAGTTGTCGAGTAGCGCTCGATCGGAACAGTCAACTGTTGAAACTGTCGCGTTCCTAGCTATTAGTGTTAATGAGTTTGTGTAAATTGATATCGGGAACATTAAGTGATTGAACATTATAAACCGAGTTAATTAATACAGTGTTTGATTGCACCAACGGTACCCATGAACGCCCACAGAATAACAAATTAAATAATGGATCTAATTAATAACGATGTCGGCGGAGAACACTACGCCCCTGTGTTTTATGTTTCTCCGTTCTCTCTTATTCTCCGACATATATATTAGAGACTTAGAAGCTTCTTCATTTTGAATAAGTAATCACTTATTATTACTTATTACCCTTCTCTATTTGTCACATAAAAACCTTACTTCATCATACTAACCGTATTCACTCGCAGTTTTCTAATAGTTCAAGGTTACTTACAGGAGTGAACAAGTTCAGCCTGGCATCGTTCCATCTGTGGCAGCAAGAAATAATTTAGATTCTCGCGATCTCTCTCAAGTGGGGGTTTCCAGCCCTCCCCCAGACATCAAGAACATCACAATCAAGAAGAAGCTCGATGAGGAATCGTGGGATTGGCTCAACAATTAGGATCTGGTGAGCATATTTTTTAGGTACGGTTTTGTGGAATTCCACGAAGAGAGACTACTAGTTCACTACTGAACACGATTCTCATCGTAGATTTTCGATTTTAAGTAGAAATAGGTTGACATAAAAATCTAATGAAAAAATAAACTTTACAGATCATGTTTGCTCCTCTCCGTATTTTTAATGATCGGAATAAATACATGTTATTTACAATACTAGTCTACTTTATATACATTAATGAATAATCATACAATCCGGAATGGGAAAAAAATTGAAAAGAGCAAATTCCAGCAGCCTATATCACAAACTGTCATTACGTCATTGGTTTATATGTAATTCTAGTTATTATTGTCATTAGTTATGTATTTTAACATTTTGCTGTTTCGAATGTGATTTGACCTGATGGTAAATAATGATACAGTCTAAGATAACAGTGTCCTAACCTGGCAAGAGGCATAATCTACTTTTTGTTTCTACAGAGCGTTTTACCGGAACGCATTTTTTTTACTTGGCGTTACTTCTTTGTTGGTAGGATGGTAACTAGTTCCGGGCGAAGTCTCCTAGTAGTCTAGAATGAGACAAATTGGGACATTCGATTTCCTAAATTTGTCTGCTGGAAACCGAACCCAGGACCTTTGCTATCGAGTAATCACATAGCCTCATCAGCCTACAACGCAGTCTAAATTCATTGGTTCATTTATATGCTCAGATTGTCTCATTAAAGTATTTTGCGTAAATTATAAACAGCACATTTAATATTTAATCATTGCAGTAGAACTTTCACAACATTTTAATCTGGATTACCGGGAGCACTCTTGTTAATCTATAAACAGTGCAACCCACCACCCACTCGTTGAGAGGGGATGATACGTCCGAGGCTTTGCTAGGGGTTGAACGTTTTAATTATGATATCTGGATGCAATTAATTTTTGGAAACTAACATTTACTGAAGTACTCCAATATCCAATGGCTAGGACTTGAACACAAACATTCACCAGGTTTTCGTTTATCGAAAAACCTATTGTTGTACATAATTCCCATTACTTTTTCGGATGTCGATGCGATGCGTGTCTTTATCTTCTATCGCATACAATTATCTCTTTCCATAATAAATTTATTATGAATGTAAGTATAAAGTGTTTAATAACATTAATAAAAATAAACGTAATTATTTTATATAAAATATACTGTACAATTTATTACGAAATAAAGTAATATATGAGCAAAAACCGCGAAAACATCCATACAGGTGCAGCTGAAATAAGCATGTAAATGTTATACGTTATTCATTTATTTTCAGGTTCCATAAAAAAAAAGAATAACTTCTGCACTGATCAGTTATCATCGAAGGTGTCGTAGCGGTAACTAAGATTTTCTTACAATTTACTCGCTGTTCCGGAGTACAAAACATCTGTTTATTTCTGTCTTAGGGAAAAAATAATTATTAATGATGTCCGTAAATGTTTTTGACAGTTATGTAAAGTTGATATAGTCTATCTAATTAATTATTTTTTGTATTGGAATAAGGGAGTAGCAGTCTAAGGAAACTATCAATCAAATTGTTTTTTATTTCCTAGTATATATTATAAAAATTGTTAGCAAAAATTGAAATTACTTAAGGAAAATTAATAATCTTCCGATTTTCAATAATGTTTTAAGATATCTTTATTAAAAAGTTTTTTCTGGACATTACTCGATAATGATGTAGATTCATTACCAACGGACAGGGATGACTATCATATTAGCTTGATGAGCCGACTTAAAGAATATTAAATGAATAAATTGTGCTAGTAAAAACACGTACAGCTTGGCCTATTGGTAACTCTAGCCTAATGAGAGGTAAAAAATAGCCTCAAGATAGTTTATGGTAAGTGATAATATATAATATAGTCATATTAGGCTGTATCGTCACTTGCCATAAGATAACAATGAAGCACTTATCAGTCATTTACAAAAAAAAAATATTCGCAGAAATTGGCCAACTTTACCTAATTATCAAACATACGGACACTATAATTTCATAAATGTAGCTAATGCTCTTTTAAAATACACAGCTTGTCATTAAAATGAGCTGAATTAATTATTGGTATTCGAAAAGGTTATGTCAAATGTTTTATTGTATATAAGATAATATGTAATTATGAGGTGAAATATATTTCCTGTTCACGTGTATATTTGAAAAGTTCTACATATTTTATTCATATAACATTCAGTGTTAATCTCTATAACGAAAGTCCGGTAATCTATAATATTATATAGAACAAAGCAATTGTTAATAATACATGTGTATGACTCTGGTTTCATATAAATGAATTGATAAGCATGATGATAACAAATTCGTTATAGAGGAAGTTCTTGTCCCATATGTGTAGAATATTCCTTTTATAATACGAAAATTTTAAAATTTACGTGTACGTTGATACACGTGTTAATTGTGACTTCCAGTTGATTTGAAAGAAGTTAAAATTTATTTAAATATTATAATATAAATATCAAATTATCCATGATAAACTATATGTATGTGGGAAATTGAGATTTTTGCGGAGGGATTTACATGTCTATTTAATTTTATTTATGTGACAATATAACGAATATATGCTTTTATATATTTTGAACGTTTATTAATCGTTTATTATGCTAAATATATGAGACGGACATCCTATTAACGTTGTAAATGTGAAAGCTGGTATATTTGTTACGATTTGAAGGACCACGGTTCACTCAGCGTTCCATTATTTGATCCTAATAAAAAAATAAAGATACTCAATCCCGACTGCGCTAAAATAAGCCTAGAATAGAATAACATCACTGCTTTGTAAAAACAGAGTAACAATTCAAAATAGCAGATTTTGGAGAAGTGCAGTTTGAAAATTAAACCAAACTTTATATCAACCAATGACAAAGTTTCTTCTGCCACATCTTCATATTTGTAATTTGCATTAGTGATGTGAACCGGTTTCATAAAAACCTATATACCAGATTTTTTTAGAAATCGATAAATTACTATCACAATATTAATTTTTGGGAAATCCATAAAGAAATTTTAAAATAAATCCAATGCTGCGATATCATGTCCACACATGGACTTGCCTAACTTTGTCTATGGCAAAGTAATCACCGAATACGCTAGTTATATTTTATTTTGCTTGCGTTATAAATTTTTGATAACAAAGTTTTTGGCAAAAATGTCTAAAGTGAAAAGAAAATTACAACTAGAAATTATTTGAGAAAATTGACAATAGATAATAATAAATAATAAATTTAAAGATACAACATCTTGTGCTAAAATTTATATAATGAAAATAACCTTTTCATTACATAAATTCAAGTTTATGTTCAAGGGATGCCCTGTTGCTTTAATCAATCACTGCCAGGCAACGCTTGATGAATTTAAAATTAATCAATAGTTATATAGATAGTGCAAAATAAAACTAATTTATCCTGAATAAGTAAAAAGAGTTGTTAATTTACAAATATGTAATAAATTTATAACAGCGAAAAATATTATTGTATAGTAATGTACCTTTAGGCGACTTTTGAACACCTCGAATGATTCAGAATGTCGTAGATTATATTATAGGGAAGAACATTCCAAAGTAAACAAAGTTAGACGAAGAACCTCTAATATATTGGTTTATATCAAAATGTACCATTATTAATAAACGGTGGAAATGAATCGAGATAAAGAGGCGGGGCTGCTGAGTTATCCGCAAGGAATGTTTGTCTACTGACACACTGTTTGAATACAGCAAAAACTTTAAAGACTTAGCAACCCCCTTTTCAGCTTATTCTAAAAATGATCGAACCGGCTAAGAACTGCCTAGTGGACAATCAATTTATTATGATGAAATGCCAGAACTTTAATAAATAAACTTGCAAGCATGCTCAAAAATATCATATAACTGCTGATTTATGTCGAATCAAACCATAGATTATTTATTTTCTTGTGTTACAATACATTTTTTCAATCTTTGCAGTTTAAAGAGCTATGTATTGTTCATATGTACTGTTTCCGCTTCCAAAACAGCTGAAATTTTCAGAAATTTAATTACAGACTAGGAAATGGTAAAACAAATAACAGAGGAAAAGGCTCATATCATCCGGAAAACATGCTATCAGCAAAAAAGTTACTAAGAAAAAAGTGTGTGACTTGTGTCGTGAATTACAGAACAAATAGGTCCTATGTGGAGTGGGGAACTAATTAAAGAGAAAAAGCCGGGATTGCAGTATTTGGTTATACCTGCGACATCAGTCCCTTCAGAGAGGACGTTCCACAAGTCCGGTTAAGAAGAGGGAGCTGTAGACGGCCAAATTTTATAGACTAAATTTGTTTTGTCAACAAAAATGATAAGTTACGGAATGGTTTTTAAATAATTTAAATATTGTGTGCAATTGCGATCTTTTCAAGAAAAATAAAAATACTATGATTGAATATTGTTCACATTAAAAATAACTTTAAACTGGTTTATTTTTTCAAACGAATCGGTAGTCAAAATGATAATCGGTTCACATCACTAATTTGATTATGAGTTTTAACATAGATTAACAAACAATAATATTGACTTTTCTGGATTTTGCTGTAACCTCAACAAAAAATTGGGATTGTGTAACTATACGTTAAAATCATTAATATGGAAACGGCTCGTTTATTCATCCACTAAGATGTACCAGAAGATGCGCAATGAAGGTATTATACCCACACCGTCTCGTTGCACAATAATTTTAAGATAATATATTAGATATAGTTTAGTTGCATTTTAGATTCGTAATTAGTTGGAATATTAGATTTAATTGTTTAATTTTTTTAGTTAATATTCAGAAATTTTCAGTAATACAATTCAAGACGGCAATATCTACTCACTAATGTTGCTATTATGTATGTATGTTTGTTACAGCGTTTACGTATTGGATGCTTAGCAAGCAGTCCTGAAACTAATGAAATAAATTTAAATGACTTTTATTAGATGATGACACTTTGTAAAGTAATTCCTGACTTTCATTATTTTGTATATTTTCAATGCTGCTATATTGTGTATGCTTTGTATATTTTTATAATTTTGCATCGCCCACAGCCGAATCGTTATGCCCCTTGCTCCATCCAAAAATTTAGATAACATTGTTTCGGATATTTGAGAGCTATATTGAATTTGCAAAATGGATCACTCCTTTCCCTTAGAGAAGAAATCTTTTCGAATTCAATTTCGTCTTCAGTATTGTTATATGTACTCAGTTATATTATTCTCAATTGTTTCTTTGTGCATCAAGGTACATTTATGTCATTAGGGACGCCCGATGTGACATGATACCAGTATGTACTTGTTATTTTGTATTAAACTTTGTACAATACTTGGTCGATCATAATATGTAGTTCCAAAACTGTTTCCACGTATTTCACGGAAATGCCAGCCAGTAACCAAGAGCGGCAAACACAGGGTGTCCTCTACTTCGCTGCTGTCGCCACTAGGCATTGACGGGAAAGATGATACGACGAAACTGGCGACACCCAGAATTGAAACCCATCGAACATTAATTTGATGGATCTGTTGGAGTCGTTGACGGGAGCCAGCCCGTTTGAAAAAGGTTGTAGTGAATTGCTGGGCATTTAATGCCTGATAAAAGTCGTACCAGTAAGAAGTGATAGCCTCGAGACCCGCATTCCCCCGTCTGGTTGAGAAAAACTTCGAATACTGTAAGTTAAAAATGTATTATATACTTATAAATATTTTTAAGGTAACGTTTCAACATCGCCTAAATTGAACAATAGATAAAAGAAATTATATTAAATAAAAACCATATTCAGCGTAAATATATTTGCAGCTACCTTACATTATTGGTATTATTTAAATAACACATTAATAAGGTTCTAGTTTATACTCTAATTCATTAGATTTCCTACACAAGACAACACAACACAAACGTTCCTGTATCGGGCCTGTGAAAGGTTTTCTTTAGCATGTCTATTACCGTGTATAACTTATAAATGCTTTAGAAATACAGAAGTTTACTATTGCGACAAGTAAATTTGTTAGCACGACGTAAGTTTGTGCCGAAAAAAGTGTTACGTGCAACCGGGTGTAACTCTTTCAATAAAACGTATGAAAGTAGCCTCTTTTCTTACAATTCCCAAAGCACGAAAAAATAGTCTACCGGTATTACCTACTGTAAATTAAGAAGTAAAAATAAAATTTAATATTATTGTCTCGAATGAAAATTTATAAAACTTCTACTATTTTATATCAGAGCTAAAAGGTCTGATGAATTAATGAATAAGTAAAATATTAAAGCTTATATAAATTTATTCGCAGCTTGTATAATTATGGTCGTATATTATATGTATAAAATTTATGCTCATCTAATTTTAAATTTTTTGATATTTTTCATGCGATCAAATCTGAAGAAAGTATATCACTGAATGTTTATATACCTTAATTATTGTACTGTCAATTCCTTACATGCTAAACAATAAAGTCTATTTATATAAGTAAGTATGTTTTAAACTTGTCAGCTCTATTGCTCCGTCCGTTTCACAATTTATTGTAAGTTTTGCTTTTTAATATAAAGTTAATGAAATGGAGAATATTTATTCCAGAATATTCTTATTATTTGCAAATTATATAAAAATCTATTCTAAATATGACATCGTGTCTTAAATATTTACTGTTAAAGATGGGTGTCCAGTATCCTTTTATATGAATAGGTATACGCTTTATGAAAAGACGATATTTAACAAAACATTAAAATAACGGAAGCTCAAATACTTATGGAGATTTTTGTAAGTTGCTTACCAACCGCAAAGCATATTTTACATATTAACTTCGTGTAATTTATAATTGAAATTGATAGTATAACTTTGAAATCTCTGTCATTCGGAGGTTCCAACATTCTTGTAGCCAAATCTTTTACAAAACTCCTTATAAAATATAGAAAAAATAAAGTGGCTAAGATATGTCTTTAGTATAAAATTGTATGTTTAGTGTATACTAATTATAATATAAGTACCATATTTAAATCACACCCTTTAGGAAAAGTGCCATACGGCTTTCATAATTTCTTAATTAATTAATTATATATATANTACACGACGCTCTTCCTATATATATAGATTGTAATAGACGAGATCCTATAGTACGAAGTTTAAACTAAATTTGCTAAGCCTTATATATAGTAGATAGTTTCTTGAATTGTCCATATCGATGTTCTGGAAGAATAACGAGACAATTAATATAAAACTAATTTTATTGGTAAGCCGTGTAAAAATTAAACAAGACGTTCAAATTAACTAATATCTTTTGAAATTTTTTAGTGTGATTATGCAACTAAAGCAGCGATATATTTTTATAGAGTTGTAATATGGAACAAAAAACGATGACCCCCTATTTGCCACAAACTAAAATTGCCAAAAGCTTGTTTGAATGTGAAAATACATTAAGTATAATATAATATTATTCTATATAGTTGCTTTATCTATAAAACTGCTCATATAATGGCTGGCGCATAACGGGCCATCATAATAAAATATATTTGTGTATTGATGATTGTATCTCTGTCCATGTAAATTATAATATTTAGTTGTAAATCTGTAATGTTTTTTATTAAAATAAATATCCCCTGACGATACTATCATATAAGTATGTATGTGTATATATATATATAAATATATATAATTATATATATATATATATCTTTGTAGGTTATGAATATATTTTGTAATATAAACTCGATTATGGTTTTGTTTGCGATCGATCAATATCTTCATATTAATTATGACACAGTCAAAACGGCAGTATAATGTAATTTTCTTGTTAATAGTATTGAATGAAATTAAATAAATAACATTGCATATATATGTGTTTTTATTATAATTACAAAAATTCGACGACCAATAATAATTTTCCATACACCTTTAAATGTAAAGAATGTTTACAAAAAGAATTGATCAATTCATATATATAATTCTCCTGCAAGCGTGAATGTGACTGAGGTCGTCCTAAAAGGTTGGACTGATTTTGATAGTTTTTTTCTGATTTGATTCAAGAATGGTTTAGATTCGATCCTATAAATAATGGCTTTCCACACCTTTAAATGGGAAAAGGAACTATGCGAGTATCATCGCAGGAGAAAGCAAAACCTTAGAGCTTATTAACAGCATTAACTAAAATGTACTGTCAGGTCTTAGATCGCATAGAGGTGGGACGATTTTTATATCTTTTAAGCGAAATTGTGTGTGGTTTATATTTTATTTCTGATTGACCTCACCTGCTTGCAAAGTCTTAAGATGATTAGCTAAGCGCGCTAACCTGGATAAAGGTGATTTTTTCAACACAGGATCGTACTGGAACGAACATTTTTTCTTGGCGACATGTTTCTGCTAGTACCTAATGTTAACCGAGATTTTTTTTAATTTGCCCTGCCGGGAGTTGAATTCGTGGTAAATATTAAGGAACGGATAACTTGTACTTATCCTGGGACAAGTATAGCCTGCCTAAATTAACATTTTATTTTGCTGTATTTAAGTGCTATTAATTTATTTAATTTTTTCAATAAAAACACATTTGGTAATGCGCTGCATCCGTCATTTACAAAGAAGACATGGCTGACAGACGACAATGATGAATCAAAGTAGAGTTGAGTAGCGCAGAAGAAGCTGTTAGATCTGTTTCAATATATAAATTACTCCAGAGTTTCATGTCCCTGGTAAGTCAATTCAGAAGTTAGTACAAATTAAGCCAGGGTTTTTGTATTATCGTACTAAGTTGATCATTTTCACCGCCTGTCGCCTGGGACTAGGACATGCTTGTACACCTGTCCACTTTGCGAAGTTGAAGACGAGGTTCCACTCACTTTGTGATTGTGGAATTCAAGGGGCCAATAGAGATAACACCTTTGGAACTGTAATATATATCTAGAACGTTCTACTACATTCCAATCAGCTAAGTGTTTATTTTATATATTTATAGCTATTATACATTTTTTCGTTTCTGAAGTGTGATCATTTATAATATAGGGTATATAATTCTAGTTTTATATACCACGAGTTTTATTTGTTTATAACATTTATATCATTAATGTTGGTCTTATTTGTAGCGTCACAATAACGATCTCTTTGAAAAAGTATTTAATTTAAGCTCAATAAATTGTTAGATTAGTTTTTAAATTCATCTAAGCAAATTATCAATAAGTAGCATTTTAAGGTCTACCGAATCTGTTTTTACACCATTAAATTTTTACTATCAAAATGTAAGAGGTTTGAATACTAAAGTTGTTGATCTATATTTGAATGTTTCTCTCAACGATTTTGATATAATTATTTTTACTGAGACGTGGTTAAATGATGGTGTATTGAATACTGAGTTGTTCGATGGTCGGTACTCTACTTTTAGACGTGATAGATGCACATCAAATTTTCACAATAATAAAAAAGGTGGTGGGGTCTTAATAGCCGTAAAGAATTGTCTCAATCCGCGAAGGCACAAAAATTTCGAAAGCAATTGCGAAGACTTATGGATTAGTATTGATATTATAGATGATAGGAATAAGAAGGATAGGCTTTATTTATGTGCTGTGTACTTACCTCCACCTCTTCACAAAGATATCTTATCTAATTTCATAAATAATGCTAACGTGGTCCTCGAACAAATTAAGAATAATCTAATAGTCGGTGATTTCAATCTAGGATGTTTGAAATGGGATGGAAATGATAGGGAATCAGTTAATGATATATCACTAAGTACAATATTGCTAGACTTTGTAGAACTTAATAATTTAAAACAATATAACCACATTACCAATACAAAGGCAAGAATTTTGGATCTAATTTTGAGTAACATACAGATTGTGGACGTAAGTAGAAGCAATAATATTCTAAGCATTATCGATTCTCTACACCCACCCTTGGAATTCTATTCTATTATATCGGGAAACAGGACATTACCTAAAATCAAGCAAAGATTCAATTTTTTTAAGGCTGACTACGATTCTATTATTCTACAACTAAGACAGATCGATTGGAATGATAAATTTGTAGAGATAAAGTCAGTGGATACAATGGTACAGATTTTTTATACTATAATTAATGAATTGATCAATCAATTTGTTCCATACGCACGAACATGCAATTTTAAATATCCTCCTTGGTACACCAAAGATTTAATTAGATTGTTGAGAGAAAAATACAAGTATAGAGTAAATTTAAAGAAATATGGTAATCCAATGGATGGCATTAGCTTCAATATATTAAAAGATCGATGTACCAAACTGCAAAAAGATTGCTATAACGATTACACTGCCAGGCTCGAGGCTGCTTTGCGTCGTAACCCTAAGTTATTTTGGACACACGTTAACTCAAAAAGGCAGAATCGTAGTTCTTATCCTTGCGAAATGAGCCTTGGTCTACAAAAAGCTAACAATGGTAAGGACATTTGTGAATTATTTGCCAAAAATTTCTCTTCCGTATTTAATGCCACAACTGCTGTACCTGTAATAACCGAGGAGTCTGATGAGGTATGTTCTGATAGTATTGATCCCTTTATAATAACACGTAAACAAGTTGTCATAGCGTTAAAAAAACTAGACCCTCGGAAGGGTGCTGGAAGTGATGAAATACCAGCTTTATTTTTTACTCGGTTAGCTGACCCTTTGTCTCACCCTATTCACTTAATTTTTCTAATGTCCATTAAATGTGGTGTGTTTCCCTCGGAATGGAAAACGGCCAAGGTAGTACCCATATTTAAGTCTGGCAATAAACAACTTATTGAAAATTATAGGCCTATATCCATCTTACCTGTGTTAGGGAAATTGTTAGAGAGTATTATATGTGAACACTTGGTTTGGAGTTTAAAGCATCGTATATCTGAACACCAGCATGGATTCTTGAAGAACAGGTCTACTTGTACTAATTTGGTAAATTTCGTGGATTCTTTATGCTCCGCTGTGGATTCCAAATCCTCAGTCGATGTGGTATATACCGACTTTAGCAAGGCATTTGATAGGGTAAACCATGAAATACTGTTGCGCAAGCTGAAGATAATAGGGATTAAAGATAATCTCTTAAACTGGTTTGCCTCATACCTAGAGCATAGAATGTCCATTGTTGTAGTAAATGGTTATGCTTCGAGCCCGTATTTATCTACATCGGGCGTCCCTCAGGGATCACATTTAGGTCCGATCTTATTTAATATCTTCATTAATGATTTGCCAAATTGTTTCAAATATAGTGATAGTTTTTTGTTTGCTGATGATTTAAAAATATCCCGAATTATCAATACCTCATTAGATTCCTTGTTATTACAGAGGGACTTAGATAACTTGGTAGATTGGTGCGATCGTAATCTAATGGTACTCAATATAGATAAATGTCAGTTCATTAGATTTACCAGAAAAAAGAATTTAGGAAAATCCGACGCAGTTATCTACAAACTGGGTAGTTCGCCCCTGAAGCAGGTACATATCATACGTGATTTGGGTATCACATTGGATAAAGAATTACGTTTCACCTATCACTACGAGACTATTGCGTGCAAAGCTTTAAAAATACTTGGTTTCGTTCTTCGCAATACTAAGGATTTTAAACAAGCTGGTACTAAAATAACTATTTATAATGCTTTGGTTAGAAGTTGTCTCGAGTATGGTAGTGTTGTCTGGAACCCACATTACTCGTCTCATATTGACACATTGGAAAAAGTACAAAGGTGTTTCATACGCTCTTTAATTTTCCGTCATAATATTAGACACGTCTCTGGTTATGCAAATAAATTAAGACACTTCCAAATGCAATCTTTAGCGAAACGGAGAGAAATTAGTGATGCTGTATTTTTATTTAAGATTGTCAATGGTGTGTTGGACTGCCCTCCACTATTACACAAAATTAACCTTAATGTGCCCTATGGACTACCTAGAGCTAGCACAGTTAATAAACCCTTCCAACCATCAGTAAGCCGGACTAATCTGGGCTATTTTGCCCCTGTTAATAGGATGGTGAGGCAGTTCAATACACTATCCGCAGACAGCGGCTTTGTAGGTGACATCTTTAACAATAATTTGAATTATTTTAGATCGGCTCTAAAAAATATGTAAAATTAATATATATTTTTTTAAGTTAGTATAGTTTATTGCTTCATTATTTTGTTATTATAATTTTCATTATTCATATATATTACAATTATTTTTAATTTAATTTTTAATATTATTCTAATTTAATTATTTTGTCATGTGCACAATTTAGTTACACTAAATTTGTTCTGCGCACTTTTTATAATGTATGAAATGTTTAATTGTTTAGCACACGGGAATGATGTGTGCACCTATAATTGGGTATGTACTTAATTGCTCTTAGTACTCTGCAATTTTATATAGAACTATGTTGTAAGTGCATACCTGTTGGTGCTCCAATAATAATAAATAAATAAATAAATAATCTCATTATTGTTGTCTTCTTCACTACCATTATTATAAAGTTTCCAATTATTTCAAAAATAAAATTCATTAATTTAAATCAGTTTAAAGGGCCATAAATCAAAAGAGAAAAAGATTGCTGAAAAATCTAGACCATAAAAGATTTGTCCTTCATCCTAACAACCTCGCAGTTCTAATCACAGAGCTTAATTCATATTAATAAAATTGACCGCTATCTAACATATGCAGAATTGTTTAAATACATTTTTATTTAAAAATTGATCTGCCAGTTAGGAATTGAATGATATACACAAGTTTCAATTCTATAAAGATGTATTTTATAACAGCAAGATAAAGAATATTAAATATATAATGTAAATTGTAATACACATTGTTTTCACATTTTTTATTTAAACAGTTACAGACACCTTTTAATCAATCTTTACTTTAAAATATAGCAAATGTAAAAGTCAAGAATTATGAAAACAACCTGTGTTTCTATATGTAAGTGTAACTGTGTCCTTTTCTTGTAAACAGAATGTTGATTACATTTATAGCACCCATAAAATTTTTCTTTATGAATATGAATTTTACAAGTAATAATTACACAAAATATACCACATACCCCAATATAAAAAAGCTAATTAAATTTATTTTTATACTAACATATACCATAAAATACTAAAAATAAACATCAAATTACAAATAATTAACATAAAGAATTCTTGTATTCACTTTCCATAAAATTGCTTTTATTTTTAATGTTACACTTGAAATGTAAAACATGTTTACAGAATTTTACAATTAAAACTAACATTGGAATATATATACATACCTGTTTTCTTAAAATTGATAACCTTTCAGCTAATACAAATTAACCTATAAAGATATATTTGAATAAAGTTGTTCTCAAAAATTTAGTTAACAATATCATGGAATAATATATTAAATATTTATTAGTAATAATTGGAGTGACAAAGACAAATAAAGACTATTCACTTACAGTAGGATGTAATACATAAAAATTATTTCAATATAAACTATATTACATTAAAACACAATACATTCCATTTAATTATGCATGTCATTTTTGTATACTATTTAATTGTATAATAATAATATGATGAAGTCACAGAAAAAAACAGCAAAAGTCACTATGAATGATTATTTGTTAGTTATCTATAACTTTACCACTCGTATAATATACTTTCACTATGTATATTATAATAATTTTTCTTTATATAATAATAATTGAATTAATACCATGTGACTACTATAGTTTGTACAACTATGTATACATGGTAATTCAAAATTATTCAATATATAGAAATCCAATGAGTAAATTAATATTTAGCGTAAAAAATGATTACATTTTTCCCAGGCAAAAATGTAGGCTATTTTATTTCATGAATAAATCTGTTGTCTTTCATGTCTTATATTACTTACTTTATATTAATTTAAATTAATCACTGACAATGACATTTTTCAGTGGCCCTAGGTCATTTTTATTGTTTTGAACATGATAAGGAACAAAAATGTCTACTATTTACCTTAACAGATACTACAAAGATTGTTAAAAAATGCAATTTAAAAACATTGTATATTGTCACTGAATATTTATGAAGCCCACATGTAGAAGTATATATCCTGCCAATGATTTAAGTATTGTATAATAGGTCCACATATAAATGACATCATTGGTATTTTCTTCGAAGCTGATTTTAATGTTTCCTCAATCACACGATTCGTATAGCCATTATACATTGGACTACGTAACAAGTACAAAATAAGTCCAAATTTTCTTCTACTTATTTCCAGTCTTTGTTCATATGACAGGTATTTAAAATGTTTGTTATAAAGTCGAAAACTAGCTATGTCAATACCAAGAGCCACTAGCCATTGCTTCCAAGATTTTGTGCCAAAAATTCGCATTGCGGTAAGATGAATTAATGGTTTCAAGATATTTAGTAACTCTGCTTGCATTAAAGACATCAATTCAATATTTACTGGTGCATTATCATTCTTAATGGTCAATGGTTGCCAATCACGTAATGCAACTGGAGGTGCACTGTGTATGCGGCGTACAATTCTCCCAGACCTTTTTAGTGTAAAAAATGTGCCTTCTTTTGTATCTTTACCTTCAGTGAATTTTTTTCTTTGTAATGCAGGTATTGGTGGATGTTGTATTGGCACTTCTTTAAATCGATACAGCAATATCATTGCTGAGGAACATTTTAAAACTTGTAGCAAAGTAGCTGCAGTCCATTTGCCTTTACTACCCCACCGACTTTTGACAAAGAGTTCAACAAACACTTCACAGTAGTGAATAATGGTCAATAATAATTTTATCTGCTCCTGAAGTCCATAGTACTCTATTTCATTACCATAAGCTTCTTTTATAAGTCTGTCATTGAATAGTGATAATAATTTAGACAGCGAGTACACTAATTCAGAAATAATTGGTGAGTTATTTATTTTTCCAGCTACAAAATAAGAAGACCATGTTACCACTGTTTCAACATCAGTAACTATTCCAGGATTATTTATAACCCACCTTTTGTAGAGAGAATATAGTTCAGGAAGAGTAAAACTTTTATCCATTTTTTTTCTTTTTTCAATTCAGATATAAAGCACAAATCACAAAACTTCCTTTTAAATTTCACTATTGAATAATTTTCTTATTTAGTTTTTAATAGTTTTATAAATCCTTCACGTAAAAAGATAAACTAATACTAATTATAGAAAGAGAGAGCTACAGAAATAATGGATATTGGATAAAGTACTGTCATACAAATGTTTCCTGTTTATGTACTTCTTGAATGCTTTATGCTTATCAGTATGTAGGTATAATCTATGCTTTATGCCACTAACTCAGCTCCTAATTTATCTTGTAATGTCTAACCCATAGAGAAACGTCAACAACAAGGAACATAATCTCATATTTTCGTCTCCTCTTTTTCTTGAACTTACAAATACTATGTTTGGTTTTGAAAATTTTGTGGATTTTTATATATTAATTTAGTGGGATCATTGCCCCCGATTTTGAATTGCCCTCCCTTAATTATTTGGCGTTGGCCCCACGTTGGCAAACATTGCATTAAGTCATTAATTACATGAATAAAAAATAAGAAATTATGGTTATATATATGCATGTATAAGGGTTAATTGTTAAATATAAGTAAATTATGTTGCCTATTTTTTTTATTTTTCCTTATTTTTAGTTATACCTAGGGTCGACATCGATACTGACCACTACTTTATTGTTGCCCGAATCGGTGGTCTTTTTAATCGGTGGCACCATAGGAAAAAGCAAACCTCGACCATTCTTGCACGAATAAAAGTGGAGAGATTGCAAGAAGAGGATGTTAGAGAAGAATATCTGAAAAATTTGAGTGGGCGATTCAAGAGTGAAGACGAAGGAAATGAGATTGAAAGTTTATGGAATAAATTTAAAGATGGAGTGGTTGGTGCTGCTATTGATGTATGTGGCGTGTCTAAAAGGAGGAAAGGTAAGAAAGAGAAGAATTTGTGGATGGACAAAAATGTTCAAGCAGCTGTGTGTGAAAAGAAGAAAGCTTGGTCCGATTGGTTGGCTACAAAAGCGAACCAACGAATGCAAAAGGCAACGAATGATGACGTAAAAAAGGCAAGAATGGAATACAAAAGGGTGAAAGTAATCGTGAAAGAAGCTGTAAGAAAGAAAAAAGAAGAATACAGTGATATGTATGATAGGAGACTTTCTGATGATTTTCAGTCAAACAAAAAGTTTTTCTGGAAATCAATACAATTTGCCCGAGGGAGATCTACTTCCTCGGAGCTTTGTAAAATCAGAAGTTTAGATGGAAGTTTAATAAAAGGAGAAGAATGGATATTGAAGAGATGGAAGGATCATTTTGAAAGTTTGTTTGAAAGAAATGAAGCAGAGGTAAATATGGCCTCTGCGGATAGCAATGAATGTAAGACAAGTGATAGCGAGATTAGTATGGATGACATCATGAAAGCGATAAAAGGTATGAAATCAGGTAAGGCTGCTGGGTATGACAGAGTGTCAGTCGAGATGCTGAAGGCTGGCCGCGGGATTGTGGTAGCTCAGCTGTACTGCCTTTTCAATATATGCTGGGAGAAAGGTCAAGTCCCAAGAGATTGGAGCAAGGCCGTAATTGTCCCTCTATATAAAGGAAAAGGGTCACAGCAGGAGTGCAAAAATTACCGCGGTATCAGCCTTCTTAGTGTCGTCGGCAAATTGTATGCAAAGATATTAATTGAAAGGGTGATTAATGAAACTGATGGGAAAATATGGGACGTGCAAGCGGGATTTAGAAGAGGAATGGGATGTACGGATCAGGTCTTTTCTTTACGGTGCATAACTGAAAAATGTTTGGCTAAACACCAAAAAGTTTATTGCGCGTTCGTAGATTTAGAAAAGGCCTATGATCGAGTGGTGAGGAATGAGCTGTGGTCAACGTTATCTACGTATGGGGTGAGCGGTTGTCTGATCCAAGCATTGAAGTCTCTCTATGAGGGTTCTAGTGCCTGTGTCAGAATAAACGGAGCGTACACGGAGTGGTTTCCTGTCGAAAGAGGTGTTCGACAGGGATGTGTTGCGTCACCATGGCTGTTCAACCTTTTCATGGATAAATGTTTGACAGATTTAAAAGAAAGTATGTATGGGTTAAGAATGAATGAATTACTCATCAAATGTTTACTCTACGCTGATGATCAAGTAATACTTGCGTCATCCGCTAACGAGCTTCAGGAGATGCTAAATATTATGAATGAAGCTTTGAAAGGGAAAGGAATGAAAGTGAATGTAAACAAAACGAAAGTTATGCTTTTTGAACGAGATGAATCTATGATGAATGGCAATATTTTGATAGATGGGGAACAAGTGGAAGAGGTGAAAGAATTTGTATACTTGGGATCTAAATTTACAAAAGATGGAACATGTGAAAGTGATATCGAAAGGAGAGTGAATGCAGGGAATATGGTAAATGGTGCTCTGCACGCCTTTATGAATAGCCAGATGGTGTCTCAAAGGGCTAGACTGGCTGTGCATGCTGGAGTGTTGGTGCCAACACTTACGTATGGTAGTGAAAGTTGGGTATGGCAGAAGAATCACAAAAGTAAAATAATAATAATGCGGCAGAGATGAGAGCGTTGAGAAGCAAGAGGGGATTAAAACTGAGTGACAGGGTAAGAAATAGTGTGATAAGAGAACGTTGTGGTATAAAAGAAGACGTGGTGACTAAAATTGAGAATGGTTTGCTTAGATGGTTTGGGCATGTAGAGAGAATGAGCGAAAGGAGACTGAAAAAAAGGATTTATGAGTCAAGAGTGAATACGAAAGTTGGAAGGGGAAGACGAAGGCGAACGTTGCTGGACAATATCCAGGACATTTTAAATAACGGCCAGGTCAAGAGTACTCTAAACCGACGAACTTGTATGAAAGGTTTAATGAGAATGAAAGAAGCGAAGGAGATATGCAAGGATCGTGGCAAGTGGAAGGATGTTGTCTCTGCCTACCCCTATGGGAATGAGGCGTGATGCTATGTATGTATGTATATTTAGTTCTTATACCAAACGGGACGGTGGATATAATCATTATATTTAAATTACTACAAGTAATTTTTCAACAGCGATGGCCTTACTTCAAACACGTTGTTGCTATATAGAATGTATTTTGAAATTTTGATATCACTTATAAATTTAAAAAAATATAAAATGAGAGATATATGTGATGTGATGAACCGTGATGTAACAAACAAAATATGGTCGTCTCTTTTTAACAAACGAAACTTTTAACTATTTTTATTTTAGTTGAAGTAGAATGTCCTTGTCACTTAGTTTCATTTTCAAATTTTGGTTTCGCTTCGTTTCTGAAGGTTCCTTTTTTTCTTAGGAAGTAATTTTGCGTTTATGAAGCGGCATTTCTCACCAATTTTCTCTTTATAATAACTTTGTATTTTTATATCTATTACAATTGTTACTAAATGCTTTTAAAAGAAAATTAGGTGATGTGGTACGCCAAGCATCGATACATCTATAATTCGACACAGATGGTTACCACAGAGTACATATTTGAAGGCTTCACATCCCAACCACCCCTAATGGATCAATAATTGAAGATTGTACTTTGTCTCATTTCATTCCACTTCATTCCAGTCCGTATTTTCGTCGAGAGTGGCGGTGTGCTATTAAAAAGAGAAAGCGTGCTTGCTCTATTGAAAACATTGCTCGCACAGTTAGTTAACTTTGCGGCACTATATTCCAAACTTAAGATGGATCCTCTAGCTCAAATTGAATTTAGTGCTAGTACAGCTCGCTACACAATGAGGGATGAGTTCCCACCTCCTGCTTCAACGGCGTTTGAACGGGATAAAAAGACGTTGTTCTGGATGAATGGTGTTTTAGATTGTTTTTCAACTGTTTGGGCACTTTTCAAGACTGGGGATTATCAAGAATCGCAAGGTAATACCTTATTTTTTAACTCCACGTATACATATGTATACGTATTACGTAAATATTCCCAGGGTTCCTGCGATACGGGGATGCAATCACAGGGACGCATTCAAGGTCGATGCGCCACGCAGGTTTACAGAGAGAAAGGGAGGGAACATTGATTTTATACAAACATATTATTTACGTGCCTACTGCTAACACCTACGCCTGCAATATTGATTATTTTGATGGCTTTCCCTGTGACGCGAGAAATTGGATAAGAAACAATTATTTTCATGGACTAATCAAAGATAACTAAAATGCATTGCATTGAGGTTGAAAATTGGTTTAGTTGACGATTTTTGTCAGTTTCAGCAACACTATAAAAACTTTATATATAGCTAAAAAAATCTGGTTCAATAAGGACATGTCTGGCTTACTTAATTTATTTCTGTTTGTTCAGTAGCATGTTTGTATTAAAGCGATATTACTAAATTTATGATATATTTAGTATTAATGCAAAGCAAATTCTTATTTTGTTCTATATTTTGTAAGTTTTTTTTGGCTGCCAGGTTTACACTTGACTGTGATCTTATCCGATGTTAAGTGATTATACAGGCTAACTCTTATGGTGTCTATAAAGCACCATAACAAATAATTTTTTTGCTTGGTGTAACAATTTTGTTGATAGGGTGTGAACTAGCCACAGCTAATACCTCCCAGCTGTCCAGGTTGATACAAATATAAAAATGCAATTTTCTAATTTGCCCTGCCAAGAATCCAACCCAGAACCTTTATACTAATACAGTGAGTGCTTGAATAATTTTGCCAGAGAGGCTAAGTGTATTATTTTATGTTTAAAATTAATCAAGTTTCTACATCTAAAATAGTTCTATATTGTAGAAGGAATGGTTTAAAAAGCAGCTGATAAAAACAATTATCAGCTGCTTTTTAAACCATATCCTTTAAATTATATTCCTGATATTATAGGGCTTGACATGTGATGGCAAGTGACACTATAGATAAATTATAACTTATTCACCTATTAATGGTTTCTACATATCTAGCATGCTTTTTCTGGAATTGTGGTAACTACCCACAGTTGAATGAAATCTCTGCAAGCAAAGCAAGGTCTTTATACCATCAAGCCAGTGAGACTGTCAAAAATGTTTATAGTCTGACTGCATAAGAGTAACAAGATTCAGCTTTTACTTTTTAAAATTCAGAATGATTATAGTTTCCAACAGATTATTCCTGTTTGTTTTCCAAAATTTTCCATAATTGTCATTTTGTTGATGGTTGTAAAGAAAAAGTTGTGATGAATTAAAATTTGGCAAATTTTCTTTCTTGTGTAATATTTATTTCTTACAACTATCTATCTAATTGGCCAGTAGATGTATTTCTATCCTGGAAGCTCTTTTATATAGTCTTACTACTATGTTATTTGTAAGTGACTTTTTATAAATACAATTATATTCTTTCAGTGAATTTATTTTGCTAAATTTGTGCTCAGCAATACTGTATACCTAAATACAATTGCAATTCATTGTTGCGAAATTGACAAAGCTAAGCAATTTTAATGCCAACTTGATATAAAGTCACTCAGTCAGCGTTAGCTTATAAGTTTTTTTTCTGCTTGCGCTTTACTATTTAGGTAATGCAAATATAGCAAATGAGTTTTGCAATTTGTTTTTAATATATTATATTGTGTCCTATTTTCTTTAACATTGTCAGCAGCTTATCTAAAAGAATTGTTTTTTTTTTATTCGTATTGATTACAGAAGATGACTGGGAGGTTCCTTTCGAGCTGATTACAGATCTGGTATACTTAGGGTCTGGTGCCCAAGGTGTAGTATTTGGTGGGACATTCAAAGGTGAAATGGTAGCTGTAAAGAAACTGAGAGATAAGAGTGAGGCAAATATCAAACATTTAAGAAAATTAAATCATGAAAATATTGGTAAGAAATTATTTATTTTGGTGGGAACTTGGTTAATTGAAATTAGTTACTGACTGGTGTTTGTGTTTGAGCTGGCTTAACCAAGGAACTACAACCTTAGAATACTAACATTAGTTTGCTCTGTTTTTTGTCTTGAACGAGGGAAAGGGAACCTATGGGGTTACCATAGGAATAAAGCCTAATAAACGAATTATTCCTTTTATTGGAAAAAAATTGGTGTTCTACTTGTGTTCTTATTGCTAATCATCAAGTACAGCAAAATAAACAAGTTTTTTTTTAATGATAAATGAACTGATTTTTGTGAATATCTATGTACTTTGTACTTTTGCAGTTCGATTTCGCGGTGTCTGCACTGTATCACAATTTCATTGTGTTATTATGGAGTACTGTCAATATGGGCCATTGTTTGATTTTCTTCATAGTGGAGTTTCATTTAACCCAAAGCAGATAGTTAGGTGGGCCAGGGATATCGCTTTAGGTATGAGCTATCTTCATACACACAAGATCATACACAGAGATCTTAAAAGTCCCAAGTAAGTTCTTTCATATGTGTGATTTATTTGTTGTTAATTTGTTTCTATTTTGTTTTAACTATTTTCTTTTTTAGTGTTTTAATTGCTGATAACCTTGTCGTAAAAGTAAGCGACTTTGGTACAAGTAGAGAATGGAACGATGTTAGTGCCATTATGAGCTTTACTGGCACTGTCGCATGGATGGCACCTGAAGTTATACGCCACGAGCCATGTTCAGAACGAGTGGATGTATGGTCATATGGTGTGGTGCTATGGGAACTGCTCACACAGGAAGTTCCATACAAGAATTTAGAAACACATGCTATTATGTGGGGGGTTGGAACTGATACCATTGCACTCCCAGTACCTTCTACATGCCCTAGCAGCATCCAGTTATTATTAAATCAGTGCTGGAATCGGGTGCCACGTAACAGGTATAAATTATTTAAGCATACTTTTTTTTAAAGATCTAGATAAATAGACAATACTATATTGTACACCACACTAGTAAAATAAAACAAAAACAAGGCTAAGAGATAAATAAATGATAGATTGAAATACTGCTATTTCTTCCAGACTACCTTTAGGTTAAAATGATTAGTTACAAGTAACAGTGTTTCAAAGATAAATTATTTATTACTGTATTGATTACGTACTATGACCTATTTTGATAAATGAGGTGATATAATCATCATATTATAGACACTTCAAAAATGCGAGTTGACTTTTTATATGGGGGGGTTATCGATATAAATAACATATATATTCCATTCTTATATATAATATACGAGTATATAAATGTTTTTACTGAAAATATCGACGCTGGAAAGGAAATACCGGTTTTGACAGTCTCATTTGTGTGGTACGAGTACTCGCTTTGCTAGCATAGGTTTCGGGTTCGCTCCCCGATAGGGCGAATTTAGGAAATTATATTTTCTAATTTGTCTGACTCTGGACTGGCGGGAGACTTCTGCTATTGCTAGTTACTACCTTACCAGTAAACAAGAGGTTTATGTTCCGGTACAAGGCTGTGTAGAAACCATAAGAGGTAAATTTCCTCTTACCAGATTAATGCGCATCCATTTTAGACTTGTTCATCAGAACTGATAAAAGAATTATTAGATCGTTTTTTTTCCACTTGAGTTATCATTATAGACAGTTGGTCATAAACAGATTGACGTTAGCTGCATTGTCCTAGAATTTTGTTAAAACAATATTTTAATAGTTTTTATACTCTTGCAGACCTCCTTTCAAGATCATTGCAGCCCATTTAGAGATGGCGGGCGAAGAGCTGTGTTCCCTCGATCAGGAATGTTTCAATACAACACAGGCTTTATGGCGTCAAGAAGTACACAACTGCATGGAGAGACTTTATGCTAAGTAAGATAATTTCCTATAATCTGTTTTTGTTTATTTAAGTTATGCTGTTACGATTTTGTGTTAGGATCTACTGTAATGATATAATATGTCTTTATATGTTCATACAAATATTCACTTGTATAGGAAATAAGTAAACTCAATGTAATCATTAGTACAAAGTTTTTGTAAAGGTGTTTTAAATATTTATAGCATACGCACATCTATATAATTTTCAACTCTCAACAATTGACCATGCAATGATATAGTAGAATATGGCTTTTTCTGAATATTTTTGTCATAATACATACAAATTTTAAATACAATTTACTATTTGAAATATTCGGCAGTGCTGTAAAAGGCTATCAATGTGACTAAATTTTTCATTTTATTGCAACGATATTTATAGTTCGTAATTTTTTTATAGATTATTGCAAATTATTAACACCTTTATAGCCGTTGCGTGATAGTTCCGGGTGTACAATGTTATTATTGTTGGAGTAGACAAAGTGGTGACACGTTTAGAGAAATCGCGGGTTGAAATTCTGGCTATGTAGTCTGCCAACCCGCAGTGGAGCAGCGTGGTGGGTGTACGTTCAAAAGCGTGTCCCCTATGAGTGAGGAGGTCTGTGCTTTGCAGTGCAACGTTATTACAATAACTTTTTGTTACTTAGGAGTATTTGTTTTGTATAGGAGTGATAAGCCAGTGGTTCAAGACGCGATTACTCAACGTCGCGAAGACATGAAACATGCTCGTGATGTACGTTACGTTTACGAGCAGCAGTTATCGCGAGCCAACGAGCTTTACATGGAAGTGTGCGCTGTGCGTTTGCAACTTGAACAACGCGAACGGGTTATTGCTGAGTGAGTCCACTTATATATAACTATGTAGGGACACATACGTATATAGATACACTTGAAGTTTATATACGCAGCGAACTGATCCTGTTAGTTTAATTACTCTTATCCAATAAAAACAACCACAATTTCTATATGAATGCTAATGCACTTGAATAAGTAGCAAGTAAAAAATAAATAAGAAATGTTTGTTAATAAAAACCTACTTCAAGATAACGATATGATTTTTTTATTATTTTTCGTAAATAGGAAGGAGATCGCCTTAAGCGGATGCCGATGTGGGATCCGTAAGAATTTGAAATATTTTCAACGTCAGACGTCGACTTCCTCGGATGGTGTCAAGGGAGCAATGATTGCAGTTGCTGAAAGCAATCGCCGTAGGAAGAAGAAGAACTGTCAAAACAACCCCGCTCAGCTAATGGTGAACTACATAGAAAATAAAGCGAACGACCCCCAAAAAGTCACTGTTACTGTAAACCAATGCATTTCATGCGTCTGCAACGATGAAAGCATACAGAACAACAATGTTACAACGATACAGCCTGCCAAAGAAACTGTCGTTGAGGACAATGGAAACATTATTTTAACAGATACTGGTTGCAATGGAAACATGGTCAATGATAACTATATACCAGACCTCGCTCACGTTTAGATTATTTAGTTATTCTACTTATTATTGCATTATATTTTTTCTCTTTGTATGTATGTAGGAGGCCAATAAATAAATTCTGATAATTTATATTTATATAGTATAAAATAACGTCGTTTCCGCTGTCTGTTCGCTTAGATCTATTAAAATAATCACAGGAGTAGATAGTGATTTAAGAAGAATGTTTGAATGTAGTAATATACACATACTGTATTACATGAAACCGAATAATATGAAGATTTTTAATATGATGTCGTCGTCGCTGGCAGAACCTTAGAACACAGTTCGTAATTAATGTGTTACGGAATTGTCTGTTTTAAAAGGTTGATTATAAAGTTCGCGATGGTATATATTTATCTCTCAACGATAATCCACAGTAACCATTTTTATTTTATTAAATTTGTTTTCACATAAAACAACCCCATCTATTCAAGGCTTTTTTTCGTTCAATAAGTTTAACAAGTTCGTACTAGCTGGCGTAGGACTTGACTTTATTTTCTTGATGATCAAAATTTTTATATTTCAATTCATTGACTTAAACTGATTTTAATTTATTTTATATTCCCTTTTTGTCGATTGACAGTCTGATTGATTGACATGTTGACTTTTAAAGTTTGTATTTTATGGTTTTTTTAGTGAGTGCTGTAAAATGATCTGACGTATATTTTTAAATTTATTACGTAATTTCCATTAAGTATGATGTCGATTTCAAATATAATGAACTAGGCATATTTCTGCATATGACTTACTATGCTTTAATTTAAATTAACTTTAAATTCGTTTTCTTACTCTATTTTATACTTGCCTTCTACCGTTGTACAAAGGTAACGGATAACCCAACCATTTCAAGACGAGATTTTATTGGCAGGAGATAAAAACTTTTTAGCTTTTTTGATATTATAGGTCAAAGGTATCTTTTATAGGTTGGCGCAACTGCAGAATTATGTTATATATTTTCATAGATTTGAACCAAATTGAACCTCATTAAAAGCAATTAGTCTGGTGAAACATATACTAGTACATATAGTGTACGAGAAGTCTTGAAAGGGTACTTATTTTTTCCATATTTTCAAAACATACTTTTAAATGTTATATGATATATCTATTCAGCCGATTGCATTTTCTAATGCGATGAAAAATAGTGGTTGTATTAATTTCTTTATTAATAAATTGTTACGCGCTATTTCGTATCAATAGGTTGATACATGTTTTATACTAATAAGGTCTCTATAAGTATTTTGGCCTAATAAAGGATCTCGTGTTTTTTAATTAAGTTATCGACTCTGAATTTATAATTATAAACGAAAATGTGTAATTCCAACAATCTCAACATTAATAAGAAGTTATGTATTTATATTAAAGTACATAACGCTTTGTACTAGACTAATAACACAGTTCAAAAAAGCTAATAGGAAATCCGTATGAAAATTAAATAAATGATTTAAGTTAACTAAAATGACGCGACAGCATCATTTTGTATTGCCACAGCATCATTTTGTATTGCTGCAGTGTCATTTTGTATTACCAGTGTCATTTTATAATGCCACAGCGTCACTTCTTTCTTGAAGTATTTCAATTTTTATTTTCAATTTAATTTTCAATACAAATTCAATTTTTAATTTTCATCCTAATTTTTAATTGGTTTCCAAAATATCCCACAAATACAGGGGGAGCGGGGCTAATTAAATGAAATAAAATAATATTTACATGTATTTAGTCACCCCCACAAAATAGAAGTATTGAAAATTACTTAGGATGCTAGACTTTTCGGCCAAAAATTGTATTGTTCGATTTAAAATGTGACGATGGCCACCATGAAACGCTAATTGAAAAACCATTGATCCATGAATATTTTTATAAATAATTAATTTTTGTAATTTTGTCTAAGTAAAGTTAAAATATGCCTCTAAATCTGTGAAATTTATTGTATGAATTTGACTAAATAAAAAAATATTGAAAAATCCTTTTATCGCGCCCATAATTGGATCCTACTCCCTTAACTTACATTTTGAAAACTTTGGATTGTGTGATTATTCATTTAAAGCAGCGAGATTTAATATAAGTTATAATTTTACATATTCAATGAAACCTTTATTAATAGTAAGCTATTGGCAAACGCAATGTTTGCAGTTTTATGTAATAAGTCAAACAATATTAAGATGGTTGTGTTTTTATATATTAACATTTGTTAGTCTACATACGAGTATATGGCAATATCAATGTAATTAATTTATAGTGGATATTGCTTTTTACGTAGCAACATAACGTTTGATTGAGATCGCTACGAATTTTTTTAATTACAAGTACTGTGAGTATATATTAGTTCGGTTCGCTTTAAAAAGCCATCTCTAAAACATTTTTTTTTAAATAGCTAATTGCCATGGTTTTAAACAGATTTGATCGGCCGATAACATCCAGTTTAGTTATTGTGGGTTTAATATAATACATTTTCACCGCTGTTCAAAACATCAGAATTTTTAACAACCACAGCTTTTTGTCGCTGAAAAATATATTTGCGCACCCCGTTAAGATGACAGACGAAAATGTGGGACTCACTGACAATGCCAGAATATCCAATAGAACAGCGGAGCCCTGTTCATTCCACAACACGTGTCCTAACATTGATTCCTGTGTTACCCAGCGATCAGGTTTATGCCGAATCAGACAACCACCACTATCCCGCACGTATTCTGGAGATACGCCATCAATTGTCGTGCCGATATAAATATACTATGCGGTAGTGTAGTGCCGCCATAAATGTATCTTGTGGGAGATATTGAAGATGTTCGCTAAGTCTAACAAAATTGTTAGAATTACCTCCTATCCACTTAGTATCACTTTAAGGTCTCCAGGACATCAATCGTAGTTCGTCCCTTTTGTAACCAAACTTAGAGCCAGACCGACCCGAATCGCCCCCATCTAATGGACAGCCTTCCTTCTTTGGACGCACTTATATCCCAAGCCTTCTGGAATTGTCCAATAATGAGATAGTCATTGTTAAATCGAGCTTCTATGAAAATGCAAAGACAAAAATTCGACGTTTTGCCCAGAAAATCGTTGCCATCTTCATCAATATCATAACCAAATTCGTATAAGTCATGGGTCGAAAGTTATGCTTCGTATGTGGTGGGATCAAGTGGGCTTACGAGCTTGTGGTGATACCACTACGGGCAATTGGCAAAATGTTCTATTATATAATATATTTGAACCGTGTATTAGCAAAACTGCCGGAATATAAGGACAGGCGGTATAAAGTTATTGTTTTGTATAAGGACATAGAAAAAAGAAGTCAACAATGATGGATAACACTTTGAATAATGTGTTAATTCATTATCTTTTGAAATAAATGCATTTTTTGAGCTAAAAACGGACTAAAATAATTTGTACACTCAACAAGGTAATTAAATTTCGAATATTACGAATTATTTTAAATAATATTCATCCCAATATTTTATAAAAAAAAAATGTTTGTCTGCGTAAATTGTGTCTGTAATTTACGCAGACACATTATTTCTCTTTGATTGTGACAAGCTACATATTTTTTTGATTCTTTAAATAAATCTTTCGAATTAATATTTTGGCCTGAATTTATATTTTAGTTATTTGGAAATTTGTAAAGGAGATTAAATTTAAATCGGGATAAAATTCTATTTATTTATTTATATTCATCTTTAGCTGCTGCGAGGCTGGAAAGGGAGGGTCTTTATATAATACCTGGATTGACGGTTGATTTTAATTGGACACTGTAGGACGTGAATAGGTTGATAAATTTAGGTTAAACCTTATCCTAGAGCTCACATCGTGGGAATATCTTGTGTGCGCGATGTTGGAAAACACTAACGAGTTCTTCTACGGAAATGTACATTGCAGTGAATTAGCCATAACGTATATTTTACGCATATGTTTATGTATCACACTCTAATTAAAATCGCCGGTTGTAAAGTTTTTGCAGGCCTAAAACATTCCATTAAAATTTGATTTGTAGTTTCCTGCGCTTAAGATTTCGAAATATAAGACTTATATAGTTGACATTTTATACAAGCTTCTTTATGGTGTGTACACAAAGTGATTATTGTAACTATGAGATTATTTCACCGACACATTTAATTTCAATGCGGCCATAGAGAATCTCAAACAATATGGCCTTACAGGTATAATTACCGTAAGATGTAGAGATTCGCCGCCGGAAGGAAAACGATAATTGCTGCGTACATGGAATCTCTTGATAATATTTTTGTAAATACACAGTGTGTTAGTGGTTGTGAGAGATATTTTCGTATAAAATATATTTCCTGCACGAATGCACTTGTATGTGTGGTCTTCAAAAATGTCCTTGGTATTTTGGTATGCATGTTTAAAGCTTCCAACAATGTAACATACTGGTATTGTTCCAAATGTGATGATATATCGATGTATGGTGATTTTAACTGCGATATAGGTGTTTATGGGAGAAAATATATTCTTATGGCTTAGAAGTTATACTGTAGTATTTACATTACAATTAGAGCGGGCAAGTTTCTCATGAGTGTTTCGATAAATTTTTCTCATTTTAATTTGGAAATTAAAATTTCTTAATAGATTTAAATCAGTTCAAAATTGTAAATAAACTTGCGAATTTTAAGCTTATTTTGTAATTAGCGTTAGATTTATTAAAATAAGACACACATACACACACATTTATATATAGACAAAAATCTATGCTTACATTTGAATGAGTATTAAGCTGAATCTCTTAATTAACTTAAGTAAATGTTAAAATAAGCTCATTTGTTAATAAACAGTGGAAATTTTCTTTAACATATGAAAATAATTTTGACCAATAGAAAAATTTGTATATATCTAACGTTTAAAATAGGGTCCTTATATATGAAATTGGCGTTCTGTACAGGAGGAACATAAAGTAATTTTTTTTTGTAAAATATAATTAATTAATAAGTGTCTGACGCCAGCGTTACTCCACCAAACATTCACAAATAACTTTTGCTGAGTCAACTTCGGGTAGTATTTTGGGTCTCCAGGCTTCAGCCGTTGTGACGAGTGCTTCCGGTTATC
The DNA here is from genome assembly GCA_015832385.1 of Elymnias hypermnestra. Classification (NCBI taxonomy): domain Eukaryota; kingdom Metazoa; phylum Arthropoda; class Insecta; order Lepidoptera; family Nymphalidae; genus Elymnias; species Elymnias hypermnestra. The sequence goes on from JACTOM010000921.1 coordinate 499,020, forward strand.
GTATAGTATCCACTTGTTATCACAACTAATGATTCGATTTATAATTCCTTCATTATTGTGTCGGTTGAGCAAAGTAACACAGCAGTCAACGCGTCTTTGCAAGTTCGTCTTCGCTATTTGCTTCGAGTGGATTAATACAGTTTTTGACTTACCCCGAAGCCTGCAGCTATCTCTGAAGTGCTTTGTGATCGAACCGATTCCACAATAGCCTTAAATTATTCATTTTCCACTTTGGTCTCCGGCCGTCTACGAGTTTGGTTCTGAAGGTCGAAATTTGACGAACGAAAACGTTGCAACTAAAAACGTAGCGTGCTTTCTTTTGATAGGGTACATATAATTTATCCTTCGACCTGTTCTGCAGCATTGGTGCCACGGCAGAACTCGTACTCATACCGATATTTCATGTTTTCCATAATAATAGAAGAAAGAAAAAATAATAAGGAGAAAACAAATGAATGGCTGTTTCAAAACTGAAATATACCAGCTAAATGAACTTATAAATTTGAATTTGGAATTCCTAACCAAAGAGGAGATATTTCTCAAAGTTGTCAGTACAACAAAATGCTAATTTCATATGTAAGGACTTAATATATCGCAGTATAAGTAACGTTGGAAAAAATATGGATTTTTATATAGAAGAAATGTTGGGCCTTATGCACATTTATATTATAGCAAAAATATCGAAGCATTATACATGTATAAAGTTACTTATAAATATATTAAAAACTAGATTCTTAGCTCTTATGAATTTAGATTCTGTGTTTTCAGTATCGAATTATTGGACTTCGTAGGACTATTATGTATTATGGTGAGGGTCTCTATAGTATAGGATATATACTCGTATATATTATTTGGATTACATGAAGAAGAAACCGAGAATTTGTTTTTCGTTAACATTCAGCGACATTTTGTACTTTTTGTTTAAGCATTTTGTTTTATAATAAATAAATTCGAAAACTCGAAACTTTGAATTAAAAAATAATATTTACCTTTTAAAATGTTTACTTTTTGATTCAGAAAATTTGTTAACTAATTGAAGCATATTGGAATATCGTGCAGGCAATACAACCTCTGTGGTGTTTCCGATCCCTTGGGAATATGGGAGAATTCATAATTAGTGATCGTGACTATCTTGCGAAAGGAATCAATTTGCTAAAGTTCAAGTCAATCGAGAACTGTTTTAAAGATAGTTGATCTGTGTGTTGGTTGGTTTATAACGACCGCATTATCTTTTTTTTTGCAACGGTTTGGGGCACATCTGATGTTCTTGTTAATTTTGGAGATATATATATATAAAGAAACGATTACGTTTCGACATAATCATAAAATAATACATTGCTATCTAAATAATATTGAACTACGAGAAGCTATTAACAGGTCGCCAGATATCTTGACTTTAATATATTTTCGTTGACACTTAGATGTTTGAGTTATTTCGCGAAAACCATATTTAACGTACACGTGGCTTTGTTGTAACGAAGCCTTTTGGAACTAGATAGGTAAAGTAGTAAGTATATTTATTGTATAAGGTAACATTTGAGCTCAATTTTTTTTACTGATATAGTACGCAATACATTAGTTTTAATACAGTTTCTAGCAAAATTAAGTTTGTGGCTATAACTTTAGCGTTTTTCTTACACAGCAAAAGAGTATCAATTTTAAACGAAAGATTAAGTATTTATAAATATATGACATTTCTCAAGGATATTATTAATCACAATGAAGAGCTTATAAATACTCACATGTTCTGAAGTCTCAATGAAAACAAATTGTTGTTGTAATTTTTGTGTATAAAGTTGATACCTTTCATAGTTTATTATGCTTTCTATTGGTCTTTTCTGTATAATAGACCAAAAATCGATTTGATGTCCAATGTACGTTACGCTGTCATCTTTGCATTCTTTGCGATTTTTAATATACTTACAAAAGTAGCTCTCCTTTTTTCTTGATCATAGGTTTTATATACAAAATTTATATGAATTAACGTATGGTTGTAAAAAGCGTGGAATTGTAATAAATCTCAAGTAGTAATAGAAAGCAATTTGTCAATTTAATACTCGACCGAGAGCCTTAATCAATGAAGCGAAGGTGATCACCATTTGCCTTTATGAAAATTGGTCAACGAACATACAAAAAGAACTACTTAATTAAATAAATAGACCTTTTTATGCCGCAGCCGCTCAGATACACACATCCACACAACATATTATGTGTCATAAATAGCCATAGCTAGTTTCTATAATAATTTCGTGAAAACTTAGCCATATGAATTATTTGTATAAAGTACTAATCATTCTGTATGTCAGTTTGTCTAGATTAGTCAGCTGGACCAACATTTACGTGCCAACGATCACGAGTTGTTGTAATGAACTCCTGTGCCAGCCTATACAGCACGAGTGTATGACAGCCGTATTGTTTCTTTAGACAAAGATTTATTTGTCAGTTTGTCTAAAACTTGTATAGATTATTACAGGATACAAATAATGATTACTTTTATATTTGTTTTTGATTTTGGATGTTAGGAAATAACAGGGCATTTACTTTCAGGAGTATATCCTTATAGGCATCTGGGGTGGGTCAAATTCTCTTTGCAATGAGTGATAAAGAGGCCTGTATGTATACAATGAAAGTTATATTTTTTGTACGTATGTAATATTTATATATCTTGCTTAAAAAAAGTTTTTCGTACCAGGTCATTGATCTTTCCTTTTTCTAAGATTATCTTGAATGTGACAAAAACAACAGTTTGTTCAATATTAATTCCTTTAATCGTAAAATATATCGCAATGCAATACTTCCAATGATGATGAATGAATTATAATTTATTTTCAAATAAAACCTTATGGAACGTGAGACGTTGCTAACCATAGAAATCTTATATGCTAAAAAGTCACTTTGTTACCATTTAAAATACATCAAATATGTGAAAAACTTTTTTGTTCTTTATTTGTTATTAATTAAGTTTGTAATTAAATATTTAAGTGTAATATTATTTAATTAATTGCACCAAAAAAAGTACAGTAATACGCCCTTTAGTTTTGAAGTTATATAAAATAGCTCAAATGAATTTTCTAAATTGATAACTCTTGGTTTTGTAATATTAATTAGATTAACCTGAAATGGTCTAGTCGATATTGAATCAATGTACTTAGATATATATGAAACTTTGTAGTTTGTTTGGTGAATAAAGACATGAATACGGAGTTGTGTATTTCTTTTCATCAGGTTGTAACTCTTCCTTAATTTGAGATATTAAGTATTGCTTTATATTTGCAATTTCAATGTTTTGGTTAAGATAATCTTGATGTGCCTGTAATTAATCGCCTTATGGGATAATATTTTAAAGTTATTATCGCAATGGCTTTTTGGCCCAATTTAAAAATTTCACAGCGTTGCATTGCATGTATATGTAAAATTTTCGCTCCATGCAAATTACTATCAATTAATGTTAAGCGACAGAAGCGAAATTTTCGCGTCGTAAGAAATTCGCTGCGCGCGTGGTACATTTTTTCGTATTATTTATAGAAAGTGAACCGGCGGGAGTGTGCGCGCGCACACGGTGTGGCGCGCGCGGCCCGAGAGGACTGGAGTCCATGGAGCCCCCATCATTTTCCATCAACGGCCCCCAAATCGTGAGGGCAGCCTGCGGTAGCGACGTTAGCCTCGTCCTCTCGCTGCCCTCCGGCTCACCACCGTTTCAATACGAATGGTACGTTCTATTTCTAGCGATAGTCCCTCCCCACTTAAATAGAACACAAAAATTTAAAATTCCAGTTTCCCAAGAGAAAATATTTCATTCCAAATTTTGATTTAATTATCCTCGTATAGAACGTGCGAAGAGTAAATTATAGGTTTTAATATTTTCGAACGTAAGTGCGTTTAATTAGAGTGCATAATGAGAAAATATCGTATCTGCTTGTGACTCGCCGGTAAGCGTTGTTTGTTTTTCACTTGTCGATGTATAATTATACAGACCAGGAAGCGACGTCTGAGACACTCGATGCCTTTTGTTCTGGATGAACAAATCCAAGACTAAGAAGTAAAAATTTCTACTAAGTTAATATTGAATTAATTCGAAATGTCGGGCTATAACAGAAATCCGCTATCTGGGTAAAAATAAACCTCAGCTAAGCGTGGTCGGTTTTTTTATAGGTGATTTTTAATGTATATATAAGTAAAATAATTTTCATCTGCTTAATTTGTAATAATTGATATTGAGAAAAACGCTGTTTAAAATTGTGAAATAAATCTCTATGTAATGCTAAAATATCAAGTCTTCGATTCAAATGTTATTCAAAAGTACATGTAATCCTGAGATAGAGAAATTATTCTTATATACGAACTTTTCTAATATTCTATTATTTTTGCAAATTACCACAGAAGTAGAAAGAAGTTGGGCACCGTTACCTTTCACTTCCCAAAAATAAATATGAGGTTATCAAGTCTATAATACATTAGTCGGAAAGGCGCCATCTTTTTCAAAACACTCGAACTGTTTATATAGATCAATCGATTCTAGTATACGTCCTACTAATGCCATCTGTGGGTTCACTATGTATTATGCTGAAATAAGATTTCAGGGAAGATTTTCAGTAACGTTTCTTTACACTTAGAAAATGAGTTTTGACGTTTCTAACTGCTTGCTATATTTATAGGATCTGAAGTCAACATACGGGAATTTTACAACAATTTTACGCATTAAAGTTTATGTTAGTTACGTCTCGGTACATAATATTTCAGTGATTCAGACACCTCTTGAGTTATTTCATACGGAATGGTAAACAAATAGCGGCGCTAGCGGCGCTTCTACAAAAATATCTTTTAGTTCGGGCAGTACGCGCCTGGCCATCGCGAACTCGATTCGAAACGAGATGCGCTCCCGCCATGGGCAGCAATTGTTGCAAGGGTGATGCAGCAGGGAAACCCCTCGTGCGGTCGAGTTCTTCGATCTACAACAGGTATTTGTGGCTGGCAATACTCATCGGCCAAGAGTATCACGGCGTACCATGGGTGCTGCGTATTCCACAATTTTACGTAGGGTAGGAGTGCAATGTATCGTGTTACTAGTCTCTTTTGCTTCTGCGTTTAGTTACACAGTTAATCCTGTCGAATGTATCTAATCCCAGTGATGTAATTTAAAATTTCAGTGATGTAAGAATTCGTTAATATCTGTTATTTAAACCTCTTTCCGCGTCATCTAGATGATTCCCAAACAGGCGCATGAATGGAAGTAAATATGAGTATAATGATGATATTTCGCAACTTAACTGAACTACCCCTTCGCAACTGAACCAAATAGATACAGAGATTTCAATGCGCCATAAGTTAGACAACTTATATTTTGATTCACATATATGCTGCTGGCTGTACATTATTTTACATTAAGGCACTTTTCCAAACATTAATATATTATCCAGAGTTTTTTTTAATTGCAATATCATTATATTTACGTAGTTGATCCTCATAAATACATAGTAGTACATCCTTATAAATAAACAGCTACTTTGCCAAGATTCAGATATTGTTATTTTATTACAGCACTTCTATATTACGTATTGTATATAAATATGTTATTAAGTTCGTATTTATATTAAATGAATTGCTACTAAACGCCGGTTCGCTCAGTCGCTTCTTATATCTTGTTATCATAGAGTTTGAATAAAATACTATCTAGTTGGAGGTAATTTGACTGCCAATTTTGGTTTCCAAATTTCGACAGCCCCTACGTATGAAGAGACAAGTATTAATCTTAATTTCGTAAGGCAGTGTTTCAAAGACAAATCATTTATTTATATATTACCTTTTATACTAATGATATGTTTTTAGCGTCATGTTTTAAAAATATATATTTAAAAAAAAACGATAATTCATCATCATTTCAATTACAAAAAAGTAAAAGGTTGCAAATATACCGTTTATACGTAGGTGCCGTTGATTCATTTGGTGTTTTTATTTGTATTTAATAAAAAATACAAATTGTCGACATATAAAGAAATTATGTTATTTATCTTAATAATGACAAAGTATTTAATTATTTTAGTAATTGGTTTATCTTCGAGAAAGAATTAATATTAGCTTAAGAGACGTTATATCTGTTGAGAGTTTATCATTTATATACAAAAGTTAGTTTGCACTTTATGCCAGAATTGTGGAATTTCTTTAATTTTTATTCTCATTTTTAAGGAATAACGATCGGTTTAACTAAATATTTTTTCACCAATCTACACCACAATAAAAATAAACGTGTGACATGCTTGTGTGTAACATAGTGGATATTTACAGATACTCTTCACCCTGAAATGTTTTCGTGGAGGTCGATTAGTGTGAAAGATTATTAATTATATTTCCATAACTATGTTTTGTATTGTAATATTTTCTTTACAAAATAATTTAATTGAAATTTTAATAACAATTGACAATCAGTAAATTGTTGGTAGTACGTTTCAGCCGCGGCGACTTAATCCACCACCAAAGGCATGCCGCTGATCGTTATATATAATGCGATTTAAAAGCTATTAACAATTAAATCACTGCTTTGAATGAATAATCACATAATCCAAATTTTTTGTTAAGATCGCAGCAAAATCAAGAATATTTTGTATATTTTGTTGGTTCTACAAATAATTTTATAATCAGTAAACCTGACGCACTTTTGAAATGACTCTCCTGTAAAATTAGTTTTTTTTTTATATTGTGTCACTAATACAAACAAAAAATCCAGAATTGTTTATATTTTCTTGTATCCAAAACTCGCATTCAATTCGAAAAATATATCTTAGTGGTATCATAAAATTTGATTGGTTGCTTTAATCATTTTGATTAATTTTTAAATGGCGCTTCTGTAAAATTTACTTTTTTGAATGTTGTTGTAATTCATCCAATGCATCAAAATTTTTCTTTAGCATGGTCTGTTTAAAATGTACCAATTACCATTATATGACATTACAATAAATCATTGAGCTGTATGTATTAAAAACAACGCATGGTATTAGATTGGTTTTTGTGTATAAAAATCCTAAAATCGGGTATCTGGCAAGGAGAACTGTTACAAAAAAGGTATACACAGTAAAATAATTGCACAGTTTTTATACAAAAGAAATATTTCGTTTTGTTTATTGAAAATAATATATACCTCGAGATATAAACCAAAACCGTTCATACAAATGACTCGTACGCTAAAGTTAAACAGCGGGCCTTAAACATTGAATATATACAAATAAACGTTGTAAGTTCTAGTGGGAATAATTCGAATCCACAAGTATATGTGACCACGTTGCTGACTTTGTTTAAAAAGCTTACATACTTTTTACCTATTCTTTATGTACAGTAAAAATTTTACTGTAATTCCATATATCTTTCTGCCTTATTGGTCTAGTCGTTAGCATGTTCGACTACAGACATGAGGTCCTGGGTTCGAGCCCCGAGTCGGGCCGATTCAAGAATCAATATTGAGTTTCTATTAAGATCTTCTCAATATTTGCCCGAAGTTGGGAAATTGGCGGTGTGATCCACCCCCGCGCCTCGGAGAGCACGTTAAGCCGTCGTTCTTGCGCCTGATCTCTCTTCGGTTGTGCCGAATTCCCGTCACATCGGACTATGAGAGTGCAGGAATAGAGAGTGCGCTTGTGTACTATGCCTGCCAATCCGCAGTGGAGCAGCGTGGTGGGTCTATGCTCCAAAAACCCTCTCTCCTCGGAGTGCTTATGCCCAGCAGTGGGACGTTAATGGGCTGCCACTTACTTACTTTTACTTTATATATATTTCGTTTAAATTTTTTTTGCGTCAGATCGGCAACAATAATACCGCAAAATTATATTGTCACTGATTTATTTCTACATTTTGTCTAATTATCCACAAACCGCTCTCCTGTTATAATTTATAAATTGTGTCACAATTTATCCAAAGCAGCAATACATGTAAACTTTGTAAATCTTTGTTAGGGCACTGTAATATCAGTGTACCATAGGTGGCGCCCGTGTAGTTTATGTAATGTGACAATGAATAGGTAATAATTTTTAAAAATAATGACAATTAAGTTAATATTACATACTAAACTATATCTCTTTAGATTCGACGCTTCATTTTTATATAGATTGAACTGATAATATACAAATGTCGAATGAATGGTACCTTTGATCGTATGATAATTGGCCATTCTCCAAACGCTTTTAATTCTTGCGCAAATGGTCAACGAAGCCAAGCACGCAACGTACTACCGGCACACTTTTATTTACATTAAACTGATTCCTGACGTTCAAAGTTACAGGAATAGAAAATTATAATAATATTAGCATAATCGTTTTCGTCCTTAAATAAACCAGGCATAAAATTTGCATAATCTGTCCATATCCACTCACCTACTTTATATAAAAGCTCTGGTATAATGTATAATTTGTAATTCCATAGCTTTTGCTATGTTTTGTTACTAATTCTCTTTTGGGTTACTAGTAATATAATCCATTTTTATGTATACATCTGCAATAGATCCCCGCCTAATTTCAAGCTTCGGCGGCGGGTTGGGGGGGGGGACGGGACACTTTATGATAGTAAGCTTCTAAGCGTTATTTTTTTTTCCATAGGCTGCCGTAGTACTCTAAGACTCATGTAAAATTTGCTTTATTTGAATCGTGTCACTTTGCTTCCAAAGAAGGGAATTGTCTTTTAAAAATCTTTCCACACAAAGTGTGTTTTAGCCATGTCAGTAAGAATCAGTTTTGAGTGCTTACATTTTTAGATTTAGTAAGTACGTAAAGTAAGCAGCCCATTAACGTCCCACTGCTGGGCACAGGCCTCCTCACTCCGAGGGGTGAGGGTTTTTAGAGCATAGACCCACCATGCTGCTCCACTGCGGATTGGCAGGCAGATAGATTTACTAGACAAACGAAACTTCTTATGGTTTTTGTTTAAGTATAGTAGTTACTACAACAGTTTATATTCCTATGTCCTGAGGGTATTGTCTATTTTTAAAATAGTTTCATTTTATTATAATTAAGGGATCGTTCGATATAGGTGTTATTGAAAATTGTAATTCTGAGGGTAAGGAATTCGTCAATTCAGCCTTGATAAAACATAATAATATTTTTCCTACATCCATCCAACTAAATATACTTGGATCTTCCGGTATTTTTATCTAAGAAATGCCATGGGTTTTTATCAATGAAATATCAAAATATCAATTAGAATCTTTAACACGAGGGGAAGCATTTTTCTATGATATTTCTAATAAAAATACATCATGTTATGTATTCGTCATTAAAGAAGACGATACAAATTGTATGGTTGTTATTCGTGAACAATGACATAATTTTGTTAGCTATAAAAAGATCTTACCGTTCTCAATCCCTACTCGCTTAACAGATTAGTCTGTATTGATATTCTATTTATAAATAGTTTCTATATCAGATAGGGAGAGTTGGTTGTTATTATATTTTCTCGTGTCTTCGTTATTTCATTAGATTATTAATGTCGATTGAAAAATGTTACTGTGCTGTAAGAAGTGAATTTAAGAAACATTTACACATAGCTGTGCATTTTTTTTTAATGTAAAATTGTCATTCATTTTTCTTTTTTTTAATATAAGTTTTTTTTAAATAAAACTCTTCTATTGATTCGCGAAAATTAATTTAAATGAAAAAGCCAACAAACGAAAGCTTAATAAAAAGTCTATTTGTTTTTTTAAGCGTTACCATTTTAAAAAATACTTCGAAGTCACGCACAGAAAATTCAGTTTGTTTGTATGTGATTATAGACTATACGTAGTTAAACATTTCATTTATGATAGTTCCATTGTAGAGCTCGTAAAAGGGCTATGAAAAGTTATACTTCCTGGAAAGTTGCTGAGATCAATAGCTCAGTAATATTTGTAGCAAAGCAGCACGCTTGCTGTGGTACAATCGGAAAACACATTGAAAAGTACGTTGTATGGATAGGAAAGTTGAGATAAGTATGTCAATAAGATATTTTATTTTATGCAATGAAGTAACATTTGCTCTAGGGCCCATAAACCAGTGATAAAATAGCTAAATGCAAAGCACGTTTTTTAAATTCTTACTTGTTACAATAAATTTGAATTGTGAATCAGTTAAACTGCAGTTATTGTAAATAGTAGAATTGATATCCGTTGAGTATTCAAATCAAAAGAATCCAAACACGAGGTCGTTTTGCGAGTATGAAAATAGTTTCCTATACAAACGATAAGTCGTTTTTTCGTAAGATATGGTTTTGGTTTTGGTTTTGCAAAAAAACGTTAAAGAATAATTTTAGCAGTTTGTTTTATTTAATTAAAACACATTTGCCAAATTAAACGTCAGTTTCAATAAATTTTCATAGCTTTCAGCTATACCCTACTTTTCATTAAGCCCTCATTTTTCTCGGTAAAGCTATTATTACAACAGTACAAACAAATCGTTCGGCATCAATATAGGTCGTGATAGCGGAACTATTGCATTACCTAACCTACTGGCGTTTTTATATTCTGCTGTAATGATGCATTTTACGAGGGTTTTTTTTATTAGCCAGCTGCTTTCCAGTGTCCTCTTTCAAGCGGGTTTGTTCTCCCATACATCTACTGTTTCACCAATAGTACCTAATGCTTCTTCAGGAAAAGACTATTTCACTGATATATCACAGATAAATTTGGATTAATGGTGTCTTAATACAAATCACTGCTTTGCTGGGCATAATATTCCTCACTCATAGGAGAGAGGATTTTTTTTACTCGTAGAACATAGACCCGCAACGCTGCTCCACTGGGGGTTGGCAGGCATAGAACGCAAGTGCATTCTCTATTCCTTCACTCTCATAGTCCTTTCTGACGGCAATCCGACACGACCGGAGAGATTAGGCGCAGGACTGACGGTTTAACGTACTTTCCGAGGCACGGGCACACTTCCAAGTTAGGGCAAATATTGAGAAAATCTTAAAAGAAATTCAATATGGTCCAACCCAGGACTCGAACCCACGACTTTATGTCTGTAGCCGAAAATATTGACCACTAGACCAATAAGGCAGTTTGCTATGGATGAATAAACACTTAATTCAAAAGTAATACAATATTCTATTCTTCCTTAAACATTTTATAGCTTGTTTTAATTTCGCAGCGAAATATGTAATATAAGTTCATCCTAATTTTCTAGAGGAAGCTTTGTAATGGTATAAAATAGAAATTATGAATCGGCATGTCACGCATGTAGCCCATAATTGATAGTGTCCCATTATACTATATTACCAAAGTATGTCACAAAATTATCTATAAAATAAAGAAGAAATTTTCAAAAAATTTACTGCAATACTCAAGGAACTTTACACAGCATAGTGTAAGCATGTCAACCTGGAATGGAATCTTATCGTTTTAATATTTTTCAAATGCCTTATTAATAAATGTTTAGTGACAGCTTCTAAGTCGCAGATTTGAAGGTCAGGTGCACGCTGTTTGCCTAAGGACTCCGCAGTCTTAGTCTATGCCAAATATTATGATTTTTTTAAAGCAGACGTAGTAAGACCTAATGAGTAATCTAGAAAATGTATGATAATAAAACCAGGGTATATATTTTAGATTTCCTGGTTCGTCTGTCATCTATATTGAAAATTTAATCATTTCACTAGATATTTGAAGGATTAATAAACTCATTGTGTTAATTATAATGAGGGCTATAAAGCAAGGTGGAAGAAGAAGTGCCGCAGTTTTGAAGTCATTTCTCCTTTAAAGTTTATAGTAGTTAACAAAGATCATGTATTTATCGCAACATTCACGTTCTCACATTAATCAAACGATCGTGGAAATCTATTTTAGCCCAGTGGTTTTTTTGCTGGGAAATGCATTTACGCATAAACCCCGACCCCGACCATAGATCGGGAGAGGGGGACTCGATGAGGGCAGACGGACTCGACGACAATTGCCGCATTCCTATCTGGTGTCTCACATGCTTAATTTTTCTTTAAAATTCATCATTTTGGTTTACGATGAAGGAGCATAATGTCAGCGCACCTGTATATCCCAGGAGCAATAATGGGATATGTTATTGAAACTGTATTAACGGGAACATACCACGATGGGACTTATGTATTTTGTCGATATTTATGTGAATATCTTTAGTCTGCTAACCCACATTGGAGAAGTGGGTCTAATCGTTTAACTAAAAATGGCCGCATACTAAATCCTAAGAAATACTACAAATTTTCGTAGTTGAAGATTAAGGGGTGGAGTGTAGTATTCTTTAGCGAGTTTATAATAAATCAGAATATCATAAAACGTAGCTATTTTAATAGAAAATAGACTGGATGTTTTAATAACGAAAATAACAAATGAAAATAAAACAATGATTTTATTAACAGTTTAACGTTAACACCACGATAATGGCGTTAGAGGTTATGTCTAAATAGAGCTGAAATCAATCAATTTTCCGAATTGGTTTTTGAGCTATTTGAATAAATAATATTTTAGTTTACTTAATATTCCAAAGTGAAATAAATACTGGAAAATTTGGTCCTTTTCGATCCAGTGGTGTTAAAATATATATTTACTTGCTTCTCTTAAAGTATATCTATATGGATTTCTGCCCTTTAAAATGTATTTATAGTGACACAGAGTTTACTTACTACAAATTTTCGACTTTATTTCAAGTTAAATAAAATAAAACGTTCGATGAACTTTCTTAAAATAGAATTCGAAAAGGTCTTAAGACGTTAAGACTTTAATAGGCTACGAAAATTTATTAACAAATAACTTATTCCTATGTAAACACAGGCTAAATATATATTACGAAAGACACAATCTAAATATGTATTTACATTATTTTGGATAGAATCATCACAACTATTTAGAATTTTGAATAAATGGATAATAATTGAATACATATTAGGGCTTGATTTTTACCTCGTAAATGTTTCTACAGCGCACAATACCGAAGTATTTTTTCTTATTTGTCGTTATTTTCTTGGCTGAAACTCATTAAAAAGCACTACTTACTAATTTTGAATTGAACCTGCAAACTCTTATGACATAGCGCTTTCTTTATTGTTTTTTTAATCAATTTATCTGCGCACCTTACTAGCTTCATAAGAGAAACTTTCCAAAAATTTAAATTTTAATCGAAATCATAAATCGTTCGAATCGTTATATATACATTATGGTCGATTGTTTGGATATACAATTCTACCCATAAGAGCACTAAAGAAATATTTAGTTGCAAATGTATTTAATTTAATTATAATATTTCATAATAAAGTTATTTGGTCTTATAATGTAGAAATTTAAATTACGTCATGTATTACGCGTCCAGCCGCGGCATTGGCGTCTCAAGCGGAATTATTTTTAGACTAAGAACTTCGGCGACGATCAGGCCGCTGCGAAAAGATAAAAACAAGGGTCACGTGATCTTATATTTACAAAATTTCATTTTTACTATCATATCAATTGGAAAAAGGTTGACTCTATACTATGAATCATACTATGACCTCCAATGCACTTGAATTTAAAAATTATAGATTTACGTGAAAAACAAAATCAGCTAATCCCATGTTTACATTTTTTCCTGGCGGTCGTGTAACTGCTGTCAGAGGTTCTTTCCATCGCCTCTCAGTGTAGAATAGCTGCGAGCGCCTCTGGAAACGTTGAACCTAATGACGACCAGGTCCGGCGGATCAGGGCTCTCGCTGACAGTGCAAAGGTCCAAGATCAAGACCTTGGGTCTCCAATTGCGGGGATGATCACGGAGGCAACGATCCTTTTCCCCCTGCAGAGTTGGATCAAACGGAGGCACGGATCCCTCTCCTACCGTCTGGTGCAGTTGGTGACCGAGCATGGCAGCTTTGACAAATATTTGCTCCAGATAGATCGTAAAGAAACGCCCGTCTGTCATGAGTGTGGTATCACCATACGTTGGCAGAGTGTTCGACGTGGGCGCCCCAGCGGCATATCTTTTTGTCGCTGATCGGAAGAGACTGGGCAGCTTATTCGGTGTAACGCTCGCAAGTGAGTTTGGTTGGAGGGCGGTTGCCTTCTTTTGCGATACCGCCATCTCGCTAAAGGAGACAAATAAGAGGCAAAGAGGGAAGGAACGAGTGACGCCCTCCCTCTTCTTCGAAGCAGGTGGGGAGGCAGTAGGCGCAGGCATGCGTTCCACAATTCCCTTCAGTAAACCGTAGATTCTCATAGCCAGCATCATCCGGGTTACTAAAGTGAAATGCGAAATGAGGACGAGGAGGGAATCGCTAGGTTGTAGTGGGTATTCTGGTACCCCAGTGATTCCCATACTGGAAGTATGGGAATCACTTGAAAGGATTCTTGCGGGGTACGTAAAGGCATTTACCAGTGAAAAAAATATATGTCTACATTTTTATTTGCTTGAAATCTAATCTATAAGTTGTGACTCTTATTTCCACCAGCCATATAGGAGCCAGTTAAGGGGATTGTTTCTATAGCTAACGTGTCTCCTAACTAAGCGATGATTTACGGAATGTTAGTGAAACATATATAGTTATAACAGCATCTTGTTGTGAAGGTTTTTATTTGATGATATTTAGAAAAATAAAACCTTTTCCTATAGGCGACGGTTTGTATGCCTAATGGTGCAAACACCCTCTTGGATAGGGCAGGTTTGGGTTCTCGGTAGGGCAAATTTATAAAATTGTATTTCGTCCGTCCTAGTCGGCGGCCGTGGTAGCAACTAGTTACCAACAAAGATGTACTGCCAAGCAAAAACATTCCGTTACGGTACGATACTGTATAGAAATTGTGAAGAGATATTCCATAATAATTTTAAAAATCCTCCCACGAAGTATAATAATTTTAAGTTTATTGACATATAACAAAATTAACAAGTTTTCTGTCAAAAGACAAAGAAAATATTGTTTGCATGTTCGCTACTTTGGAAGAATAGTCGCACAATTAAAAAAAGGCAATTCTGTAGGGGGGGGCTGTTTGAAAATATAGCTGTTTAAATCAACCTTGACATTTTGTAGTGTCAATGATTGATTGTTGCCATTTGAACATGAGATTTTAATACTAGTAAATATACAGTTCTGGATTCTATTATTAAATAAAATTATGTATTATAATATTATTCATTCAAAGCAGCATATTTTAAAAGACACCCCCATACTTCTCTCACCGTGTGGGTGACGTGCGATGTATTGGCAGGAGCTAAGAATAGCTACATCTAGGGTTGCAAAGATCGATCCGCCCCATTTCGCCTGCGCTGTGTTACCTGGAACCGAGCTGTTTCGTAATACAGATTCCCAGCTGCTTGAATCTCCACCCAACCCACTTGTTTTGTCGGATCAATGTGTAAACCGCGCAATTGAATACGATTCTGTGTAGGAGTTTGAAAGTTCAAAGGTTATTTATTATCTTTGTATAATTTATGTTCACGATACAATTTCAAGAAATAGAAATTCTAAAAGTAGTATAATTATAAATATTCAACATTATCTTATATTGTAAAATTGTTAATTTGTAAGGTAAGAAAAGTGAACTACACAATTTTAACACAAAAACCAAAAATATTCGTGTGACACCGTTTCTTAGACTTGACCGTTTTTTTTTTGGTACAATCAAATTTCCGAACCTGTGGTAGATTCAATAATAATGCACAAACTTGACGTATTAAAACAACTTGTTAAACATACTTGTATAAAAAATATTTGGATATAACTTTTATAAAAATATATAATATACAAAAGTAAAAGATTTTTATTTATCACTTCTCCTTTCTCGTACCAGTCATTTTACAGCAGGTACCTTGGTTGTCGTTGCGACAGTAAAATTTCTTAATAAGATTCCGAGGGAATTTCGAGATAAAACGTATCTTATGCTATTTTTTTAAAAGGCAGTCCAAGTCATCATACTATATATTCATATATCAAGTCTTAATACGAGTTTTTAAGACAGCGTGCCTAAGTGCTAGTTGCGTTTACATAACCAGTATTTTTACGCGCGGTAACTTAGAACGAGTCCTTAGGCCCTTTGTTTAAATTGAGTTCTCCCAACCACTCTGTTAACCTATATATTCAAATTGGGGTTAACCCTATTTTGAAGAATGATTCAGCATATTTTCTCCACGTTAATGTAATCTTTTAATTTTTAAACTTATAAATAGTCCATGCCTCTACCGGTGCAATAATGTTTTTAAACTTCCATAGACAAAATTATTAAATATATTAACCTAACCTAACAATCATTATTGTGCCAACATTTTGGGCTACAATTTATTAAACTTAAGCGTATAAAATGAATGTACTTTATTGGACACTCCGAAAGAAAGATAAATACGAACACTTAAAGTAGTTCGAATGTATAATTGGGCGGGCTTATCGTTATTTGGCGATCTCTTCCAGTCTATTTCTGAATTCGTTGAGTTAATAGACGTTAATAGATAGCTTTTTATTTTTAACTTTTAACAAAACTGTTTACTGTTGTTTTTCTTCAAGTTGTGCATAAGCATATTTATATATTTGTAAACATCTAAGTGATTAGTGTTATTTAATGATATAAACAAGCCATAAAAGTTAAATTTAATAAAAATTTCTTAACGTCATTACCTAAACAGAAACTATTTAACCTTTTATCTGAACTTGCAATAGAAGGCGCCAAACTATGTTTTTGCAATATAAATTTAATTGATGTAATAAAACTCAATAATAATACTTGGCAATTTTTTTAAACTCAATTCGAAAAGTGTCAAATCAACTGCAAGTAAAATGTAGGGTATTTTATTATGAATTGAAAATGTGAAGTAATAGTAGGGATATAATAACGACTTTTATTACTGATTTTGGCTACTATAACACATTCAGGATTAAGTATCAAAAATGCAGGACCGTTTAACTGTGAGTTGGAAATACTGCCTATGTTTTGCAAGTTATGTTACTCGGATTAAATTATTCATACATTATTTAATTTATTTTAATAGGAGTCGTGCGGGAGCGAAGCTAGACGACCGTTTCAAGCCTGGGGACGATGCTGGTGGTGTGCGCCTCATCATCTCCGCTGCAAGGACCGACGATAGCGGTACTTACACCTTGCAGGTAATTTAAAATATACAAAAAAATCGCAATTATAGCAGCAACAGTAATAGTATAATTATAACTCACCCTGCACTCTATATACGTTATGTATGTATATATATGTTAGTATTAAATATATAAATATACATACCGAACTGCCTCATTGGTCTAGTGGTTAGCATGTTCGACTACAGACATGAGGTCCAGGGTTCGAATCCCGGGTCGGGCCAATTAATAAATCGATATTCAATTTTCTTTTAAAATTTTCTCAATATCTGCCCGAATTTGGGAAGGTGGCGGTGTGCTCCAACCACTTGCCTCAGAGAGCACGTTAAGCCGTCTGTCCTAAGCCTAATCTCTCACCGGTCGTGTCGGATTTCCGTCACATTGGGCTATGAGAGTCAAGAAATAGAGAGTGCACTTGTGTGCCTGCCAATCCACAGTGAAGCAGCGTGGTGGGTCTATGTTTTAAAATCCCTTTCTGACATGAGTGGGGAGACCTGTGCCCAGCAGTAGGGCGTTAATGGGCTGCTACTTACTTTACATACCGCTCATGCACGATTTTCCGTGAGAATTCAAGAAGTTGAAAGGTGTGTTAACCCATACATACCCAACCCCATTCTTTACTCCCTCTGTCGTAGAGTCTTTATCAACATCCTTGTTCTCCCTTTGATTCATCTTGGGCATTCCACGATACATTGTTCTCTTAATGAATTGGGACAACTATATAAGGCAAAGTGTGCCCATTTATTTGTTTAAAAATTGAGCGATGTGAGCTGGGAAGAATATTTTTTTAAAACTTTCTTAATAGAAGTAATGAAATTGGGTTTACAGTTAGCTTTTACGGAATAGTATGACAAACATAGTTGTTACAAGTTATATAGTATAATTAATTTTTAATACACAAATTAAAGTTAATTTTAATTTCGTAGGCTAGCAATGCTGCCGGTAAGGACACGACCCGGGTACGGCTCGAAGTTTTCCCGGACGAAAAACCGACTGGCGATGATCCTCCCTCGTTTCTTCGGCGTTTGCAGGACCTTACTGTGAAGGTCGGCACAAGAACAAGGTTTCTCGTGGAAATAGTCAGTTCTACAGAATGTAGGGTAGGTATTATTAACTTAATTGATACAAAAATATAACCTGTTAATTTAGTGTAAGTTAACTGTTTCCTCATCGGCTATCAGAAAATACATACATCAGAAAATGCCTAGTAAAAGTTGCGAACCGAGGTAAATTTTTATAATATTAGATTTATAAAATAGCATCAATTTCATATATATTTTCTATAGTTTAATGCATACAAATATTTTTTTATATAGCTAAATAATTTTTTTAAGTTTATCAAAATAAAACAAGGCGAAGAGAATTTGTAACCTGTTCTTAAGAATTGTATTATAGTTGTTAAGTTGAAGAAGCATTATTAAAAAAATAAAGTAAAGTCCTACCCCATCTAGCACGAATATTTTAAAATTTTTACATATAAAAGAAACATGTAAACCAAGAAGATGGCATGGTAATTTATTTTATGAAATAAATATAAGATTAAGATATTTCTTAATATTAAATGTCATCAATAAGTAGTCTGTTATTCTAGATTGTAATCTTAAATTATAAAAGAACAAAGTTAAGGTAAAATAAAAATTTTCTTTAGATTGATATTCTTAAATTCGTGGATATAATAGAATGGCCGATTTTAATTATTTAAAAAGTATTTCACAGGTATTGAAATGCTTTAATAAAATATCGTTTAAATGGATAAGGATTAATACAGAGGTATAAATAATATGGTTTGAGTATTATCGGCACTTTTATTAACTTTTAAAATGTAAAAAAGTAGTTATAGTGGCACTATTGCACAGGTATCAAGAACTTTTTTGTAGATATTAATACCGTCTATAATATTGTAATACTTTTTTTTGTTCTATCATCATTTTCCCCTTCGCACGCGATGATTGATTTTTTTTGACCAATTTTCTCACAACTTGAATTACATTACTGCATTTTTACTAGGGATTCCTATTTTTTTTTTTCAGAAAGTAATGTAGCCTAAGTCGCTCAGTGTTTTTCACTTTCTGGTGGTGAAAAAAAGTTTTGAAATCGGTCTAATAGTTTTTGTGTGCAAACGTTACAAACATACGTACTTTCATAAAAAAAACACAAACGTTTCCTCTTTAGAATATTAAGTTAGATTGAATATTTAAAGTAGATAATCTAGGGAGTGGATGAATTAATAGTAGGAATTGAAAAAAACTAATTCTAGTTCTCATTACAATACAGTACCAGACTTTACTTTAGAAACTATTGAATTAAACGAACCCCGAGAAAATCGAGCGAACAGACCTTGTAGATCACCGGAATGTGTACGTCAAACCCAGTGACATAATTTCTCTATTTTAAATATTCATTCTCGCTCCTGTTTACGTATCTATAATGTGTTTATCAGTATTCCTTACAAACATTCCTCCTTAATATTTTAGTTTACAATTTTTTGCTACGTTGCAAATTACTTCTTACTTATTACATATTTATTACATTATGTAATATCATACTTATCCTATATGTATACCGCGATATACTATGGGATAGGTTCATTTTAATTTATAAAAACATATTTTTCATTGCAAATATTTATAGACATACACAGGATCGTTTCAGAAGAATTTGATGTCTTTTCTGGTGGAGTAGTATCTAGCCAGTGCCGAAGTCTCTCAACCTAATCTTGAAATATTAAAATTAAAATTATACTTAATTCTTCTTCATAAAATGACTAAAAGACTTTCATTCGAAACTATAAAAATATAAGGGTTCGTTAATAACATTCAGACTCAAGTTGCAAGCGAAAAAATTCTATAGTTAATCATAAATATGTGAATAATTGTAACATTTTATTATACCAGGTCAATATTTTATACAAAATTATCATACTTATACTTATCATAATTTAATTTAGATTAATTTCTTATTTGATGTATTAATATTTATTTTGCAACGAAGCTGTAATCGATGTTATAGTTCGTAAATATCAGAGAGCAGGAAGACGTAATATATTAAAATAGATATGATTGATTATAAATAGCCTGACAAATGCTACTAGCCATTTAAATTAGCGACAAGAAGAGAATGAAATGAAATGAAATGAAATAATGTCTTAAAATTATGGTAAATTGGATATTACGTTTTATCATTGAGAGGTCGAAATGAGGTGGAAAATAGTTTATTAACTGTATTATTATAACAACTAACAAGCATTAATTTTCACATTGATTTAAATTTCCACAATTTGGTTTTGACACCAGGAATGGTGAAATTTTCTAACAATTAGGATTATAGAACTTCCTGATTATTACAGAATATTAATGACACAATCCCCGGTTATGATCGCGATACGTTATTTTTAGGATCACTTTGTGAAATTACGTGAAAATTATGAAATAATAAGACTAATTATTTATATTACCATAAAATTCAATTTGTTATAGGTGACATGGTATCGTAATGAGCGTCGGTTGTTAGAAGCGGAACGGATTGCTTTGGTTCGTGATGGTAATTTTTGGTGTGCAGACATCTCCGCTGTGAGTGTAGATGATGCTGGACGATGGACATGTACTGCAGAAAACCTCGGGGGTCGGGCAAGCTGCTCCGCACATCTCAACGTTTTGGGTTAGATGCGTACAATAATATGTTTTTCATAGAAATTCTAAGGACTAGCAGTGCACCTGCTTAGTTCCCGATGCCGCAGGAATATGCGGTAATGTTATCGACTTATTACTTGATTACTGTCCGATAACTTTGCGGACTTTTATTTGATTAGAATTTTTTTTCACGTGCCAACACATACATATACTTTCATGCTATCGTAAATAATAGTAATAAATTGAACGAAACCTAGCAGTTTAGAAACTACTTCTTTTTTTCTTGTGGTTAACATGTTCGAGTATAAACATGAGGTCCTGGGTTAGAGCCCCGTGACGGGCCAATTCAAAAATCCATATTGAGTTTTCTATTAAGATTTTCTCAATATTTGCCCGAAGTTGGGAAGTTTGCGGTATGTTAGAGCAGTGTGGTAGACCACGGCGCCTCGGAAAACAAGTTAAGCCGTTGGTCCTGCGCCTAATCTCTCTCCAATTTAGTCGGGACCCCGTCACATCAGACTGTGAGAATGAAGGTATAGAGAGTGCACTTATGCATTATACCTGTCAATCCGTAGTGGAATGCTAATGGGCTGCTACTTACCTTTCTTTAGCAGTTTTCCAGACTTTGACAATTGAAGAAATACAATTTCTAAAATTTGCCAGGTATCCCAGCTACAAACATGAATTCATTAATGTTCTTGGTGTTTCGTTGAGAAGACATTCCTCGCCACTGTTTTTTATAAAATTGTATAAGTATGTGTTTTGAAGCCAAGGATTTCACGAAGGCGCAAATTTACGTAAAAAATTGTATATATGGCGCTCTTTTCACAACGTTCTTGATCTTTCAGTCCCAAAAGCTTACAAACGCCCGGAATTTGTTGAAGAACTCCGTGCGCTATTGACAGAGCAGGGAACCGTATCGCTTGAATGCAAAGTGGTGGGGGTTCCTACGCCAGTACTACGTTGGTTTAAGGTTAGTTTATATTTTTGAGAGGTCTATTATTATACAGATTAGCGTTTTACTGCGACAACAATTGATGTTCAGGTTAGTATCGAAAAGAGGATTAGCAGTTCAATAGAAATTTATCTTTTAATATCTTCTACAGAGCACTTAAGTACTTCTACTATAAAGTTGCTTCACAGCATGCCCTATCCGCTATAGTAGGCTTTGGCCTAGAAGCCTTATTAGAGCATCGTGTCGTTGGAAAATTATAATAATTTTGTGAGTTGTCATACAATAATGCCGTGTATATTACAAGACGTATAATGTATTTTCTTTATGGTAACATCTTCCTATGTATTACAGGATAGCCGTGAAATCAAAGCTGGTGATGTCTTTGCATTAACTGCAAACGCTGAAGACCCTACGTCACTGGGGACCTATACTTGCGAAGCAGTTAACTGTATGGGAAGAGCTTATTCTTCATCGAAAGTGCATGTCATCGGTCGTGCTAGTAGAGAGGGCTCCAGTAGGCCAAGTTCTGGGTAAATTTACAATACACTATATATTTAAAAGATTAATGTATCAATATGCATTAATTGTAGTAATAATATTGTTAATCTAGAAAGAAAAAAATAAAAAATGCCTGGGTACAATGTACACATATCTGAAGTGAAACTTCTTTGACAAACTGATTATTATGTCTTGTTTATATTTATACAAATTTAAAATTTTCGATTTCCGAGACTTAGAGGGAGGGAAAGAATTTAATGAAATAGTCAGCGACACAATATTTGTATTCAAAATTTTTAATAATAAAATGGACAGTGCAACATTACTGAGCATATTTCGATTTAAGTAGAATTCCTCGCACACCAGTCACGCCACTTTGTCCCCCATTTCGTTAAACCTCGGACAGTTTTACGAAATTCCCCTTATGCTAGATTTTGTAAAGTTATAAATAGCTGTAGTAGTAACATAGATTTACACTTCGATACACTTGGCACGTACCACAGTAGGGGTCGTGAGTGTTTAAAAAGTTATGTTAAATGTTTAAATAGATACTATATATTAATGTACGGTGGTCATAAGATATTTCTATAAACATCATGCATGCGGTTTTTACCTTTAAGTACATTGCTAAATTTACATAGAAAGTAACTCCTAGCATATATCTTTCTTCCATATTAGAATGTAAGTAGTTTGTTGGTGAACCTTTAATAAATAAATAATTGTCATTAAAATATAAAAAGTGTCGAAAATTAATACAAATAATTTATTGAAATCTCAAATGACGAATTGTAAATAAATAAGCCGCGTGTTTTTTGACAATATTAGAAATTATTAATTCAATTTTGTTTTTGAATTTCAAATGTGGAAAAGAGAATTTATGAAATAATTTTGTTTTATATTTTATGAAAAATAGTATATTAAATTAATATATGACGAGTGGCAAATTAAAATGCCACATTATATTTGTATATATTAAAAGTACCTGACCATCAAACGAATCGGCATAAAAAATGCTACGCATCTTCGTGACGCTAATCATGCGTTTTATCCGTAAAAAAATTACCCTCATATGCCTAAAGAAGTTTCACTTCAAAAATTTGGTTACCTAGTAATAATTGGACCATGCTATCTTAAATTATTAAATGTAATTATTTTGTCTCCTACAACATTTGTGCATCGCAAACGATAACATATGCGGATAATATATTTATTTCTTAAACCTCACTGTTTATCGTATAGACATAAATTATATGGCTAACATTATATACACCTATAGTTTGGATGAATCGATCGAATCGATCGATCGATCGATCGAAAAATCGAATGCTTATATAAATCGATTTTATTGTGTGTACTTGGGATTTAAAAATTCTGTAACGCACTTATATTATTTTGTAGGGGATCAACACTGGAGCCGCCTCCGATTTTTACCAAAGAATTAGAGGATCAATTTGTAAGAATATGTGAGCCTTTATCTTTGAGTTGCAACATCGTAGTGCCTCCATGGCCACGAAGCGTAGTGTGGTACAATAAGGAAGGAAAAATTGAACCTAGTGACAAGTAAGTTGAACTTAAACGCTAACTACTATCAAATTTTACGGGACTATTTCTAAATAAGTACTCACACCTTTGCGAAAGTTATTTAATTATGTAGGACTTCCTATAATTTTGTTAACCGCACGTATGATTGGAGTGTCCTGCTTGCAATGTATATAAGCAGGCCTGTTTTTTTAACACATCAATAATATGGATAAATAATTTGAAAGAAACGAAAGGGATTAAATGCTCTTCTTGCTCTTCGAGGTTGTTTTTCAAGTATATCGCAGTGCTTTTATAAATCTTGTTCGTATTTTCAATCGTTACCAAAGATAGTATTCCACTCATGTTCAGAATACACTTTTTTAATTTGTAGTGAATGATACTTGACGTTTATATATTTTTTATATTAGTTAAATTTATTTTGCGAAAAATTTATAAGCGCAATCTATCGAAAGCACACAAGTTTAAAGGTGTTTAGTGTAATTTAATATATGTACTAGCTGACCCAGCAAACGTTGTTTTGCTGAATAATTACCATTATCGCTATTGAAAAATAGGAGTTGGTGATAGAAAGATGATAATTTAGGGTTGTATGTATTTTTGAATATTTTATCACAAAAATATTAAAACAAAAAATTGTCAAAAAAATTAAAATCTAATTTTGTGTTGGATCACCCTAAATATTTAGAGGTTTAAAAAATAGATAGTGGCCGATTCTCAGACTTACTGAATATGCATAAAAAAATTCATAAGAATCGAAAGAGCAAGTGACACGAGAATTTTATATATTAGATTTTATTTGTTATTTCTTGAACCCACTTCCATGTTTCAGATACCGAGTTCTAGAGGATGGTGTAGGAGGATATTTATTAGAAGTGCCTTCGTCTGAATGGCCAGACGAAGGTGAATGGAAATGTGTAGCATCGAGTTCCGGCGGGAGAGTCGGCATTACCACATGTTACGTTTCAATGGATGGTAAAATTTCTCTTTTTTTAAGTGAACACTTCTTCAGGCTTGTGAAGCATTTTAACACGTGGATTTCAAATGATACTTATTTGAAATACTTGGCTATGTAACGCTCTTTTGAGTGAAGTCGACTCTCTTCAACTAAGAGAGCGCAAAATTTATTAGTCCACGCGACACTGCTACATTTTAATTTAATGTTTAATACCCGGCAATATATACAGTTATGATTATATTGATATTTATTAACACGGAACTAAAAAAACCAGTTGTATTTCGTATAATTAACATCGCTTTGATGAAGTTCCCTTGTCTCTCGGGTACTTTTAAGTACACACCGGCTTCTTTTTCATTTTTAGTTTAACCTAGACAAATTATATCTCCACGATATCTGCTAGCAAAACTAGTAGTCTCGATACTGCACCAGCGAGGTCACAAATATTAGTGTCAAAATAACGAATTGATGGTTGTCGATTGTTGCCACATAACTTTGCGTTATTTAGCTAGCTAGGAGAATTCATTACTTTGCTAGAATCCAAAGTATGTATAATACAAAATGCTGACCTACTGAAGGCACACTCTATTCTCTGCTGCATTGAAGGAAGAATTGGAACGGTAATATATTTGAAGCAATTATAGGTATATAATAAAAATTGTAATTGTTATACTTTATCCATGCATATAAGGATTATATTTAGGAATTAAGTTTCAATAATAATTTTCGAATGTAGGAAATTTTTTCAAAAATATTTTCAGTGCCAAAGAATTATCGCAAACCACGGTTTATGGAAAATCTTCAAGCTGTTTTAACTGAAGAGGGACTAGTGTCCTTTGAATGCAAGGTAGTTGGATTTCCAACGCCGGTACTAAGTTGGTTCAAGGACGGCCAAGAATTAAAACCTGGCGACGTATACCAGCTGACGGGAACAAATTCCCTGGGCTCTTATTGTTGTATAGCAAGAAATTGTATGGGTCAAGCCAGCAGTTCAGCAGAATTGACAGTCGAAGATATTCAGAATCAGTTAAACGAAGAAGAGAAATTACAGTTATTCTCAAAAAATCAAGCCCCTAAATTCTTGCAAGGATTAAAAAGCGTAGAAGCAAAGATAGATGAACCATTCCGTTTTACTATTAAAGGTAAATGACATGTTTATTTGTGTTTAGTTTATATAACCGGTTTAGTTATTCTTTTCAGAAAATTAACTTAGTTATTTGTATATTTTATTTTATAGTATTGATGACTATGAATTTTATTTCATAATTGTTATTATTATAAAATTACTTTAGGCGACACTTAAGTTGAAATGATGCTTTGAACGGAGATATAAACAATGTCAATGGCAATCATACTCGTATATATTACCCCCTTTAATGTTTATCGGATAATCTGAAAATCCTTTTAGGAAATATGAATAAAACAAACGAGTGCACAAATTATATCCAATGTATTATATGAAAAACAAATTATTATTTGTTGAATTCTGTACGGTAAACAATGAGTTTATCTGTAGGATAGCACAAAAAAGACTTTTATTCTTAAATTGACCTATAAGCTTTTATTAACTTTTGTTTGGGGTTTAGGACCTTACAAATAAAGCCATTTAACACCAATTCGAATGGAATTAATTAAGCTAATATTGTTTGTTGCAGTTGCCATTCCGCCAGAACCAACAGTATTATGGTACCGTGATGATCAACCAATGGATGAGTCGTCACGATGTCACCATGGAAAAGAAGAACGTGGCGTTTTCTTCCTTGATATTCAAAGTTTGGAATTTATGGATCAAGCTGAATGGAAATGTGTAGCAACGAATGACTTTGGACATAGTGTGACCTCTTGTTTCTTAAAATTAATAATACCCCGTCACTACAAAAAGCCTCGTTTTCTGGAAAATCTCCAAGCTATTTTATCAGACGAGGGCGCTGTAAATTTAGAATGCAAAGTTATTGGTGTACCGCAGCCTGTTCTCAAGTGGTACAAAGATGGTGAGGAATTGAAACCAGGTGATATACATAGAATAATTTCCGGCCAAGATGGAACATGTTGCCTGGGTACCTACACATGTGAAGCCCAAAATTGCATGGGTATAGCAGCCAGCTCTGCTTCTTTACTTGGTTTTGAAGATTCTATAAATATTAAAAGTAAAAAGAAAGCAGACAACCAACCATTGCAAAGAAATCTATCTCTTAGCACTATTCATGAAGAGAGAACTTCTCAAATGTATGATACTCCTGTTGGAGATATTACGTTAGATGACAAAGGTGAAATTTCGTTTTCATTTGATGGCAAAGAAGTGTCTGTATCATTATACGAAACTCCAGATTTAACAGAAGAGGAAGCATTACAGATAGTGGAAATGTATGCTGATCAGTTATCAGAAAATATTACTGAACATAATGTTGTTGAACTTCCCCCTTTGCGGTTTGTTAAAGAGACCTCTACTTCTGGTAATTTATTAATGGAAGCAATTATTATTGATGTTTCACCTGAATACTTTACTTCTCCAGAAGAAGATCTAAGAACAGAAGCAGACATAGAAGACATTTCTATTGCTGATGAAAACGGTCCTTCTCAGTTGTCTTTGGATCAGGAAGCAGATGGGGAAGATTATTTAGAAAAAACTATAGCATTACTATCAGACGAAAGGTGTGACTTTCCTAAAAAGACCGAGAGGAAGAAATCAGACTCACAAAAAAGTTTAGATGATTATTTTAGTTTGTCCCGTGATCAATCACTTTCTGAAGAAAAAAAAGATGAAGATTATCAAGTTCTATCTGAAAGTGACATACAAAGTTTCGCTAGCGCACGAAGTTCTGGAAAAGTGAAATCTAAGTCTTCGAAACCTTCCAATGAAGATGGTCAGGAATCATCAGATATAACTAAAACAGTTGTTTTGAGAGAAGTGTTACAGAAAGGTGAACATGAACAAGCAGTAGAAAAGAAAGTATGTCGAGGCAGAAGTCTAAGTTCTAGAAGATCTAGTTCAAGTAGTGAAAAATCAAACAGCAAAAAAGATGAACAATATGTAGAAAACAAACCTACATTTGAAAATAATATTTCAGAAAATACTATACAAACAGTAAATAGCATCAGTTCATCACTGTCCAAAATACTGAACGAAATTCAAATTATCGAAAGAGACATTATTTTAAAATCAGAACTTATGTCAACAGCAGCGACAGCGTCCCGAAGTTTAGAAATTATTAACAGCTTAATTATCCCACTATCTGAAATTCATAGTATTATGGATACCATAAAAGAGACTGTTACCGAATCTTTGGATGTTACTACATCTTTATTCCATAGACTTCCTCAATCTTTAAATGAACTAAATAAATCTTTGACAGTAATTGAAAAATGTATCGATATTGAATATGATAACAAAACTCTGGTAAAAAAGTGTTGTACAAATATTATTGATAAATGTAGCAATGATTTTAACAGCGTAATAAAAGAATTAAGTTTAATGACACAAAACGATTGTCCATTTTTGGAAGCCCATTGTACTGTCAACATTCAAACGTCAAACAATGAAATACTTAATACGATTAATCGTTCCGAAATAGCAATTAGAGAAAGCAGGTATTTCTCAAATAAAAATGAAACAACAAGTAAATCCATAACTGCAGAAACGGAACATTTACAGAAAACTCAAAAGGCTGTTTTTGAATTAAAAAATCCCCTTAAATCACTGCTCTACATAATTGATGAAATAGATATGTTAGGCATTGAAGTTATGGACAGTAATACTAAAAGTCAAATTATTCTGAATGATATGTCAACACCTATACAAGATTTACAAAATGCTTTAGAACAAATAGAATGTTTATCGGTTATTGAAGTACAGTCAAATCTATATAAACACAATACAGAAATAATTGAGGCAGTTATGGATTCTGTACTAAAATTAAGAACGTCATTCGAACAGCTCTCTGCAGGAGAAACAATAATAGAGAATGTCGAAGTGTTAAAAGAAATTTTGACTGAAATTAAACAAAATATTAACGATATTTCAAGTCATTTAAATAATATCGAGACAAAAATTGGTCCTTTCGATGTTTTACATAGTGAAAATAAGCTTGAAATTTTGCAAAAAATGGCCCAAATTTTGATAAATTTAGAAAATACTTTAGCAACATTAGACACAAACTCTAATTTAAAAATTCACATGACTAACTTTCATAAAAATTTGACTAAAGTTTTAGAAGATGTAATAGAAAGTAATGATGTAAATAAATATTTAAAATTTTTCGAAATCTGTGACACTGTAAGCAGAATTAATACTCTATTGAAAAATATGGATTCTAATGATATGTTATCTTATGTTAGCATAAATAAGAACCTTAAAATCATTCAAACAAATATTGCAAATATTTGTTTTTCACAGGAATTAAATTATTCTATTTCTTCAAATATCTCTGATCTCATCTTTACTATTTGTGAAAAGATACAGCATGCAGATACGTCGACATTTAGCATGACTTCAGAAAATATAGAAGAGTTATCTATCAAACCTTTTAAAGAACGAAAATTAAATGTCGCCATGGAACAAATAGAAAAGGCTATATCTACTATAAGCAATGTTATATCCCTTGAAACAACTACAGACTTTGTCGTTAAAAATGCATTAGATAAAATTATGCCATCTTTAGCAGAAATCAATTGTTATATTGCTTCAACTAATGTAAGTGTTACTGAGATGGAAGAAAATATTTCTGAATTAGGCATTTGTTCTCTTACACAGTCAGTAGCACAACCTCTTTGTGAATTAGTTTATGGAATTACTATATTAAATGAAATCATAATTGAAAAAGTTGAGAGTCATCATGATAGCCTTTCGCTTAAGTTGGAATTACCATTACCCCTATTGGAACTACGAAACGCACTAGAAATTTTACAGCAAGACGTTATTTCACAACATGGAGAAAATGTGAACGATCCTGACATTAGTAGTAGCATAGCAAAAGCTGTACAAAGTACTCAGAGTTGCATATTGATGATTCAAGAGCACGATTGCCTAGAAATAGGCGAAGATTTATCAACATTAGAAGACATTTCAGCTATTAAAACTTCCGCTGAAATATCTAGTGATCGCTTAATTTCACCCGTAATATTAGAAATAAAAACATCAGTTGACAGTCATACTTCCCAGTTTTCTCTAGTTGAAACGTTACGAAATTTAAACGATCATATTTCAAAGTTAAAAGACGATAAATTCATTGATTCTTTGAATAAATTGTTTGATCATTACCATTATTCCAGCATCATACCCGTTTTACAAGATTTAGACAAGATAAAACATGATATTACGGATATTTTACTTTCCCTGTCGGTTCTAAAATCTGAAAATTTTTTACACTTTGTGAACTTGAGTCAACTACAATCAATAATTGAACCATTACTTGAAATTCAAGATAGTTTATTCACTATTGACTTTCAAAATCAATCACTAGAGAATGACAGACAAAAAGAGCATTTCATTATAGTGTCAGAAACACTAACAAAATTTGAAGAATATTTAAATGTAACTTTAGAACTTTTAACTAACGCTTTTAAAACAACTACTATGACTCTAGATGTATCAACAGAGGTGAGCACATTGCAAAATTTGTGCGAAGAACTTGAATTCACTTTGAATAACTACAATATTTTTATTGGTGATTCATCACCTGACTTGAATAAATTACGTAAAGCAGTTAGAAATGTTATAGATTCATTAAAATTTCCTGGACAAATCAATTTTGCTAAAGTTAAACACACAACAACAAATCTTTATGACACTGTTATAATGATGCAAAATGAAGTGCTAAGATTTGTCGTTCCAAATCCAGAGGTATTTGCACAAGAAGTTGAAATTTTAAAGTCGCTCACTAACATTGAAAACACCATCATTCAATTAGAAAAATTAGAATTTCTTGGGTTAGGCGAACAATTGAAATTGCAGCATACTGTTGATGATATAGACATAGAACCAATAAGACAAATAGAGAAAAATATTGAGAAATCTTTAACTCTGACTGAAACCTTGTGTCATGATTTGCCAGAAAATGATTTACTAGCCTGGGAAGACTTAAAGATGATGTTTAGAAATGAAATTACTCTATTAAATTGTTTAATAAACCAAAAGCCAACTCCGAAAAAGGTTATAAAAATTTTACAAATATACCATAACATGATCCAAAAAATTGAAGAAATGAAATCGTATTTCAATTCTTCTTCTATATCAAAAGAGCATAGAAAATGTTTAGTTGATTTAGAAAAATGCCTCAGAAATATCCAAGTTTTAATTTTAGGCATCTTAGATAGACAATCACTTGTTATTTTTGACGTTCCTATTTCTAATATAATTCGTAACGAAATTATATTAAATGATGTAATAGAATCAAATAAACTCATTGATTTACATCCTTTTGCGATGTTATTATTGACCATGATTAAATCTATGAGACCATGGTTGAATACTGTTCAAGATGATGTGATCACTGAATTAAAATCGAGTGACGTTGGAGTAAATAGAGATGATGATGTAATTGAAATGTTTAATTTACTTAGTAAATTTGTGTCCGAACAAAAATCACATTGTGTCAAATATAAGCAACTATTTGAAACTATATTCAAAATTACTCAGGGTCATGCTGACTGTATAGTAGCTCAAGGATCAGGAAAAAAAGTTATAATTCTAAAATGCATGTCTGAATGTTTAAACGTATTAAATGAACAGATTTCGGAGGATAAGATTGAGCAGACTATGAATATGGAATTTATGTTGAGTAACTACGACTTGAAAAATATTTTAATAGAAATTTCGCAATGCATTGAGAGTTTTTCTAAGAAATTTATTTTTGACATCAGTGAAAATACTTCAAATACTGAATGTGGACAAATAATAAATAGTGTAGAACCGTGTGATACGACTGTAGAAATTTTAAATGTAAGCACTAAAAATCTTCTGGAATGCATTCAAAATAGAAGTAGATTTTTTGATAATGATACCATTACATCAGCAAAAGAACTTAATAACAGAATTCATGCCGTTCAAAAAAGTATCAATAATTTTACTAGCTCTACTACGGATAATCATAATGTTATGAAAATTAATAAAGCCTTGGAAGACATTAAACAAATTCTTGGTTCTGCATTATCAGATATTATTGGAGGCGAAGACAAACAGCTTAAAGGTATGTTCTATAACAATTTCCTCAGAAGTTCAATATTTCATTTGTTAAAACAGTGTT
The DNA here is from genome assembly GCA_015832385.1 of Elymnias hypermnestra. Taxonomy (NCBI): domain Eukaryota; kingdom Metazoa; phylum Arthropoda; class Insecta; order Lepidoptera; family Nymphalidae; genus Elymnias; species Elymnias hypermnestra. The sequence continues at coordinate 530,850 of JACTOM010000921.1, forward strand.
ACAAATAAGAGTAATATTTGTAACACTGTTTTAACAAATGAAATATTTCAAAGATAAGAATATATATAAATTAAGAAATTTCAATAATGACTCAGTCTATATACTGTAGTCGTTTTTGAGTTATTTCATTCAATTTACCAGTCCATACGATAAAATATCGTTGAAAGCATTCAGTGGTATATATTTTATTTTTCTTAAAAATAATTCTTATTTTTAACCCTATAGGGGCTATATCTCGACAATATGACAGTAACGGTATACCTATCCGCTAGTAAAAGTAATATTAAAATTAATCTAACGGTGTCACATATTTGGCGGAAAAAATCAAAAACTTCAGCTATTAATCAAAGTTTTCTTAAAGTCAGTTCAGGATATATGCAGGTAGAAATAGACAGACATACATAAATTATATCATTTAGTGAAACCTAGTGCCCAACAGTGGGACGTTAATGGGCTGCTACTTACTTTATATGCCCATGAAATGATGGTAAATATCATATAAAAATGAAATAAAAAATAATTGAAAGAAAATTATTTTTTTGTATAAATGGAGTATGGAGTATATATGCCTTGAGGCTCATGCCATAAAGTACGTACGCTCCTAGATTTAGCTTTATTCTTCTTATTAATTTTATTTCTGTGAAATAGAGAATCAGTAACTTTATAACAAATTTATAATTAAATATTACTATTAAATAATTACAGAAAAGACTGACTCACTATTACAACACATCGATAAATACATAGAGATAATAGAAATTGTAGAAGAAGTATCCGCAGTTATTAAGATAGATGATTTAAAAAAGTCAACAGAAATGGTTCGGGAATTACGTGAAAGTATTACAGTATCCGAACCATCTGATTTAAACATAAGTGGTTCAGAACTTGAAATAGGGACGGAACAAATTCAATTGGCTCAGAACTTACAGAAAGCTCTGACATCCTTACAAATTCAATCAATTGAACGCGAACAAGAGTTAGCTTTGCCAATCACGCAGGATATGCGACACCAAATTATTGAAGTTGTTTCTGATTTACAAAACGATTTAGTGGCATTAACTAGCTCATCTATTGCTTTTGGAAATTTGGACTTATCAGTATTAGAAAATGCAATAGAAAGTCATACAAAAGATCGCCTTGTACAGAACCAAACCCCAAGTAAGAATAAGGTTGATATACAAGAAATACAGGAAATACTGAATGGGATAGGCGAACACCAAATAATATGCCAAGAAGTTCCTGAAATTGGTGAAAGTTTAATAATAGCCTCCAACAATGGTGGAATTGAGGATATTGCTGTAGAGCCCGTGACCGTTAATAGAGAAAATACAGACCCTAACAAAAATGAAAATACTAACTACCAAATTTTATCTCCGACAGATTTCCAAGCTTTAGATGAGAATAGGGTTAATGACATGCTAATATTAGAATCGGATAAACAAATTTTCAATGAAAATAAACAAGATGAAAAGATAAAGACGATAACGGCACAGAACGACTTTTCATTGAAAGGTAATATTTACTATAAGTTTAGAGTCAAATGCATTTTCCGAAAAACAAAGATATCGATAATTATTAATTATGTATGTATTGAAAAAATTAACTGCATTTAACATTTTCTGTAAATCAGGATAATATTTAGACTTGGGTTTTCTTTTTGCTTAAGTTACAATATAAAATAAAGTTTATTGATATTCTCAGGTAAATACCCATTACAGTCACACACGATACAGTCACAGTTAAATGAAATAAATTAATTACAAGAAATTTAAGTAATTATAGTTCAGAAGTTTGTCGTTCTGATTTTTGTTCATAGCGTAAAGTGCAATTTCATTAATCCTTTATATAGCACTGAGACTTAATACAAATACGTTTTTGTTCTCCTTGATGTCTCAATTGAATAGTGTGTATAATAATGAGTTGTTATATACGAACATTAACAAACAAGGCATTGTTTTTAATGTGAATACATCTTTAAAATCATATCCATAGGGAGGTAATTAAAAAAACTAATACTAACAAAATCGTCGAATACAATTTGGTGTTGTACCTATGTATCAATGACATCCATCCGAAATTCAATAACATGATTGGATAGCTAAAGGGTCAAAAAGTTTATTACGTTAAAACTGTAAGACATTGTGCGGCGGAGGGAGAAGTTCCGGCATTTAAAGCAAATCCCGAGGGCTTCCTATGATTATGACATGCATAAATAGTAATATTTTTTTATAGAAACTATTACCCGTGACGAGACGTATTCATGTACAACTAACGACCGTGTCCACAGCCACACTCCATTTTTTAGTATCTTAGTAAATAAACGTTTATATTTTTCAGTAATGTTATATATTTTTATACCACCTGTGTGTAATAAACACATATTTTATATATTTAATTTATTAGCATGATAATACTTACGGTATATTTGCAGAGGCACTTATTTATCATATTGATAAATATTTATGTGAAGATTTAATCAGTGACATAAAAAAGATGTTACCTCCTCAGTACGTTGGTCATATTGAACAATCCCTTCAAATGGCACTGGAAGTACGTGATACTATTGTTTTAGAACAGGATTCTCCTCCTCCCAAGGAGATCGAAATTTTTAGAAAACACGCAGAACGTCTTTTAAACCTACGCGAATTTTTATTAATAATTCATGAAAACATGCTCAGTGAAAATGTTCAAGATGTTATAGCGCTTTGTGGAAATGAGTCATTTGAGACTATTAAAAATACTACAAATAATGTGATAGATGCAATAGAAAAATATATCAATTTGCAAGAAACTGACCCTGAAAACATAATTATAACGAATAATAAAGATTCAATAGAAATAATTTGTAAGGAAACATTACATAATTCTATAATAGCTGAAAGCTCTTTTGATATTCATAATGAAACTGTTACTGTAAGTAATGATGAAAAAATGTCTCAAGTAGAAAATAACGTAAGAAAATTAGAACAAGAAGAAAACCAAACAATAAATTTGTTACTTCGTGATGTAACTATACAAAGCATAGAAACTGGTCAAAACGTTCCCAATGAAGTGAATGAAGGTAAAAAATATCGTGTTTAAAATTTGGATTAGTATGCGTGTGTTAATAAATATATTTTTTATTGATTCTAAGTATTCACATTTTATTGATTAATTGAAATAATATTTTAAATGGTGGTATAATTTTGTTACTTATGATAGAACACCACACACAACCTACTCCAAATTTCTTTTTTTTTGCCACAGTCTGGTCGCAAATAATGCATTTTTAATTAGTTTTCTATCCTTAGTCCCACGATTCTCCTTGCAATTCCTTTATTCGCGATATGTGTGATTTTCGTTAAAAACTATTTAAATTGTAATAAGAATGCTGCTTAGATTTTATTTAAAATATACCTTGGTATCATAATGTATGTTATGTTGTCTTTATTTTTGCTTAAAATAAGAAATTATTTTCAATCAGTATTATATTTATCAGGTTATTTGTAAAAAAATCAATAAAAAAAATATATAGCTGTCATGTCAGTGTTATGTTTCTAAAAATATAATCACTCTTTCTAGAAAAGGACCATGAAAAAGAATTTATGTTAAAAGAAGTGATGACAGTAAAAAGTGACGAAGAATTACATCCAGCTATAACCGTCGAAAAACTAGGACTAACTGAAGAGTTGATAGTTAATGAAGACTCTTGTTTACTGACAGTAATAAATCAACAATTGACAGTAAAATCTATCTCTGCTGCTAAAAATATTTCAGATACGATAAATCAGGTAGAAATGTTAGACGATGCAAACAATGATGCAAAATTAGACATTACCTCAATTCAACCAAATATATCAATAAATGTAAGTTCAGTTAACAGAACGAGTTGTTCGAAAGAAGTTGATGATGTAGTGAATTCGGAAAAATTAGCTGATAGTACTACAAATGAACGATCGTCAGTGTTTAAAGGTAATTATTATTAAATAATATAATAAATATTTTATAAAGAATACGTTAGCCAAAGAGGACTATAACATTTCATTAAAAAAAAGCTGTTATGCCTTTCGTGACCCAAATACGAGTGTCGACGTTATCAAAATAACTTTCTAAAATTAATACTTAATGACTGCCTCATTGGTCTAGTAGTCAGCTTGTTTACCTACTGACATGAGGTCCTGAGTCCGAGTCCCGGGTTGGACGAATTACAAAACCGATATTGATTTTTCTGTTAATAATTCTCAAAATTTGCTCAACGTTAGGAAGATTGCGGTGTGTTCCAACCTCATGCCTTGGATAGCATATTAAGCTGTCGGTACTGGGCCTCAGAAGACCTGAGAGTGAAGGAATATGGAGCGCACCTATACACCTATATGGCGCATGCACTTGTGTACTATGCCTGGCAACCCGCAGTGGAGCAGCGTGGTTGGTCTAAGCTCTAAATACCCTCTCTCCTATGAGTGAGGAGGTCTGTGCCTAGACGTTAATGGACTGCTATCTACGCCACCTTTTTCTCTAATATTTAATGTTTCCTTATTTCATGTGATCATTCTTCACCACACGAATTACTTGGAAATAAAATACAAATGGTGTATGGTTTTTACTTTGCGCTTTTTATATATATTAGTACATTTACCTGTAACAAATTTATTGAATTTACAGATATTAATACAAATGAAGAAAAATCTTTCGCAATACGTGAACTAGAAACACTATTATTCGAAGTAAGTGAAATTCTTGATTTATCACTAAATAGTCATTTCGTTCAAAGCTCTGAAGAATTGCAGGATATGCTTGAAGAAGTACAGACCGTTATAATGAAATTAAAATGTACATGTGACGGTTCTACAAATGATAGTCTTAATGAAAATCTTATAGATTTAGAATGTAATGTAAGAAGTGTTCAACTTCAGGTTAATGAAAAAAGTCCTCCCGCTCTTTTGAAGGAAGCTTGTGTAAATTTACAGATGATTGTCTCTACTATGAGCAATATTCAGCATAATGAAGAGATCTTGATATCACAAACTGCAAAAGATGCAACTTTCGGCTGTATAGCTGATGCTGAACAAGTAATAGAGCTGTTAGAGAATGTTGCTTATTCAAAAGTAGATACTAATTTAGATAACATAATATCTAACCTGAATAATGTCAAAGATACTATGAAGTCCTTAAAATCTAGTTTTGTAGAGGGGGCGGAATCCTTAATAGACAAAGGAAATGATTTATTACAACATTTAAATTTAGTAGAAGATAAAGTTTTTTCCATAGAAAAAGTGCTAGAGGTGAGCGTAAATATAGACTCAATTTTTCGAGACAACATAATTGCAGCTGTACATTCGATATATGGGAGTGTTTCAAATATGAGAGGGGCTATATGCAGCATTCAAAAACAATATATGCATCAGAAATACGGAAAACCATGTGACAATTTTTTGAAGTCAATAAAAAATGTTAACATTTTATTAAAATTAGATAACAATATTGATTGGAAACAATACGCAAAAACACTTCGTAGAGTTTTAAATCATTTTGAAGATATTAAGTTTTATATTAATTTTGACAAAACAGCCAGATTGCCTAGTGACGCAGCTTTTACAAAAATTATTCTAAGTGAACTGAGTACTACGTTGTCAAAAGTAGTTTTAGAAAATATTAGTCATCTGGATAAGACAGTTGGCGAGCAAGTTAATGATAGCCTTAAATATATTAATGAAATACTTTGCGCAATGGAAAATCAATCAACTTTAGAAGTAAAAGACAAAATACCGATCTTCATGAATTTATCTAAAAAAATGTTTGCTTTAACAAATGATATCAAAAATTTGTTACAAACAAATATTTCTGTAGGCGAATTGACATATATTGATTATAACGATTTAGTACATAAAGAAGGAAATGAAGTTAATATTATCCCAATTGGCATTGAAATTTCTGAAGCAGTTGCAACCGAAAAACAAGAGGTAGAGAATAAAAATACTCTAATAATTCAACTTATAGAAGGAAAATCTGAAAACGATTTTTCAAAAGAGCAAAACTTTGCTTCAGATCAACAAAAACCTAATTCAAACGAAACATTAGAGAAAGTTAAATGTGAAAAAGAAAAGGAAATGACTGTGGATTCCAAGAAATCTGTTCAAAATATAATCTCTAAAAAAAATCAAAATGAAGACGAAAATATAATAAAAGATGAGATATTACATCAACCAGAAAATAAATATCTCGATTTAGATATCAATGAGAGACATAGTGCGGATAAAACAATTATCGAGACATCCTTAATTACCAATAATTGTGATAATAAAAACCAACCAGACACAGAGATAAACAAAAAAGTAACAGACCCAAACTTATCTATAGAAGGGCGCGAAAGAGATTTTACATCGAATTTGATTCCTACAGATGGAGAAACATTTATGATAAGCGACACAGAGGAAGCACAATTTGCGGAATATAATATTGAACAAAGCTGTATTTCCGATAAAACTGAAAATAATACAATATTAGAGGAAATCAGTCAGAAACAAATAACCCAAAATTTAATTGAAACCAATTCAGAGGAATCAGAAACAGATGTTATAATAAGGCATGCTAGTGATATATCTACAACTAGTGAAAAGAATAACGACACAATTCAAATTAATAATTTATATTCAGAAGAGAACAATAATAAAATCAAAAATAATGACAACGATGAAAATCTTCATAAAAATTTAAATAAAAATGACACTTTAAATATAGATATTGAAGAAAATAACGGTATTAACAATTTAACAACCGAACTTACTACAAATCTGGATATGAAAGTAGTGTTGATGGATAAAAATGACGAATTTATATTAAGAAAGAAACAACAAGTAGATATTGTAATAAAATCTGAATGTGCCAACAACTTGTCAGAACAAGATATTTCAGACCAACAAAAGGACAAAAAAATAAATGAAGCGTTACATGATTCAGAAACAAGTTTATTAGTTAATAGTGAAACCAGGGTCGACCCTGAAACTCTTGATGATATTACGTTGCTGAATACGAATGTAAAAGATATTCAAGATCAAGAGAACATATTCAATTGTAGAAAAGAAATAATGGACGACCATAATAAAGTAGAAGATATGTCTAATCAAAATAACCAAGAAAGCTTCGAAATCAAGAAAAATATTACAGTGGAGTCAACATCTACACCTCAACAAGAAACCTGTTTTAAAACCATGGAGGACGTCGTTAGTCCTACAGATAATGTGCATATTTTGTATGAAAAGACATCACAAGATGATATAGGAACAACTAAAGAAATAGAAGAAGAGTGTTATGAAAATACTCATTCTTCAGACGAAGTACTCCCGCTTCAGATAGAATTTGATCAAAGAGGCACCGAAAAAGAAAGTGTCAGTGTAGAAAACACATTCAAAGAAGACCTAGAACAAGAAGACGTAAAAAAAGATAAAAGACAAACTACCATTCCATCCAAATTTGTTAAGCAAGAAAATATAACAGCTGAAGTAATAAATTTACAAAAATCAACTACTCAGCAACTTACATACACCGAGTTAGATAAATTATCCCAAACTGTAGCTCAAATTCAAGAAAAAACTTATGAATCAGTCGAAGAGAATCCAATTTCAGAAAAAAGCAGTATTAGAAGTATAACATCGGTAGACGGTGAACTATCATGTAAACTGGATGTAGCTGGAGATAAAAATTGTCATATAAAAGAGGAAATAAAATCTTCAGAAATAATTACAGATGATTTTAAATCCCAAGAATTATTAGGAACTTTGAATCAAGAAAATGATAGTATAACTGTTATTAAGTTAGAAAAGGAAAGTATTCAACCACTAGAAATCGTTAAAATACAAAGTACAAGAGACCATAATCAACATATTAAATATGATATTAATGAAGAAAAGTCAGAAAAAGAGAAATATCAATATGATACTCAGCATAATGGAAATGATATTAAAGAACAAAAAATACAAACATATTTACAACCGTCGAGTAAAGATGTAAAAGTTCATGGTGTATTTGATATTACGGCAGATGAAAATAAAGCTCATTCGATAGAAATAGAAGAAAATACTGCATCAATTGAAATAAAGAATACTGTAAATAATGATGAACTTAAAATGGAGATACTCTCTTTGAGGGAAATGACAGATGAAAATAATATTCAAGATGTTCAAGAGACCCAAATTAAAGGAAAAACATCAATAGAAAGTTCGGAAGCTCCCAAAATATTTGCAAACATTGAAGGCCAAGATGAAAGTGAAACTAAAAGAAATAAAGAACCCCAACGAATACAATTAGCTAATGTGAATGAAATTATGAACAACGAAGAATATATACCTACATTACCGGAGTTAAATCGTATTGAAGATAGCTCTAAAATAGAGATGACTAGAAATGACATAAAAGAAGAGAAATTTGAAACAAGTGAATATTCTAAAATTCAAGACCTTTATGAAAACAAAAGAAGTGCAAGTGCAAATGCTACTGAAATTAATAGTCCAGAAAATGAACAAATAGAATCCCTTGAAATAAATGATGTTCTGAAAATAGAAGCCCATAGTTTAAAAAATCAAATTGAGGCTCATGATGAAACAAATGATACGATGGAACAAAAAATAGAATTAACGACACAATTTCAAGATTTAATAAACCAAAAAATAAATGATAAAAATTTAAGTGAAGCTAAAATTAAACAGGAAAATGAACAAATTCAATTAGTTGAAAGTGAAGAATTTCTTATTATAGATGAGACTATACTTAAAAATCAAACTGAAGCTGATGATAAGTATCTCGATAAGAGAGAACAAGAAACACAAGTAATGAAACAATTACAAGACAGTATAGTAAGCGTAAATGAAAAAAATCAAAGAGAAGCCAAAATAAAGCAAGAAAATGAACAAATTGAATTAGTTGAAAATATACTTCAAAAACAAACTGCGTCTAACAGTAAAATACTGAAGACAGCGGAACAAAAAACAGAAGCAGAGAAACATTTAGAAGACTTGATAGTAAATGATGATAATAAAATTGAAGCCGAAAGAAAACAAGAAATTCAACAAATTGAATCAGTTGAGACTAGAGATAGTCTTAACACAAAGGAACCTATACTTAACAAACAAACTGGGGCTGACCGTAAACAAATTGCGCCCATGGAACAAAAAACAGAAAGAACAAAACAATTACATGATGTGATAGTAAGCGTAAATGAGAAAAATGAAAGTGAAGCCAAACTAAAACAAGATAATGAACAAGTTAAATTAGTTGAAAATAAAAACATTTTTAATACAGATCTACCTATATTTGAAAAACAAACTGGGTCTAACGATAAAATAATAAAGATGGTGGAACAAACAACAGAAGCAAAAACACAATTACAAGACTTGATAATAAGCATAAGTGATGCAAATCAAATTGAAACCGAAAGAAAACAAGAAAAACAACAAACTGAATCAGTTGAAACTAGAGCCAATCTTAATACAAATGAACCTACAAGTAAAAAACAAACTGGGGCTGACGATAACAAAGTTGATGCGATGGAACAAAAAACAAAACCAATGAAGAAATTACAAGACTTTTTAGTAAGCGTAAATGATCAAAATAAAAATGAAGCCGAAATAAAACAAGATAATGAACAAGTTAAATTAGTCGAAAATAAAAACATTCTCAATACAGATCAAACTATAGTTGAAAAACAAATTGGGTCTAACGATAAAATAATAAAGACGGCGGAACAAACAACAGAAGCAAAGACACAAATACAAGACTTGATAATAAGCATAAGTGATGTAAATCAAATTGAAGCCGAAAGAAAAGGAGAAAATCAACAAACTGAATCAGTTGAAACTAGAGACAATCTTAATACAAATGAATCTATGCTTAAAAAACGAATCAAGCCGTTGGAACAAAAAATAGAAGCAACGAAACAATTACAAGACTTGATAGTAAGCGTGAATGATAAAAATGAAAGTGAAGTGAATATAAAACAAATAAAAGAAGAAATTGAATCAGTCAAAATAAGTGAAATTCATAATGCAGATGAACCGTTAAGTAAAAAACAAACTGAGTCTGACGATGAAAATGTTGATACGATAGAACAAAAAACAATAGCCATGAAACAATTACAAGATGTCATAGTAAGCATAAATAATCAAAACGAAAAGGAAACCAAAATAAAAGAAGAACATGAAGCAATGGAATCAAGTAAAATTCCTAATACAAATGATCATATACTTAAAAAAGAAACTGTGGCTGATGATAAAATATTTAACACGATGCAAGACAAAAGAGAAACATTGAAAGAAATTCAAAACTTAATCGAAGTCACAAATCATAACCTTGAAAGTGAAGGCAAAATAAATCAAGAAAATAAACAAATTCAGTCAGTCAAAACAAATGACATTCTTATTGCAGATGAACACATATTTAAAATGCGAACTGGGACTGACGATAAAAGAGTTGATACGATAGAAGAAGAAAAAAATACTTTGAAAAAGAATCACGATTTCATTCAATTCGTAAATGATAAAATGGAAAGTGATGGCAAAATAAATCAAAGAAATGATCAAACTGATTTAGCTGAAAGCCATGATGCAATGAAAGAGAACACAGAAACGATAAGAGAATTTTTAGAGACTAATAATGCAAAATTGGACATTGAAGGTGATGGGGCGGTGAATAAACTTCAAATTCAAAAAGAAAATAATAATACGGAAGAAAACGCAGTTGAAACTATTTTCGAGTCAAAAATAATCGACTATGAACATGTGTTTAATGCGCAAAGTGCATCTGAGATTATTCACATTAACGAGGCTGACATGATTGGAAAGCAAATAAACCTGAAAGTATGTTATGATGAGAAAAGTAATATTGATGAATGCGAAAAAATAAATTTAGTTTGCGAAAATATTTTAGAATGTGACAAAAAACATGAACAACAAAACGAGCATGGGTTAAGGGAAAATAACAATGAATTAAAACAGATAAATGAAACTGAAATACAAAATTTCAATGACAACATTTTAAATGATTCTAATTGTGGTGATCGTTATAAGAACATAAACAAATTGGATGTAGAAAGCGTTTCAAAAATTAAAGATATTTCGATTACTACTGAAATTGAAGATTCATGTAAAAATTTGCTAAGTATGCAAAGTTGCAGCGATGCGGGCATAGAAAACGCGTTGACTACATATGATAACAAAAAAGAAAGTACAGTTCCCAAAAATGGTAAAGAAGACTTTAAAATAGATACTAATATTGAAGAAAAAAGAGACGATTCTCATAAAAATAAATATTTAAAGAAACATATTTCAAACGATTCTATTCAAGTTTTAGGGGTTATAGATATAGATGCTGAAATTTGCAAAGAAAATACCTATAAAACAGAAGGTGTCAAAGATGTGCTTTTCGTTGTTGAAGATAATAGCTTTGTAAGTGTTGAAACTGTTGATGAAGTGGTAGAAGATTCGAAAGATAAAATTGTTATTATTAAAGATAACTCTAATAGTAACAAAAAAGCTGAAATAGATAAAGAACTCGGAGTTGATTTAAGCACACAAATAGAAGAAACAGTTATACTTGGAGAAAATACACAATTAACTAAAAGAATAAATAAAAAGGAGGTGGAAGTAGATCTAAACTTAATTGAGCAAAATAAATGTACAGAAAATGATGAAATGAAACAGATGGTTCATTCAGAAAAAGTGAACGAAAATGTTCATGAAGCACAACCCCGGGAGGAGATTCTTGAAAACATTGAATCCAAAGACAATGTAAAAATACAAAAACTAATGTCAAGTAATAAGACAGGAAACGAAAAAGTTAAAAAAAAGAAAATGAAAGATAAAACTAAAATGCAACTAGAGCTTGAGAACCAAGAAGTCATAATCAGTCAACAATCAGAAATAGACGATGATGCGAACAAAGGTGGTGCATCTGATATAAGTACGGCACAAAATATAATAAGTCAAAGGATTGGTAATGCAAATATTACCCAGGACCTGATTGAAGTGGAAAAGAAAACTGAAAATAATAAATTTATTGAAAATCAAGGATCTACTGTTGCTTTAAATGTTTCTGAAAATAAAAGGGATATTTTAAATACCAAAGAATGTACCAATGCAGAAACTGACTTATTACAAAGAAAAGCCAGCAATAGCTCAAGTAACATAGATATACGTAGCGGAAGCACGTCAATTGTACCAGAGTCTGAAATTAATAATGATCATCTTAAAGAACGTCCTGTATTTGTCAATCGAAACGACTCTCTCTATGAAATGGAATTTTTGCGGCCTTCACATTATAATGCAAAATCTTTTGATATTGGCGATCCACAAATGGAACTTGAACTTCCTGGTAAAAGCCCTGCAATATTTAAAGCTCAGACTCTTCTTTACGAGTCACAGTTGAGATCTTCTATGCCACCTAATTTTAATCAGAGATTAAATAACAGGGATGTTTGCAAGGACTTAAAACAGAGATCAAAAGCCACAAGTGAAACAAGAAGTACGATATCCGAAAAACGCACTGGTTTTCCTCGAGACCATAAAAGGAAACCTGTATTTTCTACTCACCTTACTGATAGAACTGCAGTGGATAGTTCTCGTGTAAAACTTACTTGCAGTATTTTATCACCGAGTGATCCCACAGTTTCTTGGTATAAAAATGGTGTTTTACTTGATAACAAACATAAATATAGAACAAAGCAAGCTGATGGTTTGATAACATTGGAAATACTTAATGCGGTTCCTGGTGACTCTGGTGAATATAGTTGTACTATAGAAAATGAAAATGGTTCCATTACATCTACGGCAAATTTAAAAGTTTATCAAAGCTTTGAAGCATCGCCAATTCCACCAACGTTTACACGATCTATTCGCGGTAGGTATTTTCAAGTCTTATGTATTGTTCTGTATTAACATGTGTTGCATCACCATGGCTGTTCAACCTATTTATGGATAACTGTTTGACAGATTTAAAAGAAAGTATGCATGCGTTAGGTATAAATGAATTACTCATCTAATGTTTACTCTACCCTGATGATCAAGTAACACTTGCATCATCTGCTAATGAGCAGGAGATGGTAAATATTATGAATCTTTGAAAAGGAAAGGAATTAAAGTGAATGTAAACAAAGCGAAAGGGATGAATCTATGATGAATGGCAATATTTTGATAAACAAAGAACAAGTGGAAGAGGTGACAGAATTTGTATACTTGGGATCTAAATTTACAAAAGATACAAGATGTGAAAGTGATATTGAAAGGAGAGTGAATGCAGGGAATACCGCATTTATTTTACTTTTGTAATTCTTCTGCCATACCCAACTTTCACTACCATACATAAGTGTTGTCACCAACACTCCTGAATGCACAGCCAGTCTGACCCCTTGAGACACCATCTGGCTAATCATAAAGGCGCGTAGGGCACCATTTACCATATTCCCTGCATTCACTTTCCTTTCAATATCACTTTCACATGTTCCATCTTTTGTAAATTTAGATCCCAAGTATACAAATTCGTTCACCTCTTCCACTTTTTCACCATCTATCAAAATATTGCCATTCATCATAGATTCATCTCTTTCAAAAAGCATAACTTTCGTTTTGTTTACATTCACTTTCATTCCTTTTCCTTTCAAAGCTTCATTCATAATATTTACCATAGCTCATTAGCAGATGATGCAAGTATTACTTGTTCATCAGCGTAAAGTAAACATTTAATGAGTAATTCATTCGTTCTTAACCCATACATACTTTCTTTTAAGTCTGTCAAACAGTTATCCATGAATAGGTTGAACAGTCATGGTGACGCAACACATCCCTGTCGAACACCTCTTTCGTTTATTCTGAGACAAGCACTAGAGCGTCATAGAGAGACTTCAATGCTTGAATCAGATTACCGCTCACCCCATACGTAGATAACATTGACCACAGCTCATTCCTCACCACTCGATCATAGGCCTTTTCTAAATCTACGAAAGCGCAATAAAATTTATTATATATTGTTATTTCATTTTGTATAGATACATATCATTTACGAGAAGATGAGCTTGTGCTTGAATGTCGAATTCGAGGGCAACCTTTACCAACAATAACTTGGCTTAAAGACAGCATTCCTATTGTTTTAACCGAGCGATACCAGGCCCACTATTTAGCTGATGGTGTAAGTAGGCTAACTATTGCTTCACCAAATGAAGATGATGCCGGAAAATATACTTGCAAAGCTGAAAATTCTATGTGGAGTGATCAAATTAGTCACAACGTTCAATTCATCGGTAAGATCGTACGATTTACGTCGTAAATACATATTAATTTGCCATATGTACGATTATTTTATTTTTTTACAGGTAAAACTATTCGGAATATTAAAAGTCTTAAAGAATCTAATATAGCTAAATTAACCCATTTAAATATAGAATCAAGGCGCCCACATTTTACTAATGTTTTATCCGATCATAAGGTGGTTCGGGGCGGAACTATTGGATTGCAAGTAGAGATAGGTGGTTCACCTACTAGAGTTGAATGGCTTCGTGAAGGTCATTCTGTAATTGATACCTATAGAAATGCACAGACATATGTAGACCGTGGCTTATACACATTGGCTTTGCCTGATGTCACTGAAAAAGAATCAGGTTTATATACATGTAGAGCTTGGAGTACTCATGGAACTGTCGATATGAACGCTTCTATAACAGTCGTTCAACCAAGTGAACTTGAAGGAAAGCCTGCAACAATCATAAGTAGACCAGCTAAAGACTTATTAATATCCGTTGGTGAAGATGTAAATATATCATTTAGGGTACAAGGAGAACCTAAACCTAAAGGTAACTAGGAATTTTATAAAATTGCCACGTTAATTTGGTTCTTCTATAAAGGGTTTTAACAATTTTAATGGTTTAAGCATTTACATTACTTTATTATACATTGCATTTTTAGTTTTCTTCATGAAAGGGATACGAGATATTACAAATAGTCAGCGAGTTTGTAAAATGACATCTGATGATTATGTGAAATATACCTTAAAACGGTCTGTAGTATCAGATGCTGGGACATACTGTGTTCTAGCTAGAAATGCTTATGGATGTGACAGAGCTTTTGTAACAGTAATAGTAAGTATAGTTCTCTTGCTTTAATAATAATTATTGTAATTTTTGCTGTTGTTTGACAGTCACATTTACATGTTATCTGTTGCTCAAGTAGAAGGCAAGCAAATGAAGTTAATTAAATTGAAATTAACTAAAATTTATTTTATTTTAAATAATACATAATATAACTTCGTATTTATTTATATCTAGCGTGACCGTTACGACTGTTCATAGATAATTGAAATATTAATTCATAAACCATTTTTTTAGATCAGACAACGTGCTTCTTCTGACAATCTCATATCTGACTGGACGTATCCGATGGATGATTTAGCCATTTCATTCATAGATCGGAATTACCAATGTAAGTTAATACATTTGACATATGCAACAAGGTTATTGTGATGGATCGATTGTCTTTACCGAAACAAGTTATATTTGTTCGCTCGCGATACCCCAGCACAAACTAGTATCTAACACGTTAATCGGAAAATGAATTAGATATTTTAACTACATAATGTTATTATCAATGACTTATTTTACGTCTACCATTGTGATGATGGTTGAAATAAGTAAATGTGAAGTTAACTTCAGTCCAAAGTTGTCAACGCTAATCGTGAGAATTACACCAAATTCTAGAGAAATCCTTAATATAATAGACACACAATTGCCAAATTCTCGCAATTATCCACCTAAATATTTTATCATATTACCAAGTCAAATTATACTATTAGTAAGTTAATATTGATTTTACGAAATTAGATGATGCCCGCAAGCTTTTTTTTGCCAACATCTGTTAATTGTTAGTAGATACACTATAGATATGTTTATATAGGTGTTACATATACATATTTAGCTATAACATATAATTTTAATATAACAAAAATTTTGACCATATATAATATTCAAATTCATAAAAGTTGCCGATATATTCAACAAAAGTTATTAACTTTTGTAGCTGTGCCTGATCGGATTCCAAGTGAACCAAGTACTATCGACAGAGGAAATAATTGGGTTTCGCTTGCATGGCCTAAACCTGAAACACAAGTAAAAGCTCCTATTTTAGCTTACAAGGTGGAGTGTTGGTTACTCGGCAAAGAAGGTGGAGCCCGATGGACAGAATTAGGAATCACACCCCGAAATTCTTTTGATGCTTTTAATTTACAACAAGGAGAAGAATATCATTTCAGGGTAACTCCAAGAAATCGCTACGGTTGGGGTGAATCTGTTCAAACTTCTACACCCATTGGTATCGGACTAGCTGGTGACAGGCCTGAGTTTATTAACATTTTACCAGGTCAGCTTAAATTCCTTGTTGGTGAAATAGCATTATTATCCTGTAGTTTCAAAGGCAAGCCCATGCCTGATATTGTGTGGATGAAAAATGGTCATGAAATTGAAGACGAAACAGAAAGATTTACAATAGCCTTGAATGGAAATATTACTTCATTGCAAATAAATGACATAAAAATAGAAGATGAAGGTAGGTATAGCTGTGAAGCTACAAATATTCATGGACGCTCTTCTACATATTCAAGAGTAGCTATTATTACTGATAAACAAATATGGGAAGCTGACGTTAAACTTAAAAGGTAAGTCTTTTAAAAGATAAACTTTAATTTTAAACTTTCGGTGATTAACATCAATGGCGATTATTTATAGAGAGAGATCAGCTGGAACAAATGCAGAATATCCACCACAGTTTACTATGCGCTTGAGGGACCGTCGCGTGCAAGCGACATACCCCGTTCGACTTACATGTCAGGTGGTCGGAAATCCTTCTCCAATTGTAACATGGTTTAAAAATGGAGAAGAAGTATTAACAGACGGTAAGAAAATAATTTTAATTTTTTAAATTTATTGCATGTTAACTTTAAAATTTTGAAGATCAACAATGTCAAAAATATTTAGCTGATATATGTATATGTACAATACGAGTATATATTTTAAAAGACAAAATTTTTCGATAGAATCATAAGAAAGTTCTTGTGGGTTTAAGTTCGAACCACTTATTTAATGTTACCAATAGATATTTATTATAATATATAGTACTAGGAATGGAAAGGTCCATAATAAAAATGTAAAACTCAAATTTCCAGATCGCCATACAATATCACAAGATGAGTATTTTTATACTTTGGAAATTGCTCCTACTACATTGGAAGATGGAGGTGTTTATGAAACGATGGCAAGAAATGGTTGCGGTGCAATTAGTTGTCGATGCAATCTCGTTGTAGATAAAGGCATTAGAGCTTATATCGCACCCGAATTTTGCTGTGGGTTTGACCCACTCTATCGCGTGAGAGAAGGTAAAATTTCACGGATAATATAAAATGATTTTAAAATTTTCAACTTTTCTTAGATATAAATGCAGAAAAACATTACTATTTTTAATATTAGTATCTATTTACATGTATTTGTAGGAGACGAACTTAGGATATCTGCAATTGTGGAAGCATATCCATCAGTAGGTGTAACCTGGTACCGCGATGGTGTTAGACTAAGGCCTAGTCGCCGGGCCGTTATGACATTAGACCGTGACGGCCAGATTGAATTAGCACTGGCGTCGGTTGCTATCCGTGATGCTGGAGTTTATACGTGTACTGCGTCTAACGAGGTTGGAATGGCTTCAACCTCAGGCAAGGTGGAAGTTATCACAGATGATCACACGGATGAAATGACGAAAGTGCCGCCTATTGTTATCAGCCCTGATGTACCGTGAGTGCAAAATTGCTTATCCGCAGCACAATTTGTGCTTTACATTTTCATGTTACGACACACTTTTATCTTTTTTTTCCTTACAGCTACTCAAAGGAGCCCATGTTTATAACAAAGCCAAGATCTAGCGAAGCACATGAAGGAGATACAGTTATTATTGAATGTGAAGTAATAGGCGATCCTAAACCAGACGTATATTGGTTAAGAGATTTTTTGAAGGTGCCAAGTATTTATAATTTTTATGCATGCAATTATGTCTTAGGGAATTCGCGCCTGAAAATTGCTAATAATTATAACTACCTAACCTTTCACAGCGTCAATCCTTAAAGCGTTAATACTATGAATAGTAAAAATCTTATAAAGTATATCATCATTTTTATGCGTCAGTTGTTTTTCAGCCCGATTACTATCGCGACGCAAGTCATTTTAAACGGATCGGCGCCGGGCCTGAGTACCGGTTTGAAATTCCTCACGCAAAATTCGATTACACTGGTGCTTACTCTATAGTGGCTAAGAACATACACGGTGAAGCAAAGGCGATCATATCGTTACAAATTCTGGCTAAAGGTATAGTCATAAATTAATATTCCTTAATATATTTTTGAGACATTATGGACTTTGTCAAGGAAGGTCTTGAAAATAATATTTGAATAAAAAAGTTCGATGTACTTTTTTTACGTAATAGTCCTAAGACACCCTTCGCTTGTACAACTTTTGCAAGTAAATTAATGTAATTGTATTTTCTAATTCCTGTTAGTCTACTTTGCTGCCAAGCAAAAAATGGGGCTTTTCTATTCGATATTCTTTAGAAAACATAAAAAAGGGAAATTACCTCTTAACAGTGAGTGCGTCGACATTACACCATCACTTAAAGTAACTTATTTCAAGCAATATTCTACTTGCTTTTGCTATAAAAATGTATTTCGTGTTGTGATATTACTTTTTGTGACAGATCCAACAACGAGTGATGATACGCATAATATTAGATACGGGTGAGTTATAATAAATCGCCTTTTTTTCTTAGAAATACTAATAGATATTAGAGGATAAATAACTGAATTCATCTGAGAGTCATCCATTATGAGTTAAAAAATTTGAAGATTTAAACTTACTTTAGTGGATGAATTTTTGTTCATCCACCAAATCAAGTATTATATTAATCATGTGAAATTTTAAATAAGATATCGCTGGTCGCTCTTATGAATATCAGTTCTACAAAACAACGTCAGGCGTAAAACATTACCTCGAATACATGGTGCATCAGCTTTTAATGGGTTTATTAAGGAAACAAACTTCCAATCGCATTCATGAAAAAAAATGTGTTTTTGTAGATCCAATATTCTTAATTGTGACTACCGATATACTCGTATATAGAGAAATTATTACCTTTACAGACGTGTTCACACAATACCCCGCTTCGAGAAGAATTTGACAGACTTATTGTGCTACGATGGTGATGCTATAGAATTCGAATGTCGAGTAACTGGAAATCCTGAACCTGACATCCGATGGTTCCATTATGCTGAGGTGATTTTACGATACATTGACGAACTCAACTTGAGAGTTGAAAAACTGGTTTGCGTTTTAGCTCTTCTTCTTTGACTGGCTCTCCATTAGGTTAACCGTTAGTTTCGCTAATCTTTTGCGAATGTGTTTGATTAAGGGATTCAAAAAGATAAGTTATAAACCTTTCTGATGGGCACCTTCATACAATAGGAGGATGATTTTCGAGCTTAGATTCATAATGCTGCTCAATTGCGGATGAATACACATCTTAGCATAATTCTTAAGTTAAAAAACAAGGCTACATATATTTTTATTTTGAAATAACTATTACGCGGCGAGTAACCCACGTAGTTCCCGATATCTTTGTATCACTAGACGATTCGAATGTGCTATAAAAGCGTACATGAATAATTTTTTAACTGGTTTGATATTAAACATCAGGTAACCAAATCACAAAAATTGATCTTGTCGATTCGGAGTTTAACATGAAGAACTGTTTTCCGATACTAGTTGAAATTTGAAATCTTTTCATTAGAATTCAAGTTAATCTTATACATACAATTTTATTATTAAAAACGAAATCATCAATAATCAACCAATAGATCTTCGTAAATGTTAATTTAGAATAAAAATATTGAATTTTACCACTTGAATAATACTCGTATTTAATAATAACTCGTTATTCAGAAGGAACCCTTAAACCATTTACCTGTACAAATTATTGCCAAACAAACTAAAAAAAATGTATTGGGAGTTGAGTGGAGTGGGAGTATTTCTGATTTAGTTCTTGTTATAATTATGCAATAGAGCATACTATTTTATTATAATTCAACTATGTTAATATATTTTGGCTGTGGCAGGTAATTCCAGAATGTGAAGACTTCGAAACGTTTTACGATCTTGGCACGGCACGACTGAAAATAAAACAAGTTGCTGCCGAGGACGAAGGAACATACACTTGTGAAGCTTCTAATAACATGGGGAAAGCTACTTCAAGTGCTTGCTTGGTGATTTACCGTAAGAACTTTGTTTAGAACTTTATAAAAATTACACCGGCACACAAAAAAAAATTGTTTGTACACCGGGCGCCACCTATCTACGGACATATTTTTCGACTGCAATATTTCAAGGCTATTTAGGCTGTGCAGTCTTTAATTTCGAGTAAATTGCAAAAAAAAAACCCAAAAAAAAAATAGCGAAAATTCGATGTCTTGGCAAGAAAAAAAATTTTCGAGGTTATTGCACTGATTCATTCTCAAATAAATGAAACAGTACAATACCCACGAAAAAACCTACAAGAAGCCATTCCCCTCTATGCAATAAGAGTCCTGATCTATTTTGTTACGATTGTGTGGAGTTTGAACCTGTAAAAAATCAGGAAATTATGAATATTGGTTTTGCATTCAAATAACAAATTTTGATTCAGCCTGGATCCCACACTTTCTTTGTGGTCTATGAAATATTATGTCGACTTCATGGAAAAAACCAAAAACAGCGATAATTTGAAATTCATAATTCCCATGATCTAGACTTAACCAACTGTTTGCATTACTGTTACTTCTGTATGACTCAAATTGCCGGTTTTACTTCGTCGAATAAAAGTATGTTTCGTCAGCTATTAAACCAAAGAAAACAGTTATATATTTTTTTCTTGCCAAAACTTCGAATTTTCCTTTTTTGTTGGGGTTTTTTGCAATTAGCTCGAAATTGAAGCCTGGACGGCCTAAATTGACTTGAAATTCGTATTCAGCGGGTCGAAAAACATGCCCGTAGATAATATGGCGTCCGGTGGCGCCTAGTGCACAGACAATTTTATTTATCTGTGCCGGTGTTTTTCAAGATGGACACGAAGATAAAATCATACATCTTGTTTCACTTTGGTATAGGAAATAAAACCATCCCGAACATATCAGCAAAGTATATATATATTTTTTTAATATTTTAGTATCATATTATTTATGTAATTTTCATCATAAACTTTATGAAGGATTACTTTTACTTGCCACGTTAGTAGTTTGGTTTCAAGGGCACTTTCTATAACCACTGAACTTATTTATTAGATACACTTAAAGACACGTAAAGTTAAATTTATGGAGTGAATAAGTTTTGATGTAAGCTGAAGTAGTTTTATGGTAGGGCCATTATTATTGCGCATTATTTCAAAAATGTAAAGGAATTTTTACTTTATTGTTTACTATTATTATACTTTCAGCGCCCGGAGAGCCAAACACCTTAAGTCAAAGACTACGTAGACCACCTGCACTTTTATCTGCTTCTTCGACACCACGTTCAACGCCACGCACGACTCCAGCTAGATCTCTTTCTAGGACACCTGGTAAGGCCTTTTTCGAAATCTACCATATACTATACTTTTTGAATAGTTCAATTCTATATTAAAACATTTTTATAGCATTTTTTTAGTAATGCCTATAAATTAGGGCTATCTCTGTTGTCGAAGCAAAATCTAACTGTCTTAACCCTTCTACAAAGTATTGGAACTTTTGCTCGTCCTGCAAGATATATGGACAATGGAATTCAATGAAGATATCTAATCTTATTTGAATTCCATTACTTGTTTGCCGGTTTATCTATAAAAATAAAGTACTAAACATGTAATAATATTGTAAATAAATATGTAATAGTATAAACTAACTTTTCAACTCCCTTTTTATCATTTTGGGCTATTGTTTTAATATTAAATACTTCTTCTTCAGGCCCTGAGCTAAGACGCGTGTGCAGCCCGGCTCTCGAAATCGCTCCAAAATTTTATACTTATCCCTACAACAAAGTAGCTGAAGAAGGTGACACAGTAGTTTTCCAATGTGCAGTTAGAGGACTACCGCCACCTTGGGCAACGTGGGATAAAGACGGAATGATAATAACTCCATCAGCTAGAATCAGTATTAAAGAAAAAGATGATATGTTAAGAATATTAGAAATTGAGCAAGTTTCTGTTGAAGACGTTGGGCTTTATAGAGTCACATTGGAGAACGACTATGGAAGGGCAGAAGCTTCGGCGAGGCTTGAAGTGATATCCCAAACGGGAAAGTTTTATGGTAGCAGATCCTTCAGTGTTTCTCCAAGAAAATGCCTACCTTACAGAAGAAGGACGCCTTCATTGACTAGACAAGACTGATGCGCAAAACCGGTTTATAATAAGAATAAAAAACACGAGTAGATGCAAATGCTGTTGGCAGCATGTAAGTAACTATCATAATAAAAATTCTGAAAAAGCTTTGCGAAATCCCTGGGTACCCACTTTATTTGCAATGCGAAATTAGTGCGTATTTCTTATAACTGAACACCTTTCTTGTAACCTGTATTTTTATAGTAATTTTTTTTTTTCAGGTTATATTTAAAGGGGGCTACTGGTAAAACACATGTCTACGTCTTTTTCGAATCATATCTTTGCATTTTATTATATTTGATGCAAATATGTAGTTGATTAAGAGACAGTGTTTTAAAACCAATTCATAATATTAAAATAACCGCATTGAAAGTAATTAAATTAGCGTGGACGAAAATTTATGTTACCAAGAAAGGGCAGCTATGCCATCTAAATAGGATATGTAATTTTACCTTTTAATGTTATTGATTATTACATGCGAACGTACCAGTAAATTAATCCTGGGCTATGCTTCCTTGTCAATAAGTCGCATTCTTTATTTAGAATGTGATTTATATTGCAGTTTTGATAACATTTATACGAAAAACCTAGCTGTTTCGTACCTATTTATTTTTATTGAATCAGCTGGTACATCTGCTAAGTGTGAGTTGAAACCTTCTTCTACTATCCTCTTAGAAATTACTTTTAGGAATAGTTGTTTTTTCGTAACACAATTTACCTCTATATTATCAAGAAATTGTTTAAAATTTAGAATGTTTCCAAATATAGCACGCCTAGAGTATAATAGCTAGATTAAAATGTATTACGATTGAGTAGTAGTTTTTTTTTATATTTTTATAAGCCTTTATTTTTTAAGCCATTGCTTTTTCTCTCAAGCCTGTTTGCAAAAACTGCAAAATATTACATATGTGTGAATACTATTTTGGTGCATGAGATAAGTTTAGCTTTCGATTACAGAATAACTGTATATAACGAGTTATGCAAATGTAATTGAACATTGCTGCTTTCGATAAATAATGGAACAATAAAAATGACAAAATTATACTATAAAAAAGGGACTGAATCATGAACCATAAAATTGTTAATTTTCGTTTTACTTTTTAAACATGAGAGCGAAAATAGTTGACAAATCGTACTTCTCAATTAGTAAGTAAAGTATGAAAGTTGACCTCTCCTGCAAAATATCAAAGATGACATGTGTTCATTAGTGAAATTTAGAGACCTTGGTGTGTAATTTTAGTATAACGGATATTTAAAGAAAATTCAAAGGACATGTATTCATATTTTTCAAGTTTTGACACACAGGGGTACTAAGTGCCATAATATGTAAGTAGAGTATATATAACACAGAAGTTAGCGTATACAACATCCACAAGGGTCGAAATGCATCCAGTGCATAAGTTGGCCCTACCGCGAAACAGAAGGTCTACTGCTACTATGTATCTAAATATATTTAGAATAAAATAAAAAAAATAAAAGAAATCTTTATAATACCTCTTTAATATTCGATTATCACTAACTAGTTAGTGTATGAAATTTAACAGCAAGTACCATCACTACTACTACTATTTAGACAATTAGGGGACTTCTCTTACTAATACAATAAATTGTTGTAAAAATATGATATAAAAAGTTAATTTCTTTTTCTCATCGGCTAGAATAGATAAATTTGCCCTGTGAACACAGGTGTACAAAGCACGTGTGAGCTATGCTACGGAATTTCAAAATATATTTTTTTTAGGAATACGGAGTTTAATTATATAAAACGAGGAATTGTCTTACAGAAATTAAAAATCATGGTAACATTTTACAAGCTCCGATATTATAGACACACCTGTGGTACAGGTACTTTAAACAAAATTAAAGAAAAATGTACAAGGAACATTTGAATTAAAAATCTTTTTTTATAATATATATTTATATAGTATTTTCAGAAAATACGCCATTTTAACGTGAAGTAGGCAATTCCTTTGAAGTTTAAATTTCTTTTTTATAAATGATGGAAAATGAAACAAATGTTTAAGGAAAATTTTAATTGAAATGTTATTTTACATTATAAATATTCCACTTGAGTATATATCGGCTTGGTAAAATGTAATAGAATACTTTAAGAATTATGATTACTGAAGAAATCGTAATACGAGTAGAAAGTCAGCAGTCTTTTAAAATTCAATTAACTGAAAAAGGAAATTTGTAATATTTTACCTTAAGCATCATTAAAAAAAGTACAATTTATGACAGTTTATTATAATACGTGTGTTATTGGTTAACGAAACATCATTGCATACAAGAACTGAAGATGAAGAACCCGTGATGTCATCGGGAAATCACGTCTCTCGTCGGAAAGAGGGGACATGGGGTCAAGCGTGTGGTATAGATACCCCAGTGGCACAGTTTCGGGAGCTCAAAATTGCAGTTGGCCTACAAGTTTAGGAAAACTAAGTTAAACTTCTTTCCTTAACACCACTTCCTCTCCTATTGAATGTAGATAAAAAAATATCGCTAACGCCAATTAAAATTGTGATGACTTTATATTTAATGTGAACATCCATACAAACACAAAAATCCTTGTATTGCTAAGTCACTCGATGTGAAACTTTTTCAGCATCCAATGAGTTCCTTTGACTTCCCGCGTTGCGCAAACGCTGTGCTGCTATCATGACGTTTCCAGCTCTCTGTAATACGTTTATTATTTATATCATATTTTGGATACTTAAAGCGATCTTTTATATCTCTAGATATGTTAATGTTGACAGTGATATTAAAATAAGGTAAGTAGCAGCAGCCAATTAACGTCTAACTAGGGCACAAGCCTCCTCACTCATAGGAGAACGGGTTTTTGATCCAACACTTGGGTCCAGTGCGGGTTGGCAGGTTACACATACTGGTGAATTACTCCCGGGGTATTATTTTCTTTCACCGAAAAGCACGATAATGGCAAAACTGAAAGAGCCAGATGGCATTGACATTTATAATGAATTTAAATTTTGAGGTGATTTATTATTAAGTCATATTTAATATCGATAGAATGCAAAACCTTTGCATTGCTATGATTAATTCCCAATTCTCGGATACTGTAGCTTGCCAATTCGTACTGGAGCTGCGTAGTGGTTTACTACAAACAGTCCCTTTTGTTAGTGTGGAAGTCTGCGCCAGCATTGAGACGTTAAGCGGTTACAATGAATAAATTAAAATTTTAACGAAAATAGAACCGCTTCAAAACAAGCTGTTCCAAACGTATGCTCTAAAAAGTAAAAAAATATAAGAATACGAAGAACTGTCAAAAGCAATACGTAATTATTTTTTACTTTTTAAAGCATATTTTTGGGACAGCTTGTTTTGAAGGCGGTTCCTTTTTTTGTTCCTTTGTTTCCACACCCAGGATCGAACCCGCAACCCCATAAACATATGCGGTATGAAGTGGCAAAGTAAGCAACATGCAACAAACAGCATGTTGGTTATTTTGTCACCCCGCTACCAACAGTCTTTTATATGGTAATCGAGCACATCGCTTATTTGCAAAAGTTTCCCTAACCCCCACACACTACGACTACCACGTCTTCACACATCATACATCATATAAATATTGTAATGCAGCAACAAACGTAAGCTCATTGCTATTTGATTACAGACAGGTATATATTCTGCCACAAATCGCACCCGTGCTGTAAGCCGTTGAGGAGTTCTGTTGTTCATCATATTTAAGTACAGCAGTCACTTGACCATACCGACGTGACTCAAATATCCAGACAGACTATAAAAGATTCTGCCGAGTATCGCTAATTTGCTCCTAAGAATTTAAGAGTTCCGTTACTTTGTCATGGATTCCCTGATCAGAACCTAACCAAACTATCATCAAACAACCCTTGAACTATATTCTATATAGTTATATAGAATATAGTTCAAGTATATTCCCTTGAGCTATATTCTTTCCAATAAAAAAGAATCATCGAAATTGGTTAGCGTGATCTTGAGTTGTTCGCCTATTTGTCACTTTACATATGAAAAAAGAATCATCAAGATCGAATCACCCAGTCGGAAGTTATGAGCTAACAAACATAAAAAACATACAGACGAATTGATAACCTCCTCCTTTTTTTGAAGTCGATTAGAAAAATTGTCGCAATTACTCACCTGCCATCTTGCCTTGTTATTGGCTAAATAGGACTTCAAATTTTGACGGGTGCGTTTCATATGTCCAGCTTTTTCACCTTCACCAGGACCTTCAACTATCCACTTATGGTTTAACGCGAAAGGTGCATTCATACGATTTCTTGGTTGGAGTACGAGAAGATGATCAACAAAATCTTTCGCCAAGTCTGATATGTCTTTAAATGCTGAATCATGATAGTTATAATTTGCCCTTGTAATATTGGCGGATCGCTCTGGCCAACTATCTCCACTAAAAGGCATAACTCCTGACAGTCTATATAACAAGTGTTACAAATATTAAAAACATGTACATTAATTATATGATAACTATTTTATGAAATTGTATACGTACAGCACATAAGTTACTACGCCCAAACTCCACATATCACAAGCTAAAGTCAATTGTTCAAAATTTAGCACTTCAGGTGCCATGTAATCTCGCGTTCCGTAGATAACTCGGGTAATATGTTTGTCATCTAAAATTCTAGCTAAACCAAAGTCTATAAGTTTTACTTGTAAAGAATTAGGACTCAGGCAAACAATGTTCTCCGGTTTTATATCTAAATGAGCTATTTTATGGTTATGTAAATATTGTAAGGCTTCACAGATTTGCCTGACATATGGCACAACATCGACTTCTTTAATATATTCTTCTTCAACTAGTCTATCAAACAACTCTCCCCCCCAGAGGCTGAAAATTTTAATTTAATTAAAAAATTTGTGATATTTTCGAAAAACTCATCTGAGACTATATAAACAGAACCGCCAAACATGAAATGTAATTCTCATTCACATGAATTCGAATTACACTTATACTTTCAGAAGCATGCTAATTCAACATAGAAAGATTAGTTCAAAATAAACATTATCCGATAGTTTAATTAAAAAGTTAAGTTTTATACTATAGGGCAAGCTCAACATCACTTACTAATCCATAATAAAAATAAAAGATTCTTTAGCTGTGAACGTAAAATGAAGTTGTACTAATTTTGGATGCTTCAAACTCTTCATAATTTCATATTCTCTTAATGCCGTATCTCTTTTCTTTTGAGTTCTTGTTTTTAATATTTTTGCTGCATAAAATTTCCCCTTATTATCACAAACAAGAACAACGCTGCCAAATCCACCAGTACCAAGTAAGTCGCCAGTTTTTGTAAAGATAGAATCAAACTCCTCCATTGGTGTGAGCGCGCATTGGTTGTTCGCTCCTTGAAATTCCTTATCATCTGGTACTACAAAAATAAAAATCAGTAAATTTAATAATTTTCTAATAACTATTAATTCATATTACGTAACACATTTCCTTTTGGTAAATAAGATTGCTCACATATGCTGATTCTTGCTTCGCTTACTTTGTCTACAGCGTTTGTAGCATATATGCGAAATTTCATAATCTGTTCCAAAGGGGGGTCTTTTACTTCAAATATTGGTAAACTTGAAATCCCCGCCTTAACAAGATCATTGTGTATTCTTCCGTACTCAATATCAAACCAATTTCTTCGGGAGCTATTAAAACTTACACTCGGGTCTGTTGTACTACACCTACAATTCCAGATAATGTATATTATTTAATGTGGTAAGACAAATTTTATTTTATTACGTTCATCTTACCATTCTATTATCAGTGATTTAGATTTTTCTTGGGGAGTGTAAATTAATTCTTCGTGAATCACTATCTGATCGATATGTTTCAATTCCTCAGATTCGTTTATTACGTCGAAATAAAAATTATTATTGTTCAGTCTGAAAAAAAAGAAAACTAGTCAAGTTAATAAGTACGTTATTTAGTACAAAGTTAAATTAACAAAGACTGTTAAAACTAAAATAAAACAAAAATTAACAATGCCTAATAAAAAGGTGTTGAGATGCTGTAGATTTTTGATCATCAATAAATAAATATAATATCATACACTAAATATGTCTGTATATTTATACTATATTGGAATACTAGCTGAACCCGCGACTTCGTCTGCGTGGAATGTTTTTTTGGTAGAATTTTTCATTAATTTTGGCAAATTATTTTACAAATATGAAACATACCCGCACTGCCCTTTGAGGCTGGAATTTCCAAAAATTTACTTTTAGTAGTTTCCAGTACGTCAAAAAAAAAATACCTGGATATCACTTATATATAGATTATTGTTATCATTATTCTTAATTTTACATTTTCAAGAATTTTATTTTATTTTGATTACCTTGCCGCAAAAGATTTAATATAATTAGTTCGATAGTTGTAAACAGTTATATTGTCACCCTGCATTCAACGAAGGGTTTTAAATAAAGTCATCAGAAGTGTGAAGTAAATTGAGATATTAATAATATACTGAACTTTAAAAACTTCAAAAATTACTCGGATATTTCGCAAAAATCAGCAATATCCAAGATTAAAATTAAATTGGCTACAGACGAGAAGTGTTTCAACAAAAAAATTTTTCGCTCCATTTGCGATGTAATATTGCGACTACTTCAGTTTTTAGAAAATTAACAGATAAAATTAATCACCTGCAGTACGTGATTATCATTCCTTCTTTGCGCGCATCGATACCATTTGTAATAATCTGAAATTGTATGAATTTTCAATGTCACACACATTTCATAATACAATTAATTAATATAAAAAAATAAAAAATACAATTAATCATAATATTTTTATTATTAGTAATATAACAAAGGGATCAAAGACACAGCTTATTGCATAAAATATGATTACATGCTAAATTACAAAAAGAGACAGTAGACACATTTCCGTAATGATATATCAGATCTTAAGGATGTGAAACTGTCTTAGGATTCGATCCTCATTTTTAGTAGGCGTCACATCGTGTTAAGATAAAAGTTATCCAATCAAAGTTATTTCATTCGTATAAAATTTTCTGTAACTATTTCTGTGATCATAAATAAATGCGTTGCAATTTCGTTACGGTTTTGGTTATAATACAAAAGACCATAAATGTCTGATTAGGTTATTTGATGTTTCGCTATCGGAAATCGCTGCGCTTACGACAAAATACTTTTAAATTTAAGCATTTCATGGCCTTACTCTATACGGCTCATTAATACAAAACAGACTGCAAAGCATACTAGACGGGCGTTGAAACAATGTATTATCGAAAATAATCAAATAGCTCGCAACAAGGGCACATAAAAATATTCGCATATAAATCTATAACATCGCATAAGATTATATTATTTTAATAAATATATACTTGTAAAACATTATGTAATTGCAATGCTATAATTTAAATTATTCAAAAACGCTTTTCCCTTACGTTAGTTTTATGTGATCCATTTATAATTTGGGTCGCTTTCTTAATTGGGATATATAATTTTGATTTCGAATTGCGGAAGATATTGCGTTTTAAAGTTGCTTTATAATTTTTTATTTCGTTTGCAATCATTTCAGGTGGCACAATGGTTAAATATGTTGTGGTGCTATTTACTACAAATAATTTTCTGTTAGGCAGGGCTTTGCAAAGCTCACATGTAACTTCACCACTCATACCAGGCTCGGTTTGTTTAATAATTAAGTAGAAATCTCCGCCGTTACTTAGTACCTGTAAAACATTGAATAATATAAATAAATTCGTGTTTGAATATGCCATTTTAGACCCAATACATTACTTCACTGCTAATTTAGAATCTAGTCATAGATATGAGCTTATAAAGTGTGAGGTAAACTTGTTCACAATTCTATTGACAATTGATAATGATTTATGAAAGAGTTGAGAATACATATTTTGAAGACAGCATTCTGACTACGCTTTTGAGTTCAGGAAAGCTTGCAGATGTTTTTTCATCCCACCTATTTACGTATGAAGTAATGCTTTGAAGTAATGTTTTGCTTTAATGACTGAATTAATCACTAACAATATGTGTATTTGACATTCGTATCCTAATTAAGGAAACTATTCAATTCACTGATATACACATCAATAACAAGTGTACATAGCGTCTACTTGCATAGACGTCACGTATACAAGCCAAAACCGAATATAAAAAAGAGCTTATATTGTGTTACAACTTATAAGATTATGTATATACAAGTATAGAAATTATAATGCTTTAGAAACACTTTAATAATTATTAAAAATAATAATTAAAGAATATCAATTTTTTGTTGTTATTAAATATACTTATAACTAATCAAGTAAAAAATTAAAACAATAATAGTGGATGTTTGAGGAAATTATTATTAGGTTTGCAAACACGTTCGTTTTTCCTGATAAATGGTGTTGGGAGCGGATAATTACAAAAAACTAAATCGGAGCGAAATCACTGATAGTGCTTTGAAAAGTGACTGTTCTTACATTATTTTTACATTGTAATCGGTGTATGTAAGTAATTCTTACAAATAAGTTAATGCTGCCGATTTTACTTACTTGAAATCGATGATTCGTACGTTCTACTCTGTAGTGTCCGATGTACCAAACCACATAATAATATTTTGGATCATTTAAAGCAAAAGCGCAGTGAAATGATAATTTAGATCCAATACAAGTAACACTTGGCTGTAAAGGCACTTTTAAAGCAACTAAATCTGGTTTATCTTTTGAAGAATCTGAAAAATATTTATTTATTACATTTAAGAAGCAACGATTGTCTCTGTCTTAATTTATGAGATATTTCAGTCCTAAAACATAAGTAATATGACTTACGATTTACGGATAAAAGGCAGCTTGATGTATCAGTGCGTCCAGTTATATCATCTCGCATACGTATAGTATACTCTCCGGCATCTTTAACACAAGTGTTCTTAATTATTAAACATGTATATCTATTGTTGTAAAATTCCGTTTTAGTATTTTCATTTTCTTCTATGATGACACCAGTTTTAGACCAATAAATAGTAGTATTTCTGTCATATGTGGCTTTACACATGAGCCTCGCCTCTTCTCCTTCATTGACATTGAATTCTTCAGGTAGTGGCTCATCTATACTTGGAGTTATTTCACTATTATTTAATGTACTAAGGTCAGTATTTATTACCACCACGCTCGCAAAACTTGAAGCGATGCCATACTCAGTTTTACATACTACATGATAAATACCACTATCATTTTCTTTGGCACACAATATAGAGAGTGTGGTAGTTTTTTTATCATTCAGAACTATCATACGTTCATTCGGAAGTAATAATCTATTACTTTTATACCACCTATAGTCATCTAAAATGTCTTCGTTAAATATTGCTTCTAATTCTATAATATCACCTACTAATACTTTGGCACATCGCATATGTCTTATTGGGGAGACATATCGTAGCTTTGGATTTATGTAAAGAACATCATTATTATTTCGGTCTTTTATTTCGTTAACATAAAGATTCGCTTTAGAATATACTTCACTGTAACCATTGTTTAATAAAATAACATAGACGCCATAATCGTTAGATGTAACAGAAGTAATTTCTAATCTATGCCATCTCCCATCGTTACTCATTTTAATTCTGCGTGATTCCTTTAGTTCTTTGCCATCTTTATACCATTTACTACAGATCCATCTCGGAGAGCAATCATTTATTTTACATTCAAACATTGTACAAGAGAATTCATCTGTGATAATATCATGCAAAGGGTCTTCTATGCCCAAGTTAGTTTGCGTCATTTTGTTATTATCATTCATTTTTGAAATCTATTGTTCGTTGTTATTTTAAAATTATTAGTTGGAAGTACCGGTACACTTTCTGATATTTTTTCTGAAATGATAAAGACGTTTATAAATAAATCTATAATCTCTGAAACAGAAAGTCCAATTTTGATAAGACTTTGACTGACAGTTACTACTGTATAGCATGCCTACATACTGTCCGATATTTTGCAAGGCAATAAGAAATCTTTTTTTGTAGCCTATCAACTTTTTGGACCTATTTTTATGAGGCTATTCTATGAGAGCATATTTTATAGTAAGTAATATGGGCTACTTATTACCAGAAGTTTCTAGGGATCTGGAATATTACAGGCATATAAGTAACATTAAACTGAGTCACAAACTAAATAAGGTAAGGTGTAATCAATAAAAATTAAGTGCTCCTTTCTCATATATCTCTTAAATGCTCCATGAAAATCACTGCACAGTATCAAAGAATGAGGAATAATTTAGATCACCGATGTACATATCTATTTTTAAACTAACAAGTTAACGTAATCTTAATTATAAATAAAAAAAAATTAGCCAAAAGTAGTAATAAAATATATATTTTTTAATTCATATTATAAATATAAAGTGCGTCTTTATAATTACATTAAAACATTGGACTTTATTGAGTTGCAAATTATTTACTCATTAGTATTTATTTACTACTAGCAATGCCCCGTGGTATCACCCACTGACCTCGCGGCAATGGAAAGTCTACTATGGCTTATTTTCTTAGATTGACATTTTTTATTTGTTATATCTATTAAATGAATTGTCCTAATTTAAAAAGTATTTTATGGGTATTGAAACTGCCTTTAATAAAATGAAAATAGTATTTGATAGGATAAGGCATAGGTGTGAATAATATGATTTGATTATTGTCGGCACTTCTATCATGATCTTTTTTTGAAGATATTAATACGTTCTATAATATGGTAGAATATTTATTTGTTCTATCAATAGTTTCCGCAGCGCACGCAATAGCAGAAAAAAAAATTGAATTTGGTCCAGTAGCTTTTGTATTAAACGTACAATCATACCTACATACTTACATACAAAAACACAAATATTTCCTTTTTATAATATAAGTTTAGACAGGCGTAGTATTATCTTTACCTTTCTGGAAATGAATTAGATTGTTATGAAATACAAGTTCTTTTTACTGGAAATAATGCTTGACGATAATAATATAAGAATGCAATTATCACCTAGTAACTATTATATTTAAGACAAACACGAAAAGTTAAACACATTACGGATCGGTAGAGTATGTCGCTACTATGTGGCGTGAGTCATACCAACATTAAGGTCATACAAGGTGACGTATAGGCTCTGAGCAACTCCAAAAACATTCGCCTTAACTGCCTTTTGTACACACCCATCCATAAACATGTAGATGTAGATAGCTAAAATTTATTTTTGATGTAATTTAATGTAAAATTGATGTAATAACATAAAAATAGCAGCTTTTGCGAAACACTTATTAATGTCAGGTAAGCAGCTCATTAACGTCCCACTGCTTGGCACAGGTCTGCTCACACATAGAGTAGAAAGAGGATTTCTGGAGCATAGACCCACCATCCTGCTCGAATGCGGGTCGGCGAGCATGTGCATGTGATGTATTGTTTATCAATGATGCACTGTGACACCAATATACTTTTTTTTTTAAATAGTGTATTGGTCTTGGTTTTTTGTAGCGAAAAGATAACTTAAAAGTTATGAAAATTAAATCAACAAACTTCTCTCAAGATAAGTGACATAATAGTGACCATCTTTTGGTACGAAATAATGAATGTTCCAGAATATTTACTTAGACATTTGTTTGTACCTTTTTTTGTACTTGCATCATATGGTTGAGGTGACGTTCTCAAAAGTATTATTGAGACAGGGTACGCGTTTTAAGCAGACAAAGTCGCAACATGAAACGTTTGCTATATACTAGTACATAATATATTCAATTAGATGGATGTGTCCATTTAGAATCTTTTGGAGGCGTGTTTTACTACAATTCGCCAATTTTTGTTAAGGGTTATAATTAGATAATTATATTAATAAGATATCACTGTATTTTCAGAGTTAAATTTTGATTATAAATATGTATATTTGAGTGTCCAGAATATGTAGTTGATTACAAAAACGAAAACCATATTTAGTTCTCCAAAATTTAGTTAAAGAGGGAAAACGTTTAGAGTACGATGAAATCTTTTTAATACTTGTCTATGTTGAGATAACATTAAAACGTTTGTAATACCTTTCAACTTTTCTTTGAATAAACTTGCGATTAAACGACATAACGGAATATAAATGTTTATTATGTAGCGTTATTCGCGAACCTTAATGTAGTCACGCTTTTATAATCAGAAGTAAAAGTCTTTGTACGAATCTTAATGAGACGGATTTAAAAAAGCTTTAAAACACTTAGTAAGGTAAATGAACACTTAATAAAAAATATAAAATCACCAGTCGAATAGTCTACATTCCCGTATTTATAAATGGAGTATATTATGATTTATTCAATTATGATGACTACATCGTTTGACTGGTAGTTCAGCTGTAAATCACGGATCCCAAGTTCGCGTTGCCAGATGGGCCTAAAAATTATTGGGTTACGTTTGAAGATTTTTCATTATTTATCTGAAATTGCGAACGTGATATTGTAATACCTAAATGAAGAGTTCTAACTAATTTACTGTAAATCTAATATAAATACTATACTCAATTCTATAATATAGCATATACTTGCTAGAATATACCCGCGTACTTCTCGATCCCATAGGAATATAATCATCTTTGTTTGACCATGCTCGGATTACGGGACGAAAGATACATGGCCGAGTGTATTTTAATAGTGTAATTTTTTATTCGCGTATAATCACATTTTAAATGGGTTTCTTCGTGGATTTTCACATACTAAATTTGATTACTCGTCTTTGTCATGTATTTTCTAATATTAAACAACAAATCTTACAAATCTAATGTACTAAAAAACCTTTTTTTACCGGAGCAGCCATATGTTGCTACTACTTTGTAAACAATGAATGTTGAACAGAATTTGAGTATTTAATTAAACTCCTAAACCACTTTACATTTACTATAAATGGCGAACAGACATTGATATTACAAGTAGGGTAAAACAAGCTTAGCATATCCGATTGGAGGTTTATTTTTACTTTTCACCTAATGAGGAATAAACAGTCGCTTTTAATGTGTAATGTCTCGGTTAGGGTACTAGATAACGAATGCATTTTAGTAGCTTATTTAAAAGGCAAAACAAGCCTTAGTCACCGCCTGTGTCCTAGACTCAGAGGTAATATGATCTATGAGCATCGTTGTCATAATTAGTACCCACAATCATTGAATACGACCATCACAATATATACATAATAAAAGCGTGTGTAGTAGCAAAATACTAACTTTTACTATATTAATATATATATTGCAGTATATATATACATATATATATATATATATATATATATATATATATATGTATATATATATACTGAAACCTGGAACGAAATTTTAGTGATTTAAAAAAGTTATCGTAATACATTGTATCACAATGTTATTCCAAATATAGATATTTTTTTCAATTCATCAATTAATTTATGTGAATAAGGCCTAAAATCAAACTACTTAAAAGGACAATGCGCAACGATACCTAACCCAAGTTTTTAAAGCGACTTACATAAGGCTAAAGGTTTGCTAATGAGCCTCGAACTTAATGTTTTGCCACTGGTGTTAAAGAGGTTGACGTTTTAATCGCCGCAATTATCTTGAGAACACGTGGCCATTAAATAAACCTTTAAAGACCAATATGACGATAAGTTATCAACTTAAAGAATAGGGAAGGGCAAGGAATATCAAGAGATAAACATAATTTCCTACTATAAATTCCCGGTCTTCCTATTAATACTATATACCCTGTTTAAATTTTCGGTAGTTAATAAAATATTTATTTTTTATAACTTTATTAAGCGCAACCAAAAATTTTTATCAAATACAAATTAGGTAATACGTACATATAAAATTAAGTAATAAAGAGGAACAAAAATGATCTCATCACTTTGTGTTTTCCTCTTTACAATCTTTGATGAAAAGAACAGTAGTTTGGAGGTGCAAATAAGAAATAAAAAAAGTAAACTTAACTCAGTTATAAACTATTTAGACAATACTTCTTCTTTGTAGAATATACTAACCATATGTAATAATAGACTATCGAATAGGTCGCCGGAAAATATTACAATATATGAGCATTTAATTTATAAATAATTAATTATCTATTTATTTATTTATTTATTTTATTTATTACTTTCAGTACACCACAGTAAGATAAAAAATACAAAATATAGGTAACACACAAAAGCATGCAGAGTACAAAAGGCGGTCTTATCGCTTGTTAGCGATCTCTACCAGACAACCTTTGGTATAGGAACCGTTCGTGGCAGAGAGTAGTGGTCGGCGTAACATATACATAAACCTACATACTAATATATTACACACTAAGACATACTCATTACATACACATAATTATAATAACATAGATACAGGCTTATAAATATAGTTTATATAATAGACTAAATGTAAATTAATAAAAGTACATATAAAGTAATTATAAGGTCGTCTATAACTGCTGCAGATAGTGATTTCTAACAGAGTTTTTAAAGATGTGTAGTGAGCGAGACTGTCTAATACTTAAAGGGAGTGAATTCCACAAACTCGTAGCTTGCACTTGGAAGGATTTTTTAAGATAATTCGTTTTACAAATATGACTTCTTAGTACAAGATTATCTAGTTCATAAAACGAGTATAAATATTACTATTTATACGAGGCAGGGCCTCATTGCACGGGCATCTTTTCTCGGGCATTCAGTAAATGCCCGGTACTCTTTTTTGTCCGCATTTTATACGGGCTGGATCCCGCCGGCGACGCCAGCAGGTCCATCCTGGTCAATTCCGCGGAGGGTATGTTCCGGGTGTTGCCGCTACCGCGTCATCTTCGCTGCTATCACCTGCGGCTGGTGGTGGTGACAGCAGGAGTTCACGAGGCTGAGGACGCACAGTGTTTGCTGTTCTTTGGTACTGGCTGGCAATGCCGTGGAGATGTGTGCGCGGAGAATTATCCGCCAGGCGGAACATACCCCTCGCAAACTGGCGGACGAACACCTCCACGGTGGGCGTCCTGGTATCACGATGGATAACGTCATTACTGACGTACCTCGGAGCTCCTACTATCAGACGTAAGCACTTGTTATACTCATTACATAGAAAGAAGCTTTCAATAGATGGCGCTGTCCAATTTATCGCAAAATAAATTTAATTAACGACTTTAATCTTGAGTGGATGAATAGAAAAGTATTTATTTTAAAAAAAATAACAAGATATTTACATAGAGAATATGTTGTTACACGAATGTCTTGTGAAGGAATTCAAAATTTTAAATATGTCTTACATAAATATTTTTAACGGACATTTTGTGGTTAATTAATCTTAAATTTTCAGTTATATACCACGATTGTATATGTATTTATATAAATAGTTGATATTTCGATCCAATTACATAGGTCGTGGTCACAACGGGATTGCTATTGCTTGGTCTGACAAGTTGAGATGTCAAGGGCGTTTTCTACATTACGCCTACCCTAATACCGGTAAATTTTATAAATACCGTATATGTAGGTATGTACACAAAAAAAATACATCTAATGTATATTCATATATATTCTCCATAATCTATACATAGAAAAAAGAGTTATCCATGTATCTATTGACTCATCACGATATCTTTCAAACCATACGGCGACTTGAAATTTGGTAGTAAAATTCCTTTTGCCGGGAAGAGGTCAGCTAAGAACGGATGTTACGAAATTCCACCCGGAAGGGGTGTTGCGGGGGTGTTAATTAAAAAAAAAATTCAAACTTCACATTTACAAACTATATCTTTTATGGTGTGTAAAACTTAGTCAGAATTTTTTTGACATAATGTCAAATCTATCAAAAGTATTTTTTTGTAAATTCCACATTCAAAGGGGGGGAGGGGGGTATACGGGTATTTATCTTATTTGAAAAATAATTTGAAAATGCTACCAAGAAACAATCCACGCAGACGAAGTCGCGCGTTCAGCTAGTTATTATATAAGCTGATAGAATTTTCTTTGAATTGAATCGTATTGTCCACGTATAGAACTAAAAATATCCTAAGAAGCTATACATGACGAACCGTGCATGATAAAATGTGCGCATTCGTTCTTTAAAATGTAGATTACATATTTTATTATGTACTACACGCAAGTGGTACAATATTGCAGTGTCATTATACCTAATCTGTAACGCAATAAAACGTAAAAAACACGGTTTTATTTTCTATGTGTTTCACTTTAAAGCCCATGCAAATTTTTTTTTGTTGCCGTCTAAATATAAATTCCTATAAAAATACTCAACACTTTTCAGATTTTAACTTGGTCCAAAAGCTATACTATAATTATAAAAAAAAAGTGTGTGTGTTCTTATGTACACTCGTTAGAAGTTAGACTTCTTTGGCGTAACAAGAAAAAAATGTTATCTTCCGCCTTATTCTATGTTTGTAGAAATGAAATAATTAAGATATTATAAAGTTATAAAATATTAAAATAACTAAAATGTTGACTATAGCTAACTTCAGGGTGTTGGATTTTAGTGACGGTGTAAAAATTCGCTTCGTAAAAATTTGCTCCCATAATTTTTCCCTAACTCGCCAAAAGAAGTATAACTTCAAAAAATTGAAATTGCGTACGTACAAAGTACACAAGTCAGAAGTGAAACTTGTTTAGCAAAATAATTTTTAAGTGTTGTTTATATTTATACAATTCTAGAACTTTATATTTCCGAGATTTAGAGGGAGGGAAAAAGGATAATATGTTAGGAATTTATGTCACTGAAATATTAAGTGTCGAATTGTAAATAAAAATACCAAGGGTTTTTTTCAATATTAGAAATGATTATATAAATTTTGTTTTTGAATTTCATATTTAGAAAAGAGAATTTATGAAATATTTTTGGATAACTAGTATATTAAATTATTTAAATAACAAGTGGCAAATTAAAATACGAAATATTATTTGTAAATATTAAGACTACCTAGCCTTCAAACGAATTATCATTAAAAACGCTGTACATCTTCTTGACGCTAATCACGCGTTTCATCCGTAAATTACCCCCGCGCGCCTAAAGGAGTTTTACTTCAAAAAAACAAAATTAACCTATAAATTTGTAATATATGCCCTACATCTTTCAGTCAATCAGAATTAATTTATTATTTCTCCTCGATACAATGTCAATGCTGTGTTCCTTCAAACGGACGTGATTAGAAACAATTTTTCTATTATATAAGTAAGTAGTAGTAGTAGCCCATTAACGTCCCACTGCTGGGCGAGGAATTTTAGAGCATAGACCCACCACGCTGCTCCACTGCGTATTGGCAGGTATAGTACACAAGTGCACTCTCTATTCCTTCACTCCCACAGCCCGTTGTGACAGGAATCGGACACGACCGGAGAGAGATCAGGCGCAGGGTCGACGGCTTAACGTGCTCTCCGAGGCACGGGGGTGGATCACACCGCCAACTTCCCAACTTCGGGCAAATATTGAGAAAAGCTTAATAGAAAACACAATATTGATTTTTGAATTGGCCCAACTCGGGACTCGTACCCAGGACCTCATGTCTGTAGTCGAACATGCTAACCACTAAACCAATGAGGCAGTTGTATTATATAAGACAGTATTTTAAATTGGACTACTAGTCGCTATTGCTCCTGTACATCATTATACATATCGCCTTGTTATAGGCATTCGCGTTTAAGATCCCTGGATAGATTCTATTCTATAACAGATAATTATGAGTTACTAAAACTTGGCGCGGTCATTTCATTTACTAGGCTGCTTTCAACACCGAATTGACGCTGACATCAGAGGCTCTGAGATTGAGATATGACTTTTGTAGGAATGTCTAAAAGACAAGCGTGGACGGTTTAAAACACTGAGGTAGTTTATCTTAGGTCTCTAGGGACACAATCATCGCCCGCCATTTGTTCGTACCAGTCGTTACGATATATTATACATATATATCTATTTATGTATATATTACATACAAATAATTAGTTGCTAAAAGTAAAATAAACCACGATGGCCCTATGGATAGACGCGTGCATTCTTGTTAAGAAACAAGGATTAGATGCCTAGACAAGCACCACTAAGTTTTTTCTGTATTAACTTATGTGTCAACTTGTTGTTTTTCGGTAAAAGAAAAAATTGCGAAGAAACCCCCTTATCTCGGGAGTAATTCTTGCTACGCTGGAAACCCTTTCTCCTATGAGGCCTGTCCTTAGCGATAAGTCGATGGCTATTTATGTGTATATTTCATCTCGTGGCTCCCAAAGAATTATAAGTAGGATTCTTATACTACTCGCCTTGACGTGATCTTAACGGAACCTTCTAATTATTCTTAGATTTATTGATTTCAGTCTTATTCCGAGTTAAGAATAGATAAATTAGGAATATCAAAACAAAAGTTCAATACTTTACAGTTATTTATCACAGACTGACATTTTAGTCGTTGTTTGTGAAATGATATTTTATTTATGGAAATCAAATTTTGTTTTTTCGTCCAGTTACATTGTATCTTTAATATAGACTAGCAATGCCCCACGGTTGCACCTGCATAGATACCGACCTCGTGGCAGTAAAAAGTTCTAAATAGGACTATAGATTTATTTTCGTTAGCATGAAAGTTTTATTTTACTTAGTTTTTAATTATTTCCTTTCAGATTATTAGATACGCACTTATGTTCATAATTTAATCAATATACAGATGTTTACTTTACAACGAATATATGTCTAACTAAATACATTTTAAATTCATAACATCATTTACGTAGAATATGCGTCATTGGTAAATTTAAAAATACTCTACACGTATTGAAATAGTATTTGAAAGTGGTCTAGTAATTATTATATTAGTTTAAGCAGCTTGATAATTATATTTTGTTAAAGAAACCAACATTCATAATGCAACGCTTTTTTTCTATAATACTAAAGAATATATTTGTAATTCTTTATTTTCTCAGAACTTTCGACTCTATATTCTTTTGATTGAGATTTTAAATTCGTTGTATCTTTTGAATGGAATATCGGATTTTAATAGGATATGGTTTAATTATTACCGAACTTTTAAAATGCAAAAACTTGTTATAGTGGCATAACTACAATATTTGCCCAATTCAACGAGAATCACGGATTTTTTATAGATAGGTATTAATATTTTCTATAACATTGTAGAACATTTTTTTGTTCTCTCTTCAATAGTTTTCGCAGCGCACGCGACATTAGATTTTTTGTTTCACACCTTGGGTTACAATATTGCATTTTTGTTAGGGATCCCTATTTTATTTGAGAAATTATATAAGTAAAAGAAGTAAGTAGCAGCCCTTTTAACGTCCCCCTGCTGGGCACAGGCCTCCTCACTCCGAGGAGCGAGGGTTTTTAGAGCATAGACCTACCACGCTGCTCCACTGCGGATTGGCAGGCATATAGTACACAAATGTACTCTCTATTCCTTCACTCTCATAGTCCGATGTGACGGGAATCCGACACGACCGGACAGAGATCAGGCTCAGGACCGACGGCTTAACGTGCTTTCTGAGGCACGGGGGTGGATCACACCGCCAACTTACCAACTTCAAGCAAATATTGAGAAAATCTTAACAGAAAATTCAATATTGATTTTTGAATTGGCCCGACCCGGGACTCGACCCAGGACCTCATGTCTGTAGTCGAAGATGCTAACCACTAGACCAACGAGGCAGTCGAGAAATTATATATTATGTAGTAATTATATGTAACATTTAAAAATGCAGCTTTTTAATGGTGAAATTGTTTTTTAAATCGGTCCAATAGCGATAACGTAATGTGAAAACGTAACAAACATACATACTTACATAGAAAAACGAATCTTTCCTCTTTACTATAATATTACTTTAGATAGTTTAGACAACGTTGACACTGCAAAAGGAAAACATCTTCGTTGCAGTTGCCAACGCTAAACCTCCAGAAGCTACTTAGAAAGTTTTATATTTATTTAAAAAAGGGTATCAATGTTACATCAATAAATAATTTTAACTAATATCTATAGATGACAAGTTAAAAGTCTGAGGTAAACCTAGTTAATAGTAGCCGCAGCATGCGAAAGAGAAGAGCATAAGAGGTCCGCGGAACTATACAAACAAGATTAAACAAAGCAATTTTTTTTTAATAAAATACAACAATTATAAATCGTCACGTATATTGAGCGAAAAGTATTTTGATGGGAAACTTCTTTAGACGCCTGAGGGTATGATTTTTAAGAATGAAACGCGTGATTAACGCAACGAAGATGTGCAGCGTTTTTTTATACATGGCATGCCATTTTAATTTGGCACTCATCATTTAATAATTTTATATACTATTTTTCAAAAAATATACTATAAATATATTTATTTAATAATTTCTAATATTGACAAAAACACGTGGCATCTTTATTTACAATTCGTCATTTGAGATTTCAATAAATTAT
Source organism: Elymnias hypermnestra (assembly GCA_015832385.1). Taxonomy (NCBI): domain Eukaryota; kingdom Metazoa; phylum Arthropoda; class Insecta; order Lepidoptera; family Nymphalidae; genus Elymnias; species Elymnias hypermnestra. The sequence goes on from JACTOM010000921.1 coordinate 573,642, forward strand.
TTGTATTAATTTTCGACACTTTTAATATTTTGATGACAATTAATTTAATTAAATTCCTAACATAACTTCCTTGTTCCCTCACTCTAAATCTCGGAAATCGAAAGTTTTACATTTGTATAATTTTTTTTAATTTTTACAGACTGTCGCCTGACATATCTATATCGATTGTTTAACACTTTCACTGCCGAGGGTGGTCAACATGGTCGACACTAGTACTATATTTGTGTCTTCCGAATCGCTCGTATAAGATAACCCATTAGAATTACCGGTGTACATTAAGTTATATAGGTAATTGAGGTTGGTTATCTTATACGACAGATCCGGCAGACTCAAATATAGTACTAATGTCGGACATGTTGACCCTCCGCAGCAGTCAAAATGTTAATAAGGTTATTTAACATCATGTTACTGTAAGATATATCTTAATACTATGAATTGAAACAGATGGTTTTAAAACTTAACCAAATAAAATGCATTTTTTTGTTAATTTAAAAAACAAGAGATACCAGGTACATTTCACATCGCATATTTATTTCATTTTACACCCTCTTACAAGCCGAGCAAAATAGTTGCTCATATATGGAATGTAACGGTTACTCGCGATTGTGCTCGACTGATTATATCACACTGACTAAACTCGTAATGAAATCTTTCTAAAATAAATTTATTTAAAGTACTGTGATTCAACTCATTTTTCAACTGAAATAATAATGCTCTTTTACACTCGGTGGAATGAAATTAATTCATAACACGTTCAATGCATGCTAAAATTTCATTTATTTAAGACATATACATATGTATAAATGTCAATGCTATGATGTCTTAACTCAATTTACTGCTATTTAAAAACAGTTTTATTGATTACATAGGGAGTTCCTCTAAACAGAGATACGGATGAAGGATAATATTCTAAATAAATGTATTATTTTGTTGTAGAATGGCTTGGAAATACTACGATGCCAATAGAAATATTTTTGTTATAAAAATATATATTAAACAAGACTGTTTATATTATACTCATGGAAACACAATTATGTTAAACTGGTATTGTTCATCAGTTATATAAGATGGCACAATAGTATGTAAACACGTTTTAAGTGGACCATTGATACTATCTCTATTTATGCTACATAGGCATCACGATCAGTATTGTTCCCGCGTAGAGTCTTTCCACACATGATGTGATTTATTATTCCCCATGCCAACATACCTATTGAAATTCGGTCTACTTACATTATAGAATTCCACAATTAAAATAGGAATGTAATTGAATAATACTCTATTATTTCGTAATTGGTCTTATGTAGAAAGGTCAATGTGAAAATAGACTTTTAAGTAGGAACATTCAAAGTCTCGTGTTATTTTTTTACTTTCAGTTAAAAAAACGCGTGTTTGTATGTATATATAAGAGATATTCAATTATTTGGCAGAAATATTCCTTTTACCAAGTAGAGGTCAGCTAAGAACGAATTCAAATTTTCACATTTAAAAAAGTTCAAACTTCACATTTGCAAACTATATCTTTTATGGTATGTAAAACTTGTTTAGAAATTTTTTTTTTTTACACAATGGAAACAATCAAAAGAAAATTTTAGGAAATCCACCCGCAAAGGGCAATGCGGATATGTTACTTATTTGTAAAACAATTTGCCTAAATTAATGCAACATCTACCAAAAAAACATTCCACGCAGACGAATTCGCGGGTTCAGCTAGTGTATATATATCGAAATATGGGTGTTAAAGTATTTTCATCGACATTAATTTCATTATATAATTATATATGTATATAATGACATGAATGTCGATGAAAATACTTTAACACCCATATTTCGATATATACATAAAAAAATATAATCGGTCAAGTAATTTCGGAGGATTTCGGATAACAAATACTATGACACGAGATATTTATATATTAGTAGATTAATCTGAACCATGCCTGCATTAAGTATTATAAAGGTTTCGCTTATTGTATGACATGTAACTTAATTTTTATTTGATATCTTCGAAAGTATAGTGATATCGATAATATAAACTGATGTACAACAAATGCTGTATTACACAGACGTCGCAATTGATCTACGCAGCAGTATAAATTGTTAGAAGCTAAAATATTTTTGGGGTTATAACACTCCGACCTTTGGCATATAAAAGAAAAACACTTAAAACGAACAGATAAAATGTTTAAGCTGTTCTCAGCCGTAAAGTACTTTATCAGTTAATGTGGTGCCGGAAAAGGTTAAGAAATATCTTACTGCATTTTGTATTTTAAAACAAAACTACTTATCGGTGACTAAAACGAGTTTAGAATGTTTAGAACTCCTTATAACAATAAGCTCACAAATCCCATTATACCACGAACAAGGAACAAAATGGGTCTTCTTATCGATGGGCCCTAATAACACGAGTGAAAAAACACAATAATGTTGCACATCTGAGAATAGGATCGAAGATGAGATTTCACAATTTTACGGAAATATTGAACATGTTAGGTATCCCTCAAATCGAATTTCATATAAAATTCTAACCACTACCCTCACCGAGCTGGTTGCATTATATTATTATAATACATTGTTATTGTACGATATAGAATTATTCTAAAGCATTCGAAGAAGGAAAAGTAAGTAAGTAGCAGCCCATTAACGTCCCACTGCTGGGCACAGGCCTCCTCACTCATATGAGAGAGGGTTTTTAGAGCGTAGACCCACCACGCTGCTCCACTGCGGATTGGCAGGCATAGTACACAAGTGCACTCTCTATTCCTTCACTCTCATAGTCCGATGTGACGGTAATCCGTCACAACCGGAGAGAGATCAGGCGCAGGACCGACGGCTTAACGTGCTCTCCGAGGCACGGGGGTGGATCACACCGCCAACTTCCCAAAATATACGTGGTTAAACTGCGAAGAAGTATACGTGGTTATTGTAAATAAATTATCATTAATAATTTCGTCAATACATATGACTAAATTAGTCAAATTACGTAGACATTAGCGAAACATAAATGGGTAGTTAAACATAGTTTATAATAAGTTCAGATATCTACAATATAAGTATGTAATATGTAATACAACAGATTCCAGTGTTTACTATAAGCATGCGTCGAAATTTCCATTATGTAAGTACATTGCACAAGCGCTCCGACATCCTAGCTGCAAGTAAGCGCTGATTCAGAACCAATACTTACATTCGTCTTATTTGCTAAAATATTCTTTACCGTGACATTATTGTGCTAAAAAACTAATATTTGCTTACATTATTTTTAATTAACAATACCTAGACACTGTCTCTTCGTTGTGGGTTAGTCTACCATAAATTGTTATACAATGAAAGTTATATATCTATAATACATACATTTTTCAGATATAATGATAATGATTAATTAAAAATTCAAGAAATAATCGTAATTTCCTCTTCTCGAAAGTCGCCATGAAAAGTATATTTAAAGTCATCTCTCATCCGCATTCGTTTTACGAACACTAACAGGTATAAGCAGAACGTTTATAAATGATAATGTTTTAACATCTACCGGCGATTTATGCACGAAAGTGGCAAATATAAGCTCCAACGACCTGTATTAAAAAGCAAGAGAAGTCGCAGATTGTTTGTATAATATTGTACAATATGTAATAAAAAAAAAACAAAATTAATCTATTTCCTGACATTCTAAGACTACATTGGCATATTTAATAGTACCTAGTAAGTACCTAATAATTTAATTAACTATTTGACTAAAAATATTTTGCAAATATTTTAATAATATGATATATTTATTATGTATTGTAATTTGTTACATTATTACACATAAATACATAAAAAACTCCAAATAAAAAAATGTCAATAGCTGTTTCAAATATGTATGATTTTTCAACAAAAAAGGCATTATATTTATATATGTACTTAGTTATACAGAATTTAGTGGTACCTGTTTCTATAAACATATTAAAATCTAATTATCTGTTATTTTAACTAAACTATCAACAAACTTTTGCAACAGTTTATCTTTAGATAATTACAATCGGAAACTACCAAAGTTGGTACTGTGGTATACTAAAATGCAATGAATTGTTAAATCCTCATTTATATTTGTCATTGGAACATTAACAACATAAATATAACTATAAAAATAAAATAAAAAAATACTTTAAACGTATGCTTACATGATTTTTAATGTTGCACACTAGAGCCTGTCGGAAGTTGTTTGAAAAAGTGGAAGCACAAGTCACTCCGTTCGAGGTTCGGCACACGAGTGGCTATCGAAGTAACCGTAAAACGAGTAACACTCGGATATACATACATACGTGTCTCTGATTCCAGCATAGCATTCGTAGAATCAATCAATCTAGCAAGACTAGAACGTAGCTGCGTAACGAGTTTTAAGAACTAACTTTCCCGTACTTGTTAATTAAGATAAGCATTGTACCAAATATGATTTTATGTGATAACAATAACTCGTTAATTTTTATCTTATATTACCGCTTTTGAAAATGTATTATATGTTTATACACTTAAGGATGTCTTTTGTAGTGATAGTGTGTTATTCCATAAAATAATATTACCTTCTTAATACGTAAAATATTCCATTACATTAATATTCCATTTTATGGAATAACACACAAAAAAATATTCCATAAAATTTTTATAATGTGACAATATGAAAGATTTTTATAAAAAAAAGCTTCGCTGTGTATATTAATTTCCTTATGTTAGTTCAGTCTTCCTGTATATGTTCTTGTTGAAATCGATACTTTTTTATAACTTCACTTTTTTATAAATTCAAATAAATGTTAAACTTGTGATGACATGGATGTTAACAAGTTAAATTATTTTTTTAATGAAAACTAATCGACGTTATTACTTGCTCTTATATTAATTTAATTTTCAACCTACGTTATATACTTTAATTTTAACCTTATTGTAGATAGTTAGCAAATACGGTCATGTTTTGAAGTGGCACAGTGATAAAATTCACGCTCAGAATTTCCCATTCTCGTAGACCTATTGGAAGAAAGTAGCATGCTGTAGTAGCTTTATGACATTTGTCTATCAAGGAAATCCCGTATATTTAGTCTAACCGTTTCGGAGAGTAATAGGAAAAAACAGGCAGATACAGGTAGATTAATAAAAATTGTAAATATTGTTGTGAATATACTATATTCCAACAGTATTTCAAACGGATAGATTGTGCGTATCGATGTAAATTGGGAAACTTAAGAAGATTGCAAAAGGAGTTGCAGATATATAGATCTCTTTCACATAAATTTATAACAAATTTATAAGAAGAAAATAAAATTTGACGTAAGAAATTTTTATCCATAAGAATAACGTTTTAATTAGAAATTCTTTGTGCATTTCAAAATGGAAACACTAACTAAAATAAGTAATATATTTGAAAGTGTAAAGAACACAGTAAAAGATAGGAATAGCACTAATCGCCTCCAAAGCCTGAAGAAAGATATATTATTTATACAATCCGAACTTCTCGTGTTAGGTAAGGAGAACCATGGTTTATACGTACGGTCCCTGGCTATGGAAGGATATCTTGCTCTTCTTTCCGCAAAAACGATGCCCATATCACTTGCTGAAAAAAAGAACATACTAACCATTGCATTTGAAAAGCTGAAACAGTTCGCATTACGTGAAGAGTGTCTATTTATTTTCCTCCGAATACAAAATTTGCTTTGCTATTATCTAATTCAACTAGAAGAGACAACTCCTGCAAAAGAAATTCTCGAAAGTATGGAGGAGTTATACGATAAAATTAACAAGTCTAAACCGGATATGTATGTAGATGCTGAAGATTTATTTACATGCGAATCTATAAGTAATATTAAAAGAATGAATCCAGAGAAAATAGACAAACTAATAACTAATAATGTCCAGATGCTTGCTTTCTTATATAATAAATTAAATATGCCACAAAAATACACGCTTTATAATCACACAGCACTCAGGAGGCAATTAGAAATGAAAGAGGGTACTCCGCAAGATTGGGCTTTGCGTACTGCTAGACTTGGTAATTATTTCACATACCTGAACCAACTTGGCAACGCTAGACACCATTTGTGTGCTGCATATCACATTTTACGAACTTGCCATGATAACTGCAAGCTTATGCCGGAAGAGTTTGTCCTACAGAAAGCAGATTTCGAGATGCATTTCTTAGAATTAAGTCATCATTGGGTAAAATACGGGCTGACGCTCTTTAAGTTATCGCGGAAAAAAATTTTAACACGATATTTTTCGCAACCTTCTGGTTCAGATTTATGGAAAACTGTCGATATACTAAATGATAATATAAACAATTCTGAGAAACATGAAGAAAACATTAAGGATTCTGGAGTTGAAAAACACGACAAGGGCGACTGCTTACCGGAAAAAGTTTATATTTTTCCTACTTTAGATCTTACAGATATGGAAAAAAGAGTTCCTTTGGAAACTATTCGAAATGCAGAGGAGGCTCGAAAATTATTTTCCTTTACTCACAAATGGCTTATGCGAGCAAAACACTATTATGATTTTGAACATCATTCAGCGCAATATATTTCGTGTTCATTGCAACTAGCTGAACTTTATGAACATCTCGCATTTTTTGAACAAAATATTGACAATCAGTACAATATTCAAAAGAGAAGGGCAGATGTTTTGGAAACTCTCAATTCTTTGTTGAAAACTTGCGACAACGTCATGTCGATACAGATCGATGTTATAAAAGAGTTGTCGCAAGTCCAACTTGAACTTATGGCACTAAATTTGCAAAAACTATGGCGTGAGGAGTCGCAAACTAATATATTCAACATAGATATCGATGCAGACTCCATAATCAATTCTCTCGATTCAGAATCAAATAAAACATTGACCGAAAAAACATTGAATACGAGCTCTAAAAATATTTTCCTACGAAAGATGGAAGCAGCTACTTCAATTAATGGGAAATTATTTAGATTAAGCGGTCAGCTAGGGCCAAGAACTCCATCGGAGTTGAGTTTTGATTACGGATTACTTAAAAATTGATGAAAGATAATGTATGTTTTTAAATGCAAACCTTTGTATGTAAACCATTGTAAAAATGTAGCCCTGAACGTATATTTTAACAAATAGAAAATACATTAATTTCTAAAGTTAAAGTATTAATAATTAATTAAATTTTAAATTATAATAACATTATTTGGATCACTGCCCTTGATTACTATTGTCTTATTAATGTCGTTGTATATTGTTAAGTAATTTATTTACAAATATATGTCAAAATCAAATATTTATTTTATTACGATTGAAATAGTATAGTGAGTAGATTACATCCAATTTAAAATATTTCAGAGATGTCTATTGAAACATAAGCAATTTAGCATAGAAGTCACTTTGATAATTTAAGTCAATCGTGTGTATAATTAATAAAAATCGTGATTAGTGGTATACACTTATAGATTTCAATTTAACGAAAATTAAGAGAAAAGAAAACACTAATAATGTTCGATTAAATAAAGCTCTTGGTTTATATTGTTAGAGAAAAGAGGTTCATCTGTTTCTCAGGCCCTATAAAACACAACAAATATATAAGTTCTTTGAACAAATAAGCTAATGTTTTATTTCAAGTAAAAATTCAATGACTGGAGCAAAACGGTATAGCACAGATATCCAGAACAGCCTCACCTGAGCGTCTCATTTCGTTATTGACTCAAAAATACAAAATGTACAATAGCAATAATGTAACAATAAAAAAAATGGGAGAAATCATGTTTTTATAAATATGTATAATGCATAATAATATAGGTAAATAGAGATACTGATAGTCAGAATAAGGATGATCAAAACAATCTTATCGGTAAAGGTATGAAAGCATTAGATAATAATCGCAATATATATACAATATATACTATTATTAACATTCTCCCTATAAATGTCGTGTTAAAATTTGCATTCGTTAAAAACATACTCTTTGAGCCAACTGCTCAATTTTTTTTTACTTTTGGTGGCTGCCATGTTTTATTTAACAGTTTTTTTTTTCAAATATTATTCCAATAATTACATTAAATAAGTTTATTAATAGCCGTACTTGCGAAAAATTGTACTGCAGGATTCTCTTCGCTTTTCTTTCTATGTAATAAACATAGAGAGGCATAAGAGGTTCATTCAACCAATATACGGAGCTTGTAATTATTTATTATTTACAATGTGCTTATATAATTAAATTTTCACCCAGATCAATTTTTACAAGGGAATATTATTTTATGAAAATACATCCAAACTTTTGAATTCGATTCTTGATAATGTTACGTACCAACCCATTTATGTAGATTTAATTCGAAAGTCATATCATCGTCATAATGATGCAAACTAAATTATTCTGCACTCTCTAATGTCACGTGGTAAAATAAACTATATAAAGTTATATGAATAAATCCACTATAAAACTTCCTAAGAATCGGACCACATTAAATTCCGCATTAAAATGGTTGTTTCTTTTATTACAAATATATTTCAGTATCCGATATTCAAATCTGCAAAGAAAATGACGATTATATTTCACAGGTACAATTGATTTGAAACTCTAGGACGAAAATATTTCCCAATGAAAAATTATGAATTAGTTCGACCTTTCAGGATTAGCATTAAAATATGTTCAAACTTATTTTTAGCGAAAGATATGTAGTTTATAAATGGATGTTAGACAAATAAAAACAGCGTTTTTAAATAAATATGCATAACTAAAACGTGGGAATGCTATAGTTGTTCCCCGTTAAGAAAAAAGCAAGGTAAGTGTATTGAAATGGAAATATATTTCCAGGTATTGTTTAGGCAAAGAATATACAGACGCAAAGGAGAAGGATACATTCAGACAAATTTTGAAACTACAGTTGCATACGGTGGTGGATCAATAATGGTTTAGGGGTGCATTTGTTTGGAAGCTCGCACAGACTTGGTAGTGATTGACAGAGGAAGTCTGACTACAGACCGGTATATCAGAGAACTTTTAGAAGAAAATGTCATACCATTTGTCCCCATATATCGCTGACGATTTTGTTTTCATGCAGGATAATGCTCGGCGGCATACCGCTCGGGTAACAAGCATATCTTAATGATATGAATATTACTGTCATGGAGTGGCCGGCGAGATCACCGGATATAAACCCAATAGAGAACGTTTGGGACTTGCAGAAAAGAAAAGTTATGTCCAGAATTTTAACTCCTGCCAACGTGGGTGAACTGCGAATCTTCGCAGTTGAGGAATGGCGGAGACTATCCCAGCAGACCATCGATAACATCATTCTCAGTATGCCTAGACGGGTAGAAACTTTAATAAGAGCACATGGAGGAAATACGCGATATCAATCATCATTTTTCTTATTTAATTAATTGTTATTTTAATATTAATTTTCACTTTTCCCGGTTACATAAAAAGTTCAAAAATGTAACCAATTTTCTCAAATAGCCTTTACTCGCAAGATGTGTTCCGTTAAATATGCCGGTGTGTAGTTTGATTTCAATAACAAAAAGGCACTAAACGATTGAAATCTTGCAATTGAAACGTTATATTTGTCCGTTGGTAATGAACCCACCACTAATCTTGGAATGCAATATTTACAATTTAGCAATATATATATATACATATATATATATATATATATATACATATATATATATGTATATATATATATATATTTCACGCTCTTTAATAAAACGTATCACGATCATACTTCATTTTTTATTATAAAAGGAAGCGGTAATTTAAGATTTAGATATAACATTTATTAATATTGAATAACCTATTTAGGCTTTTTCTTACACTATTCGAAACCTTATATTGATTAAAAGATAACAATATTAAAACATTCAAAACGTGATATATATGCTACAAATTATTAAAAATACGGAAATGTAAACATTTACAATAACAAAACCAAATTATTTTAAAGACCACTTTAAAATTTTTAATATACTGTTCCTCTCTTATATCTCTCCCTCTTCAATCTTTAATGAAACATTTCTTCAACATCCACTCAATTTCAAATACATTGTTTAAATTTGCAGTAAATGACACTTGATGTGACTTTTTTTCAAATACTATTTCATTAATTTATTTTATTTTTGCTAAAATTTCTACAGCGACATATATTGTACGCTCATGTAAAAGTTTCTTTCTGTGTGATGAGTTTTTGTGAAATGGATAGACTGTTGAATGGGAAGACATTGGCACTAACTTAGTGTTTTTATATTACTAATAATAATATATTAAAAGGTATTTATCTAACAAAGTACGTCTTTGGTTTCGTGCAAAATTATTTATACAATATTATCTTATTATATTTGTAATCGCCTTAGTTCTGCAGTGAGTAGAATAATCGTACCCTAAACTTATAGAAATTGGCCTTTATTACTGATATCAGGTACTGATACTGATATTATATTTCCTGTATAAATAATTATTTTATTAACAAGCAAGGCACAAGACACGTTTAATTGTACCTAATGGTCCTTTACTGAATCAATAAGAATTGTGCATTGGATGATTTACAACTGTTATAATTACGATCAAATTCAAACCTTACTACGTTTGATTTAAATGACATTTTAAAATAACAAGAGTATCTGTTATTATGCTATTGTTATTTCAAAATATACTTTAAATCAAGCAAGGCAAAGTTCAATTTAATTTAATTTACAATTAAGCTCTTTAACAGAAATTAACATACTAAAGTGGCGTCATTGAAAACCGTTGTGATTTGATTTTGTAGCATTAATCTTTCAATGATTATATTGCTACTAACCATTAAAAAAAACAACAAAAATATATAAAATTACGTATTACCTTAGAATATTTTAAGATTATCCATCTTAAAATATTCTATAGTTCGGAAAAAAAATGAAAAATAGATAACGCCACGAACCTTTATTATACAGCAAAATACTCAATGTAAGAAATAATTCGCAGCCACAATTTTATAGACAAGGCCAGATTTAGAGGCATGGAGGCCCGGGGCATAAACAGGCAAGTGGAGGACCCCTTTGGCTACAAATTATTTTCGAAATAATATTAACATATTTTCTATCGAGATTTTAATTAAATTTGTTGCATAAGTAAGTAAGAGATGTTTTTACCATTTAACAAACATAAACAATATAATTATGGACCAAGAATCATCTAAAAATATCGAGAGAAGGCCAAGAAAGCTTGTAAAATTCGCAGAACATACCATAAATTGCTCATCCGAGCCGGCAATCTTTATAGTGTTATAGATACACATGGACAGACAGAGGTCACTTACAGATGATTTATTGCAATGACGTCCATGAACCTAAAAATTACATTCTACCTTGAGATTTCCGAATGTATAACATTGCTTATTTTGTTTGAAACAGCAATAGCAAGAAATCCTCCATTTAGTTCAATGAATAAAGATAACGTTTCCTTCAGTGCATGTTTCCATTTCATAAATAGTTTGAAAAGTCTCTTTTGTAGGGGACTTGTTGAGGCCTCGGTGCTGTGGCCCCGGATGCCCCCTCCCTTAAATCCGTAATCCGTAAATAAGTACTCTACAAATTTGTGCGTGACTGATGTCCTCCTAAACGGCTGAACCAGTTTTGATTAAAATTTTTGTGTGTTCAGGCGGATTAAAAAACTATATAGATTGAAAATTAAATAACAGGATTTGCTATATTTCCATGGGATTTATATCTACGCAGTACGATGTACAAAGTTTAATGGCGTCGGCAACATATCTGAATATTAAAATATATGTGGCTATGTATTTTATATACATTCATTTTTAATTTCATATTAACACGTCGTCGCTATATTCGTGTATGTGATTAATCAAAAAGACATCAATCAAAACATACAACTTTATTGAACTTGTTTAAAGGTGAAAACTTCTTGGCGCGCTGTTCACTTTTAAGCTTGCCAATTTATTTAAGATCTGAATTTAAAATAAAGTGTCAGAATATTATAAATATTATTATTCATTTACAAAACAAAAACCAATTCGCAATTTGCATGGGCCCATTATAAGATATTTTAAGCAACATTGTTCAGGTCATTCAAAATGGCGCTGTTAAAAAATTTAAAATCCATATTGTTCACGTGTTCATTTGTATAAAAATTAAATGCAACATTTCTACATTAAAAACAATATGAAAGCAAAAACTATCAAATAATTAAAAATATATATTTCCGAAATAACAAGATTATTAAATAATACCAGACTAAAAAAAAATCATTGTTTAAAAAAATATATGATTTCTAGGTGCCAATATTAATGAATGCATTTCGATTAAATTGCAATATTCACTTTTATGTCTCAAAATATAATATTTGATTATCGTTTTAAAATAACACAAACTTAGTTGCCAAAAAAAAACTTATATACCATAATAACAAAAAACAAATAAATAGAATTTGTAAAATTCATAACATTTTCTTTATATATACGGAATGTTCTTAAAACACGATATAAATCAAATCGAATCAAATATATATTTACATACTAACAACAATGAAAATATCAACGCTGGAAAGCAAACACGTAACCCGCAAATTTTATATTATTTTTTGCTTCCTAGAATCGATATACTCACTTGAATAGACAAGGAATGTACTCGTTTTACTACTAAATCACAAAATCAATTATGCCCGATTTCACCAACATCACTTAGTTAGCTAAATGTATACACACATAAAGCTTATTGGAGGTTGGTAAGATCGGATTTATTGACATTTTTTTATTTTTTTAACGCGTAGTTGACGCTTGACTGTGATCTCGCATGTTAGGATATGGTAACGAGCTTAACTGGTAAGTAGTAATTTAACCTCTCGGTTTCGTGTCGAAACGTTTTAGTATACGGATAGTAACTAAAGATGGCCTAAGCATCCTACCAGTATAGACCGGCAGTTTACTCTGGAAATCCATTCCTAAAGTAAGCGATTTTGTTGTTACGTGCTCTTGAATTTCGATGAACTTATTGTGTGTTCGATGAACTATTGTTGTTGGAGGAATTAGAAAGCAGAAGTTCCTAATTTTGCCAAAAATCCCTTGAAGTCAAAAAAAAAACATGTTTATGGCTCGTAAATAGCCAGAAATACATTTCACATCTATGTATAAACATATGTGACTAAAATTTAATATATCGCCTCTTTACTTTAATAATATAATAAGTTCCAAATTATATAGGTATAACATTATAGAAGTACCGCAAAATTCATTTATATATCAACATTTATATTCATATACTTGACTATATATGACGTCGCGAGAGCAAGAAGAGTCTACATAAACATTTCGTTTCATCAGAAACATCTAGATACCTTTGTTTTTATTGATGAAAACTGGCGTTTTATAATTGTGTCAAAATATAACACAATTTTTGCAAACTGGTTCCTTTGATTGTCTCATTATATGAATTTAGTAGATTTTGCTCTCGTGACTCCGTTAATGGAATTATGTAATATGATTCAAAGTTATCATAGATAATTTTGAGCGAATACAAATAAATATCCAAACACAGAAATAAATCATGCATGCAATAACATATTTATGTTTCACATTTACTACATTATACATTAAATAAATTCACTTTTTTTGTCTTTTTTTTTATGCCCATCAACATTTAGAATTAGGATGATGATATAAGTGTATAATAGACAATGTTAATATAAAGTCTGTAAAGACGTATAAAATTTTTTTTAAATACATATATTAACATCCGGATATCCGGGAAACTTTAATATAATAAAGCGCCCGATATACTTGCATGATTTTTTGGTTATATAACATAAAATACAGAACCTTTTATGGTGTTCATAAAGTAGATAGGACACATTTGCATTAGCATCAGGGGTCGACAACCAGCGATCCGCATGCCACTACACGCATACAAATAAGACAGCCTAAGATCCCGCTGCCAAACTTTTACGTTCATAGTGTACTGAAATTACATTAAAATTTAATGCACAGTCATAATTAGGGCAATGATTTGGCAGGGTTGCCAATGCAAATAAGCCCGGCGCTATATTAGATGAAATTAATTTTCATTGATTTTTGTGAAAAAATTTCATGCGCTTGTAATGGAAATATACTCTACTCCAAAGATGTCGTACTTGGTCGGAACTGCTTCACAAGCAGATGTAATTTCGTTGCATTTCTATTTGTAATATTAATAGTTTATATAAAAAAAAATATAGATCATTTTACTTTAAATATGAATCTTTGGTTTAGAGTACAATTTATTCCAATATTAATTTAATTAAGATTAATCTCGGGCACATTTGCAGACGCAACGTATTGCCCCATTTATAATTGAGCATAACAATTTCATGTAGATTCACTACACTATGAACGTAGGAATTTAGCAGCGGGATCTGAGGCTAAGAAACGATGAATATGGTTGGTAGCTTTCTATGAGAAAAGGTTGCAGACCCGTGATTTACATAATCACTAATTTATTTATGTCCATCGGTCATCCTAATTTATACATAAACAAATCGTTCGACTTTGCTACATTTAATTTGCCCAGTCTCGGAGGAACCAGTTAAATTTATCTTCCGTCTCTTCTTTGCAATACTTCAAATAGTACGACGTTGGAATCTAAATCGCTTTCTTCGCTAGCTGTATGTTGCCATTTTTGGTCGTCTAACAGTGGTTCGTTGTGTTCCTCCTTCGACTTCTGTACACGGGGTCTGACGATTTCTTCTTCAAAATCGATCGCATGAACCGTCCCCGCCACTGATTTTATGAAGAGAACCTTATGAATGATATGCCCGATAATACCTAACAGACATAGCACGAGCCCAGCCACGTTAATAGGACTTAGTTGATCTCCGCTTACTTCCACTGCCAATACAAGAATGCACATTTCCTAGAATTAGAATTGAGAAAAAGCATAATTTTTTAAAGTCTTCTAAAAGTTTAGAATTACTTATATGTAGTGATAAAAGGCAAGTAGCAGCATAGTAATCCCTCTGCTAGACACAGGCTTCCTTAATCATAGGAGAGAGGGTTTATAGAACATAGATCCCCCACGCTACTCTAATGCGGGTTGGCATGTTAGAAATATCCCAGAAGTACTTCCGGAATATTCAGCTTTCCTCACGATGTTTACCTTGCACGAGTACAATGATGAACTAAAATGAACAATTAAGCATGTCAACTTTTTTACAAAGAGAAACCTAGCGATGCCTGCTCGGAGTTCGAATCCGTGATTTCTCTGAACAAGAATACATCTTGGCCACCATGGCTTTTAAGTTATATTTTGTTCTCTTTAATTTGGGAATACAGATACTTAATAAATATATGTACCTTAAATATTCCTGCAATTGACAATGTAAGGCTAGACGTGTATGTAACGACGAGGAATTCGCTAATTTCCATAGCGAAGGCTATTGTTGCTCCAACGGAGACCTTGAGCAGTGTTGGCAGTATCTCTTCTTGGGAAAGTGTCATTATGTAGTCAATACATTTAAAGCCTGAAAATAATTTTAAAAAATTAAATTACTGCAGATGCAACGATGGCAAGTCATTTTGTTTTAGAGTCAGTCAGATGTAGATTCCTGTTGAAAATCTTTACAAAAAATCTACAGGAAAACAACACGAGGAAACGAAGCTCTGTTCTGACATTTTCGGAATATCCCCGACATAGTTCTGCACTGTGTTGGAACCGGTATGTTTCCAAAACAAATTTTCCATGACTTAATGCCGTTGGTATAGATTTTTACTTTATTTCAATCGGATAAAACATAAATATTCCTCAATGAAGTTGAAAATATTTTATAGTTAGTAACAACAATATGTTTGTTATAAACACGACTATAATATTTATGACTCACAATAAATGATAAAGTTTTAGATAGAATACTTTTGATTGATAATAAATGGCAATTCAGCCTTATATTATGAAATAAAGTAAGCATTACGTTATATTTTAACTCTATTTTTTTTTACTGCCTTATAGATACAAATATCGGTTTTCCAGCAAAAGGTTCTAAGTTGCAGCGGATTAAGAAAAATATTTTCTAATTTTTGATTCTGAACTCGTTTGATTTCAAATCATAATGTTATTCAATAAATGTTCTTGATGCTTTTATTGTATAGTTTAGTGTGTATAATAATAGGATAAAAGTTTAAAATCTTGTGTTTAAGATGATGTTCAAACTCTTCCTCAAACGTGTGTAGTATTTGATATACGTAGATGGTAGCGAATATTATTTAAAAAATATACTATCGTAATTTACTATACTTTATAATGATCAAAACATTCCACTACGATATTTTACACAGAATTAGCTCAGGTATACCTTATTTCTTTCAACTTAGCAAAAGATTTTAAATATTTACATTAGCAAATTTATACAAATTTTGATTACGTTTTGTAAGTCACAATGTTAAGGTCAATTCATTATCGAAATAAAATAAATTGGAAGCGTAGTGTCTTTCAATATAGAAATACCTATACATAATTTACACAAACCTTCAAACATTATTGTGAATGGAAGCAACGATAGGAACATCCAGGGTTGCACGTGGAATACCATGTCCACGGGATTGTGTAGCCCCAGCTTGGATTTTTGCATTAATAGTTGGGCAAAGGTCCATCGAAGTCCGGATGCGAATGATGCCAACAGCAGGAAGTTGAATCCAAGAAGATTAAACTGTGTCGCTTTATACGTAAACATTATCAGTCCAGCCGATATCATGAGCACGATTCCCACCAAAGACCACGACTGTAAATAAATTAAGAACAATTTTTGTACCGTAAACTACTATAAAAACATGTAAAAAAACTAAATACTTTATTGAAATACGGTATTAGTTTATAAGACTAAAGATCATCATTTTCTTGCCCTTATCCCACTAGGTGGGGTCGGCACAACATGTTTCCTTTTGCCACTTCACTCTATCCACTGTCATTTCTACATTCACGCCCCTTACACACATATACTCTTCCATAGAGTTCATTCACACTTTTTTTGGTCGCCCTTTCACCGCCCTGCCGCTTACCATCATATTTAGGGCCCCACCCAAGACTAAAGATATTAGAAGGTATTTTGATCGCCACATGTTGGTAATGAATACATCAAGACCGTCAAGCATAATGGGGCCAGCTAAGCAGTTGAAAAATTCGTTGATTGCTATCTGAATAACTTTTTGTAGCTGCTTCTTATGAAAAATAATTACACTATTCAAAATTTTAGTCAATGATACAGCAGAATCTTGAAATGTCCATAGTTTCTTATGAGAAAAGGCTCATTCAAGTCGGTGAACGCAGTGGCAAAATGTTATATCTAAAGTTGATTTAAATATTTTGTTTAATTTTCAAAGCGTTCTCCTATAAAATAGCTTTTTAAGCTGTATCACTTTTCAACCTAAGCAGTGGTATACATCTGTAACTGATCCATTTATCTATGTGTATATGTGGTAAATGTGCAGTAGTATATTGTAAAGTAATGCAAGACCATATTAACAATTACGTTGGGGAAATCAATTGTACGGATAAGAAGACACAATAACATATAACTATACATACATAGATTACATTTACAAAGAAATCGCATTTAAACACGAACTAAACACAAATTATAGATACACTTATCTTAAACAAAATATTATGGACAATAAAGCTACACAATTTTCCAAAGAATGCAGTTTTTTATTGGAAAAATATTTACAGTTATTAAGTAAACAAAAGTACCTACCCAAAAAGCCCTTATTTAACTTGTACATTAAAAACTATTTTTTAATAGTATATGTCTAGTAGAATGAAAGATAATTTTACATACAAAACGTTTATTATAAAATTATACATGGACACATTTTGGTATCAGAAGAAAAGCAGGTGCATCTACAGTCACAGTATTTTATTTTGGAAGCTTTTAACAAATCAAGATATTTACCTGTGATCTTATTTTACAGTATAGTAATGTAAAAACATACACTTTGTATAGAAGCAAAGTTACTCCAATGATTAAAACCAGTAATACAAAAATAATTAAAGGCAATTTCTATGCCACCTAGCACTAATTAAGCACATTACATGGAAAAGCCCTTTGTGGTATTTCAATACATGGTGCAGTAAACATTATCGCAAAATAAATTTAATTATTTATTATATTAAAAACCTGTATAAACATCAAGTGTAATTCTCTACAAGTTAAAAAAAATTGAACATGAGTGGATGAGTAAAAAATAATTACATTAAGAATTGAAAATTTTATAAAATATATATGGGGAATATCTGAACTAAGAGTGTGAAATGAATAAATTAGATAACATTGGGTACATGGGAACTATAATTCTCTAAGCCAATAATTCGACAGAACTTTATGTATTTTCGCATTGCATTTAACTATTATATATAATTAATCGATAAGAAATGGATATGCCTAAAACTCTCAGGGCCTATACTTTACAGTACGTTATTTTTGTATACATTTGCCTACAAACTTAACATTGACTATTGTCATGCAGATATGATCGCAAGCCCTGCACCGTTAGTTAATTATACTATAATTGCAATTTCGCACAAGTGCAAGCAATAATTGTCAAAAGTTTATCGCAACGTCAGTGTGTGATAACACATTAAACACAAACAGAGCAGATGTCCTCTCAAGAAATATCAAACGAGTGCAAATATTTCTAAAATATTGTCGCATTGCAAATAATACAACTACAAAGAACACATTCCATTCTACCTACACCTAGTCAAGGCAAGAAAATTAGAATCTACCAAAGATTGGAATATTTGAATTAATAGTATCGACGAGTGCCACACAATCTCAGACTTACACATAAAAGATCTTAAAAATTTCAGTTAATAGAAAAAATTGTACTTGCATTAACAAAAAAATAGTACTTAAATTTGCATTTTGTGATAAAATTTAGTTTAGTTATATTTGTATCCAGAAATCGCAAAAGCCACATTAGTAAATATTTGAAATTTAGCTAGTAACTTTTATTGATAACAAAACAACCACAAATTTAAACTAAACACAATTGGTAAACTGCATCAAAAAATATATGTTTATCTATAAATAAGTAATATACAAAAGTCAATTTCTATGCCATCAAACACAAGCTCCTTAAATTCTATTACATTAAAATAAAAATTTTACATGCCACCCATTTTTTCCCATGATGGCCCTAATAGTGAGATGAATAAATAGATTATTGATTTGAGAAGTCACAAGTTTGAATCCTGGACAGGTGTCAATAAGTTCCTCTTAACAATAAGAAACTTACATAGTTAATTTCCAATCCACCATTGTGAATGAAATGAAAATACAGTCCTTCCACTTGCCGTGATCCTTGCATATCCTTTGCTTCTTTCATTCTCATTAAACCTTTCATACAAGTTCGTCGGTTTGAGTACTTTTGACCTGGCTCTTGTTTAAAATGTCTTGGATTTGGTCTAGGAACGTTCGCCTTGGTCTTTTCCTACCAATTTTCCCATTCACTCTTAACTCATATATCCTTTTTGTCAGTCTCCTTTCATTCATTCTCTCTATGTGGCCAAACCATCTAAGCATACCTTTCTCAATTTTAGTCACTACGTCTTCTTTTATACCACAACATTCTCTTATCACACTATTTCTTACTTTGTCACTCAATTTCAATCCACTCATACTTCTTAATGCTCTCATCTCTACTGCATTTATTTTACTTTTGTGCTTCTTCTCAGATACCCAAATCTCTTCTCACTACCATAAGTGTTGGCACCAACATTCCTCTGTGTCCACAGCAGTCTGGCACTTTGACATTCCATCTGGTTATTCATAAAGGCGTGCAGAGCACCATTTACCATACCCCTGCATTCACTCTCCTTTCAATAACAGTTTCACATGTTTTGTAAATTTAGATCCCAAGTACACAAATTCTTTCACCGCTTCCACTTATTCGCCATCTATCAAAATATTGCCATTCATCATAAATTCATCTCTTTCAAAAAGCATAGCTTTCATTTTGTTTACATTCATTTTCATTCCTTTCCTTCAAAGCTTCAGTCATAATATTTACTATCTGAAGCTCGTTAGCCAATGATGCAAGTATTACTAGAACATCCACCCTCTAAATTTTGACACAAGCACTAGAACCATCATAGAAAGACTTCAATGATTGAATAAGACTACCACTCAACCCATATGCAGATAATGTTGACCACAGCTCATTCCTCACCACTCGATCATAGGCCTTTTCTAAATCTTTAAAAGCACAATACACTTTTTGGTTTATACCAAAACGTTTTTTAGTTAAGCAGCGTAAAGAAAATACCTGATCTGTACATCCCATTCCTCTTCTAAATCCCGCTTGCACGTCCCATATTTTCTCATCAGTTTCATTAATCACCCTTTCAATTAATATCTTTGCATACAATTTGCCGACGACACTAAGAAGACTGATACCGCGGTAATTTTTGCACTCCTGCTGTGACCCTTTTCTTTTATATAGAGGGACAATTACTGCCTTGCTCCAATCTCTTGGCACTTGACCTTTCTCCCAGCATATATTGAAAAGGCAGTACAGCTGAGCTGCCACAATACCACAGCCAGCCTTCAGCATCTCGACTGACACTCTGTCATACCCAGCAGCCTTACCTGATTTCATACCTTTTATCGCTTTCATAATGTCATCCATACTAATATCGCTATCATTTATCTTATTCATTGCTGTACAGAGGTCATATTTGCCTCTGCTTCATTTTTTTCAAACAAACTTTCAAAATGATCTTTCCATCTGTTCAATATCCATTCTTCCCCTTTTATTAAACTTCCATCTAAACTTCTGATTTTACAAAGCTCCAATAGGTAGTAGATCTCCCTCAGGCAATTTGTATCGATTTCCAGAAAAACTTTTTGTTAGAATGAAAATCATCTGAAACGTGTGCCTGCCAATCCAATGGAGTAATGCAGAGGCTATATGCCCTTCATACACATATAGGGGGTTTTCAGAGCATATGCTCTGAAAACCCCCTATATGTGTGGAAGCCTGGAAGCAGGAGAGTGTTAATAAGCTGTTACTTAAAAAACCATTAGACATAATAAATTGAATTAATATTTAAAAACACTGTATTAAGTTTTGTGGACTACTAGTTTAAGAAAAATGTATTTAAAACTTAAATGAATCACAAAAAGTAGTATTTATAATGATCATAAACTTGAAAATTGTGATGGTTTTTTACAATGTCAAAAGTTACCTTTTTTTCAAGTCCCAGAAGAATAGCAAATCCAAGAATAAAAATGATTGTGGTAGATTTCGTCATGGTGTACAAAGATATGGTCACCAGCTCTAGGCCCCAGTTTGAAAATCCCACATCTATTCCACTAGCAAGACCAGTGGGGCCTACTGATCTCAGGCAAGTCATATATGGCAACATCAGTTGTGGCATTCCAGTTATTAAACATAAAACTATACGCACAAGAACTGATAACATCCATTTCACAACTAAATGGTACATAACCACAGTTAAGGGATAGTGGAAATCCTGCAAATTAATATAGATAAAAAATTTATCAATGTTATGGTCGCGAGGTACATGAATTTTAATTCCAGGTTTGAATCCAGAGTACCTGTAAGTTTCTCATTGTTAAAAACTTGTGTATAATTGTTGTACAAAATTCACAGTTGTACATTTTAGGGAGGCAAAACATAGAAAGGAAATCTGCACTATGACCAATTCTGGGAAATGTTTAGCCAAGAACCAACAATGGAGATGGTGGGTCTGGCTTCCAAAAATTGTGTCTCTTATATGTTTGAAGTGGCCTGTCTCCAGCAGTGGGAAGATAAATAGACTTAGCTTATCTATTTTTAAAATCAATTGCATTTATTAATCGTGCTATATGCATTAAGAATGATTTGAATGTTTTATCCATTTTAAACATGTTAATTTAGACCACTCATTGAAGTACGGCATTATTTTAAATTTATTACTAAACAAATACATAAGATTACCTTTAGAAGCCATCTTTGGTAAAACGTTAATCCAATGGACAGCGAAAAATAGAGCAGTATTAAGCCTAATGAAAGAAGGCCTTTTTGAAAACATATATCTGACCATTTTCGTTTCGTTTTGCTTGCAAAAACATGTTCTTCGGCATCAGTCTTTACCGACAGCTGTTCATATTTTGCGCCAGGCATTGCGAACGCAACGCGTCAAACTTTTTATCATAAAACTACCTTTTTGCATATCAGCTTTTACACTTCAACGGCAAGCCTTGTAACAATATTGAAATAATACACTACTTATTTCATATATGCTGAAATATAAGTTTCAACTTCCAAGAGCTGCAGCTAAACCATATAATGTACTCTGTGAGCGAAACTCACCACAGATTAAGTAGACGTGATTACTAATTAGTAAGTAGTACCTAACTACTTATACAATAAAAAGTAAAAACATTGACTCAGTATTAAAAATTAAAATGTGTTAAGTTAGTTAAAAAAAACAGATGTTTATACGGTAAAGATTCTTATATTTATATATATATATATATATA